>OY796680.1:59312520-59865159 GCA_963680715.1 Tetragnatha montana | reverse complement strand
ACTGGCTCCTTCCTTCCCTCAAGTCCACCAGAACAAGTCAGTGGGGTTCAGGAATCTAATGTCCTCCTCTTCCTTATGTTCACCAGCAAGGATCACCTGAAAAGAAAAAAAAGAACTAATATCTGTCAACAACAGAAAAATCAATAGGAGGAATGAAAACTTATACTTTGGAGATGACAGCATCAATCAGGAGAGGACTGGTTCAGGACACTGGCTCCTTCCTTCCCTCAAGTCCACCAGAACAAGTCAGTGGGGTTCAGGAATCTAATGTCCTCCTCTTCCTTATGTTCACCAGCAAGGATCACCTGAAAAGAAAAAAAAGAACTAATATCTGTCAACAACAGAAAAATCAATAGGAGGAATGAAAACTTATACTTTGGAGATGACAGCATCAATCAGGAGAGGACTGGTTCAGGACACTGGCTCCTTCCTTCCCTCAAGTCCACCAGAACAAGTCAGTGGGGTTCAGGAATCTAATGTCCTCCTCTTCCTTATGTTCACCAGCAAGGATCACCTGAAAAGAAAAAAAAGAACTAATATCTGTCAACAACAGAAAAATCAATAGGAGGAATGAAAACTTATACTTTGGAGATGACAGCATCAATCAGGAGAGGACTGGTTCAGGACACTGGCTCCTTCCTTCCCTCAAGTCCACCAGAACAAGTCAGTGGGGTTCAGGAATCTAATGTCCTCCTCTTCCTTATGTTCACCAGCAAGGATCACCTGAAAAGAAAAAAAAGAACTAATATCTGTCAACAACAGAAAAATCAATAGGAGGAATGAAAACTTATACTTTGGAGATGACAGCATCAATCAGGAGAGGACTGGTTCAGGACACTGGCTCCTTCCTTCCCTCAAGTCCACCAGAACAAGTCAGTGGGGTTCAGGAATCTAATGTCCTCCTCTTCCTTATGTTCACCAGCAAGGATCACCTGAAAAGAAAAAAAAGAACTAATATCTGTCAACAACAGAAAAATCAATAGGAGGAATGAAAACTTATACTTTGGAGATGACAGCATCAATCAGGAGAGGACTGGTTCAGGACACTGGCTCCTTCCTTCCCTCAAGTCCACCAGAACAAGTCAGTGGGGTTCAGGAATCTAATGTCCTCCTCTTCCTTATGTTCACCAGCAAGGATCACCTGAAAAGAAAAAAAAGAACTAATATCTGTCAACAACAGAAAAATCAATAGGAGGAATGAAAACTTATACTTTGGAGATGACAGCATCAATCAGGAGAGGACTGGTTCAGGACACTGGCTCCTTCCTTCCCTCAAGTCCACCAGAACAAGTCAGTGGGGTTCAGGAATCTAATGTCCTCCTCTTCCTTATGTTCACCAGCAAGGATCACCTGAAAAGAAAAAAAAGAACTAATATCTGTCAACAACAGAAAAATCAATAGGAGGAATGAAAACTTATACTTTGGAGATGACAGCATCAATCAGGAGAGGACTGGTTCAGGACACTGGCTCCTTCCTTCCCTCAAGTCCACCAGAACAAGTCAGTGGGGTTCAGGAATCTAATGTCCTCCTCTTCCTTATGTTCACCAGCAAGGATCACCTGAAAAGAAAAAAAAGAACTAATATCTGTCAACAACAGAAAAATCAATAGGAGGAATGAAAACTTATACTTTGGAGATGACAGCATCAATCAGGAGAGGACTGGTTCAGGACACTGGCTCCTTCCTTCCCTCAAGTCCACCAGAACAAGTCAGTGGGGTTCAGGAATCTAATGTCCTCCTCTTCCTTATGTTCACCAGCAAGGATCACCTGAAAAGAAAAAAAAGAACTAATATCTGTCAACAACAGAAAAATCAATAGGAGGAATGAAAACTTATACTTTGGAGATGACAGCATCAATCAGGAGAGGACTGGTTCAGGACACTGGCTCCTTCCTTCCCTCAAGTCCACCAGAACAAGTCAGTGGGGTTCAGGAATCTAATGTCCTCCTCTTCCTTATGTTCACCAGCAAGGATCACCTGAAAAGAAAAAAAAGAACTAATATCTGTCAACAACAGAAAAATCAATAGGAGGAATGAAAACTTATACTTTGGAGATGACAGCATCAATCAGGAGAGGACTGGTTCAGGACACTGGCTCCTTCCTTCCCTCAAGTCCACCAGAACAAGTCAGTGGGGTTCAGGAATCTAATGTCCTCCTCTTCCTTATGTTCACCAGCAAGGATCACCTGAAAAGAAAAAAAAGAACTAATATCTGTCAACAACAGAAAAATCAATAGGAGGAATGAAAACTTATACTTTGGAGATGACAGCATCAATCAGGAGAGGACTGGTTCAGGACACTGGCTCCTTCCTTCCCTCAAGTCCACCAGAACAAGTCAGTGGGGTTCAGGAATCTAATGTCCTCCTCTTCCTTATGTTCACCAGCAAGGATCACCTGAAAAGAAAAAAAAGAACTAATATCTGTCAACAACAGAAAAATCAATAGGAGGAATGAAAACTTATACTTTGGAGATGACAGCATCAATCAGGAGAGGACTGGTTCAGGACACTGGCTCCTTCCTTCCCTCAAGTCCACCAGAACAAGTCAGTGGGGTTCAGGAATCTAATGTCCTCCTCTTCCTTATGTTCACCAGCAAGGATCACCTGAAAAGAAAAAAAAGAACTAATATCTGTCAACAACAGAAAAATCAATAGGAGGAATGAAAACTTATACTTTGGAGATGACAGCATCAATCAGGAGAGGACTGGTTCAGGACACTGGCTCCTTCCTTCCCTCAAGTCCACCAGAACAAGTCAGTGGGGTTCAGGAATCTAATGTCCTCCTCTTCCTTATGTTCACCAGCAAGGATCACCTGAAAAGAAAAAAAAGAACTAATATCTGTCAACAACAGAAAAATCAATAGGAGGAATGAAAACTTATACTTTGGAGATGACAGCATCAATCAGGAGAGGACTGGTTCAGGACACTGGCTCCTTCCTTCCCTCAAGTCCACCAGAACAAGTCAGTGGGGTTCAGGAATCTAATGTCCTCCTCTTCCTTATGTTCACCAGCAAGGATCACCTGAAAAGAAAAAAAAGAACTAATATCTGTCAACAACAGAAAAATCAATAGGAGGAATGAAAACTTATACTTTGGAGATGACAGCATCAATCAGGAGAGGACTGGTTCAGGACACTGGCTCCTTCCTTCCCTCAAGTCCACCAGAACAAGTCAGTGGGGTTCAGGAATCTAATGTCCTCCTCTTCCTTATGTTCACCAGCAAGGATCACCTGAAAAGAAAAAAAAGAACTAATATCTGTCAACAACAGAAAAATCAATAGGAGGAATGAAAACTTATACTTTGGAGATGACAGCATCAATCAGGAGAGGACTGGTTCAGGACACTGGCTCCTTCCTTCCCTCAAGTCCACCAGAACAAGTCAGTGGGGTTCAGGAATCTAATGTCCTCCTCTTCCTTATGTTCACCAGCAAGGATCACCTGAAAAGAAAAAAAAGAACTAATATCTGTCAACAACAGAAAAATCAATAGGAGGAATTAAAACTTATACTTTGGAGATGACAGCATCAATCAGGAGAGGACTGGTTCAGGACACTGGCTCCTTCCTTCCCTCAAGTCCACCAGAACAAGTCAGTGGGGTTCAGGAATCTAATGTCCTCCTCTTCCTTATGTTCACCAGCAAGGATCACCTGAAAAGAAAAAAAAGAACTAATATCTGTCAACAACAGAAAAATCAATAGGAGGAATGAAAACTTATACTTTGGAGATGACAGCATCAATCAGGAGAGGACTGGTTCAGGACACTGGCTCCTTCCTTCCCTCAAGTCCACCAGAACAAGTCAGTGGGGTTCAGGAATCTAATGTCCTCCTCTTCCTTATGTTCACCAGCAAGGATCACCTGAAAAGAAAAAAAAGAACTAATATCTGTCAACAACAGAAAAATCAATAGGAGGAATGAAAACTTATACTTTGGAGATGACAGCATCAATCAGGAGAGGACTGGTTCAGGACACTGGCTCCTTCCTTCCCTCAAGTCCACCAGAACAAGTCAGTGGGGTTCAGGAATCTAATGTCCTCCTCTTCCTTATGTTCACCAGCAAGGATCACCTGAAAAGAAAAAAAAGAACTAATATCTGTCAACAACAGAAAAATCAATAGGAGGAATGAAAACTTATACTTTGGAGATGACAGCATCAATCAGGAGAGGACTGGTTCAGGACACTGGCTCCTTCCTTCCCTCAAGTCCACCAGAACAAGTCAGTGGGGTTCAGGAATCTAATGTCCTCCTCTTCCTTATGTTCACCAGCAAGGATCACCTGAAAAGAAAAAAAAGAACTAATATCTGTCAACAACAGAAAAATCAATAGGAGGAATGAAAACTTATACTTTGGAGATGACAGCATCAATCAGGAGAGGACTGGTTCAGGACACTGGCTCCTTCCTTCCCTCAAGTCCACCAGAACAAGTCAGTGGGGTTCAGGAATCTAATGTCCTCCTCTTCCTTATGTTCACCAGCAAGGATCACCTGAAAAGAAAAAAAAGAACTAATATCTGTCAACAACAGAAAAATCAATAGGAGGAATGAAAACTTATACTTTGGAGATGACAGCATCAATCAGGAGAGGACTGGTTCAGGACACTGGCTCCTTCCTTCCCTCAAGTCCACCAGAACAAGTCAGTGGGGTTCAGGAATCTAATGTCCTCCTCTTCCTTATGTTCACCAGCAAGGATCACCTGAAAAGAAAAAAAAGAACTAATATCTGTCAACAACAGAAAAATCAATAGGAGGAATGAAAACTTATACTTTGGAGATGACAGCATCAATCAGGAGAGGACTGGTTCAGGACACTGGCTCCTTCCTTCCCTCAAGTCCACCAGAACAAGTCAGTGGGGTTCAGGAATCTAATGTCCTCCTCTTCCTTATGTTCACCAGCAAGGATCACCTGAAAAGAAAAAAAAGAACTAATATCTGTCAACAACAGAAAAATCAATAGGAGGAATGAAAACTTATACTTTGGAGATGACAGCATCAATCAGGAGAGGACTGGTTCAGGACACTGGCTCCTTCCTTCCCTCAAGTCCACCAGAACAAGTCAGTGGGGTTCAGGAATCTAATGTCCTCCTCTTCCTTATGTTCACCAGCAAGGATCACCTGAAAAGAAAAAAAAGAACTAATATCTGTCAACAACAGAAAAATCAATAGGAGGAATGAAAACTTATACTTTGGAGATGACAGCATCAATCAGGAGAGGACTGGTTCAGGACACTGGCTCCTTCCTTCCCTCAAGTCCACCAGAACAAGTCAGTGGGGTTCAGGAATCTAATGTCCTCCTCTTCCTTATGTTCACCAGCAAGGATCACCTGAAAAGAAAAAAAAGAACTAATATCTGTCAACAACAGAAAAATCAATAGGAGGAATGAAAACTTATACTTTGGAGATGACAGCATCAATCAGGAGAGGACTGGTTCAGGACACTGGCTCCTTCCTTCCCTCAAGTCCACCAGAACAAGTCAGTGGGGTTCAGGAATCTAATGTCCTCCTCTTCCTTATGTTCACCAGCAAGGATCACCTGAAAAGAAAAAAAAGAACTAATATCTGTCAACAACAGAAAAATCAATAGGAGGAATGAAAACTTATACTTTGGAGATGACAGCATCAATCAGGAGAGGACTGGTTCAGGACACTGGCTCCTTCCTTCCCTCAAGTCCACCAGAACAAGTCAGTGGGGTTCAGGAATCTAATGTCCTCCTCTTCCTTATGTTCACCAGCAAGGATCACCTGAAAAGAAAAAAAAGAACTAATATCTGTCAACAACAGAAAAATCAATAGGAGGAATGAAAACTTATACTTTGGAGATGACAGCATCAATCAGGAGAGGACTGGTTCAGGACACTGGCTCCTTCCTTCCCTCAAGTCCACCAGAACAAGTCAGTGGGGTTCAGGAATCTAATGTCCTCCTCTTCCTTATGTTCACCAGCAAGGATCACCTGAAAAGAAAAAAAAGAACTAATATCTGTCAACAACAGAAAAATCAATAGGAGGAATGAAAACTTATACTTTGGAGATGACAGCATCAATCAGGAGAGGACTGGTTCAGGACACTGGCTCCTTCCTTCCCTCAAGTCCACCAGAACAAGTCAGTGGGGTTCAGGAATCTAATGTCCTCCTCTTCCTTATGTTCACCAGCAAGGATCACCTGAAAAGAAAAAAAAAGAACTAATATCTGTCAACAACAGAAAAATCAATAGGAGGAATGAAAACTTATACTTTGGAGATGACAGCATCAATCAGGAGAGGACTGGTTCAGGACACTGGCTCCTTCCTTCCCTCAAGTCCACCAGAACAAGTCAGTGGGGTTCAGGAATCTAATGTCCTCCTCTTCCTTATGTTCACCAGCAAGGATCACCTGAAAAGAAAAAAAAGAACTAATATCTGTCAACAACAGAAAAATCAATAGGAGGAATGAAAACTTATACTTTGGAGATGACAGCATCAATCAGGAGAGGACTGGTTCAGGACACTGGCTCCTTCCTTCCCTCAAGTCCACCAGAACAAGTCAGTGGGGTTCAGGAATCTAATGTCCTCCTCTTCCTTATGTTCACCAGCAAGGATCACCTGAAAAGAAAAAAAAGAACTAATATCTGTCAACAACAGAAAAATCAATAGGAGGAATGAAAACTTATACTTTGGAGATGACAGCATCAATCAGGAGAGGACTGGTTCAGGACACTGGCTCCTTCCTTCCCTCAAGTCCACCAGAACAAGTCAGTGGGGTTCAGGAATCTAATGTCCTCCTCTTCCTTATGTTCACCAGCAAGGATCACCTGAAAAGAAAAAAAAGAACTAATATCTGTCAACAACAGAAAAATCAATAGGAGGAATGAAAACTTATACTTTGGAGATGACAGCATCAATCAGGAGAGGACTGGTTCAGGACACTGGCTCCTTCCTTCCCTCAAGTCCACCAGAACAAGTCAGTGGGGTTCAGGAATCTAATGTCCTCCTCTTCCTTATGTTCACCAGCAAGGATCACCTGAAAAGAAAAAAAAGAACTAATATCTGTCAACAACAGAAAAATCAATAGGAGGAATGAAAACTTATACTTTGGAGATGACAGCATCAATCAGGAGAGGACTGGTTCAGGACACTGGCTCCTTCCTTCCCTCAAGTCCACCAGAACAAGTCAGTGGGGTTCAGGAATCTAATGTCCTCCTCTTCCTTATGTTCACCAGCAAGGATCACCTGAAAAGAAAAAAAAGAACTAATATCTGTCAACAACAGAAAAATCAATAGGAGGAATGAAAACTTATACTTTGGAGATGACAGCATCAATCAGGAGAGGACTGGTTCAGGACACTGGCTCCTTCCTTCCCTCAAGTCCACCAGAACAAGTCAGTGGGGTTCAGGAATCTAATGTCCTCCTCTTCCTTATGTTCACCAGCAAGGATCACCTGAAAAGAAAAAAAAGAACTAATATCTGTCAACAACAGAAAAATCAATAGGAGGAATGAAAACTTATACTTTGGAGATGACAGCATCAATCAGGAGAGGACTGGTTCAGGACACTGGCTCCTTCCTTCCCTCAAGTCCACCAGAACAAGTCAGTGGGGTTCAGGAATCTAATGTCCTCCTCTTCCTTATGTTCACCAGCAAGGATCACCTGAAAAGAAAAAAAAGAACTAATATCTGTCAACAACAGAAAAATCAATAGGAGGAATGAAAACTTATACTTTGGAGATGACAGCATCAATCAGGAGAGGACTGGTTCAGGACACTGGCTCCTTCCTTCCCTCAAGTCCACCAGAACAAGTCAGTGGGGTTCAGGAATCTAATGTCCTCCTCTTCCTTATGTTCACCAGCAAGGATCACCTGAAAAGAAAAAAAAGAACTAATATCTGTCAACAACAGAAAAATCAATAGGAGGAATGAAAACTTATACTTTGGAGATGACAGCATCAATCAGGAGAGGACTGGTTCAGGACACTGGCTCCTTCCTTCCCTCAAGTCCACCAGAACAAGTCAGTGGGGTTCAGGAATCTAATGTCCTCCTCTTCCTTATGTTCACCAGCAAGGATCACCTGAAAAGAAAAAAAAGAACTAATATCTGTCAACAACAGAAAAATCAATAGGAGGAATGAAAACTTATACTTTGGAGATGACAGCATCAATCAGGAGAGGACTGGTTCAGGACACTGGCTCCTTCCTTCCCTCAAGTCCACCAGAACAAGTCAGTGGGGTTCAGGAATCTAATGTCCTCCTCTTCCTTATGTTCACCAGCAAGGATCACCTGAAAAGAAAAAAAAGAACTAATATCTGTCAACAACAGAAAAATCAATAGGAGGAATGAAAACTTATACTTTGGAGATGACAGCATCAATCAGGAGAGGACTGGTTCAGGACACTGGCTCCTTCCTTCCCTCAAGTCCACCAGAACAAGTCAGTGGGGTTCAGGAATCTAATGTCCTCCTCTTCCTTATGTTCACCAGCAAGGATCACCTGAAAAGAAAAAAAAGAACTAATATCTGTCAACAACAGAAAAATCAATAGGAGGAATGAAAACTTATACTTTGGAGATGACAGCATCAATCAGGAGAGGACTGGTTCAGGACACTGGCTCCTTCCTTCCCTCAAGTCCACCAGAACAAGTCAGTGGGGTTCAGGAATCTAATGTCCTCCTCTTCCTTATGTTCACCAGCAAGGATCACCTGAAAAGAAAAAAAAGAACTAATATCTGTCAACAACAGAAAAATCAATAGGAGGAATGAAAACTTATACTTTGGAGATGACAGCATCAATCAGGAGAGGACTGGTTCAGGACACTGGCTCCTTCCTTCCCTCAAGTCCACCAGAACAAGTCAGTGGGGTTCAGGAATCTAATGTCCTCCTCTTCCTTATGTTCACCAGCAAGGATCACCTGAAAAGAAAAAAAAGAACTAATATCTGTCAACAACAGAAAAATCAATAGGAGGAATGAAAACTTATACTTTGGAGATGACAGCATCAATCAGGAGAGGACTGGTTCAGGACACTGGCTCCTTCCTTCCCTCAAGTCCACCAGAACAAGTCAGTGGGGTTCAGGAATCTAATGTCCTCCTCTTCCTTATGTTCACCAGCAAGGATCACCTGAAAAGAAAAAAAAGAACTAATATCTGTCAACAACAGAAAAATCAATAGGAGGAATGAAAACTTATACTTTGGAGATGACAGCATCAATCAGGAGAGGACTGGTTCAGGACACTGGCTCCTTCCTTCCCTCAAGTCCACCAGAACAAGTCAGTGGGGTTCAGGAATCTAATGTCCTCCTCTTCCTTATGTTCACCAGCAAGGATCACCTGAAAAGAAAAAAAAGAACTAATATCTGTCAACAACAGAAAAATCAATAGGAGGAATGAAAACTTATACTTTGGAGATGACAGCATCAATCAGGAGAGGACTGGTTCAGGACACTGGCTCCTTCCTTCCCTCAAGTCCACCAGAACAAGTCAGTGGGGTTCAGGAATCTAATGTCCTCCTCTTCCTTATGTTCACCAGCAAGGATCACCTGAAAAGAAAAAAAAGAACTAATATCTGTCAACAACAGAAAAATCAATAGGAGGAATGAAAACTTATACTTTGGAGATGACAGCATCAATCAGGAGAGGACTGGTTCAGGACACTGGCTCCTTCCTTCCCTCAAGTCCACCAGAACAAGTCAGTGGGGTTCAGGAATCTAATGTCCTCCTCTTCCTTATGTTCACCAGCAAGGATCACCTGAAAAGAAAAAAAAAGAACTAATATCTGTCAACAACAGAAAAATCAATAGGAGGAATGAAAACTTATACTTTGGAGATGACAGCATCAATCAGGAGAGGACTGGTTCAGGACACTGGCTCCTTCCTTCCCTCAAGTCCACCAGAACAAGTCAGTGGGGTTCAGGAATCTAATGTCCTCCTCTTCCTTATGTTCACCAGCAAGGATCACCTGAAAAGAAAAAAAAGAACTAATATCTGTCAACAACAGAAAAATCAATAGGAGGAATGAAAACTTATACTTTGGAGATGACAGCATCAATCAGGAGAGGACTGGTTCAGGACACTGGCTCCTTCCTTCCCTCAAGTCCACCAGAACAAGTCAGTGGGGTTCAGGAATCTAATGTCCTCCTCTTCCTTATGTTCACCAGCAAGGATCACCTGAAAAGAAAAAAAAGAACTAATATCTGTCAACAACAGAAAAATCAATAGGAGGAATGAAAACTTATACTTTGGAGATGACAGCATCAATCAGGAGAGGACTGGTTCAGGACACTGGCTCCTTCCTTCCCTCAAGTCCACCAGAACAAGTCAGTGGGGTTCAGGAATCTAATGTCCTCCTCTTCCTTATGTTCACCAGCAAGGATCACCTGAAAAGAAAAAAAAGAACTAATATCTGTCAACAACAGAAAAATCAATAGGAGGAATGAAAACTTATACTTTGGAGATGACAGCATCAATCAGGAGAGGACTGGTTCAGGACACTGGCTCCTTCCTTCCCTCAAGTCCACCAGAACAAGTCAGTGGGGTTCAGGAATCTAATGTCCTCCTCTTCCTTATGTTCACCAGCAAGGATCACCTGAAAAGAAAAAAAAGAACTAATATCTGTCAACAACAGAAAAATCAATAGGAGGAATGAAAACTTATACTTTGGAGATGACAGCATCAATCAGGAGAGGACTGGTTCAGGACACTGGCTCCTTCCTTCCCTCAAGTCCACCAGAACAAGTCAGTGGGGTTCAGGAATCTAATGTCCTCCTCTTCCTTATGTTCACCAGCAAGGATCACCTGAAAAGAAAAAAAAGAACTAATATCTGTCAACAACAGAAAAATCAATAGGAGGAATGAAAACTTATACTTTGGAGATGACAGCATCAATCAGGAGAGGACTGGTTCAGGACACTGGCTCCTTCCTTCCCTCAAGTCCACCAGAACAAGTCAGTGGGGTTCAGGAATCTAATGTCCTCCTCTTCCTTATGTTCACCAGCAAGGATCACCTGAAAAGAAAAAAAAGAACTAATATCTGTCAACAACAGAAAAATCAATAGGAGGAATGAAAACTTATACTTTGGAGATGACAGCATCAATCAGGAGAGGACTGGTTCAGGACACTGCCTCCTTCCTTCCCTCAAGTCCACCAGAACTAGTCAGTGGGGTTCAGGAATCTAATGTCCTCCTCTTCCTTATGTTCACCAGCAAGGATCACCTGAAAAGAAAAAAAAGAACTAATATCTGTCAACAACAGAAAAATCAATAGGAGGAATGAAAACTTATACTTTGGAGATGACAGCATCAATCAGGAGAGGACTGGTTCAGGACACTGGCTCCTTCCTTCCCTCAAGTCCACCAGAACAAGTCAGTGGGGTTCAGGAATCTAATGTCCTCCTCTTCCTTATGTTCACCAGCAAGGATCACCTGAAAAGAAAAAAAAAGAACTAATATCTGTCAACAACAGAAAAATCAATAGGAGGAATGAAAACTTATACTTTGGAGATGACAGCATCAATCAGGAGAGGACTGGTTCAGGACACTGGCTCCTTCCTTCCCTCAAGTCCACCAGAACAAGTCAGTGGGGTTCAGGAATCTAATGTCCTCCTCTTCCTTATGTTCACCAGCAAGGATCACCTGAAAAGAAAAAAAAGAACTAATATCTGTCAACAACAGAAAAATCAATAGGAGGAATGAAAACTTATACTTTGGAGATGACAGCATCAATCAGGAGAGGACTGGTTCAGGACACTGGCTCCTTCCTTCCCTCAAGTCCACCAGAACAAGTCAGTGGGGTTCAGGAATCTAATGTCCTCCTCTTCCTTATGTTCACCAGCAAGGATCACCTGAAAAGAAAAAAAAGAACTAATATCTGTCAACAACAGAAAAATCAATAGGAGGAATGAAAACTTATACTTTGGAGATGACAGCATCAATCAGGAGAGGACTGGTTCAGGACACTGGCTCCTTCCTTCCCTCAAGTCCACCAGAACAAGTCAGTGGGGTTCAGGAATCTAATGTCCTCCTCTTCCTTATGTTCACCAGCAAGGATCACCTGAAAAGAAAAAAAAGAACTAATATCTGTCAACAACAGAAAAATCAATAGGAGGAATGAAAACTTATACTTTGGAGATGACAGCATCAATCAGGAGAGGACTGGTTCAGGACACTGGCTCCTTCCTTCCCTCAAGTCCACCAGAACAAGTCAGTGGGGTTCAGGAATCTAATGTCCTCCTCTTCCTTATGTTCACCAGCAAGGATCACCTGAAAAGAAAAAAAAGAACTAATATCTGTCAACAACAGAAAAATCAATAGGAGGAATGAAAACTTATACTTTGGAGATGACAGCATCAATCAGGAGAGGACTGGTTCAGGACACTGCCTCCTTCCTTCCCTCAAGTCCACCAGAACTAGTCAGTGGGGTTCAGGAATCTAATGTCCTCCTCTTCCTTATGTTCACCAGCAAAGATCACCTGAAAAGAAAAAAACGTACAGTACTGTAAGCCCAGCTGAAGAACTTAATACAGCATTCATCAGACTCAGTTTGTCAGGTACCTATAAAACTGGCAAAAAAAAAAAAAATATGAATTAGATTAAAGTTTCTGAACCTAGTTTTAATACCTATAACAGAATGCATTAAAATTTAAATTTAATCCCAGAGATGAGATGGCTACTCTTCCCAACAAATTGAAAAATTCGGAGTTAGCTTGATGTATGTTTCTTCCACTTTCCCAAAGAAACCAGGGTTGGCAAAAACCCGGGTTTTTTCAATAAAACCCTGAAAAAACCCATATAAAACTGGGTTTTTTCAGAAAAAGTGTGGTTTTTTTCAAAATTAAGTGGTTTTCTACTATATAGTAAGTGGGTTTTTTCAAATGTTAGTGAGTTCTTTCTATGTTAAATGTTTTCTGTCAAAATAGTGTCAGTTTTTCCATAGTTAAGTGGGTTTTCTCAAAGTTCGTCAGTTTTCTAAAAAATAATGTTTTTATTTTAATCTTAAAGTGTTCATTTACGAATGATGAGATCAAATGTAACAATTAGCTTAGGAATAATTTTTTCTCAAATTTTTCTTATGATGTAACATTTTCCCAACATTTTACTGTTGTTAAAGTTTCTCAATTAATCTTGATTTATGTTCTTTACATATGTTAATAAAAAGAGTATAAATAGTAAAATTAAGATTTATATTTTTTAAATTTAATTACATACTATTCAATTTAACTGGATGATAATTGTAATATAAATTATAAATATCACCCTGTCTGATCATATCTGGATCCTCGTAGTTTAAGAAACATATAGCATTGATATATTGTTACTTTGATTATGAACTTGAATGATTGCAAATCATATCAAAATTTTAAAAAAAGAGCGAACCTCATCTGGCCTTGAGGCATCTGATATCCTTCTTCCTTTCCCTACTTCCAAGAACCTGGTCACATGGTCACCACACCCTCTATGACTCAGACCAATTACAAACTTTTAGAAGATTGGAAAGAAAAAAATAAGAAACAGCAGATGTGTTCCCGCTTTTATTTCAATTTTCAATAATAGAAAAGACAAACTATAACTCTTTTTTATTGGTAGACTGCATTTTTGAAAATCACATGTTTCTTGGATAAATAATTTCAAAATTCAACCAAAAATAAATTTCACAAAGGACTACTGAACTAGGGGAAAAAATTAAAGCATTTTTCCCTAGGAAAGTTTTAACAATAGGTTAGTGTTCATGGAGAACAATGAATTACAGAAATCTAAGCATTACTAAAGATTACAAAAAAAAGAACAAAGAGGGAGGGTCGGGCAGGTTTCTTATGTAATTATGAGAGGGGGGTTTGCGGTTTGTTTATTTTTGCTGACAAGGGGGGGAGAGTGTCAAAAATAACCAAAAACTTGCATACGTAATATTTGAACAGCCCCATAGTAAAAATATTTCCTGAAAACTTAAGTTCATCTGAGTAATCGATTTGAACTGGTTAAATTTTAGTGCTGATGTTAAATTTAAGGCCAATTTTGCATCAATTTTTTAAAATATTTCGACGTTGCATTCTGATAGGAAACTAATGTCACCAAAACCCTATACAAATTTTAGTCCCGAATACCGTATGGGATCTGGCTTTTATTCACCTCGCTTGTGTATTGGGGGGGATTGCGCATTGGGTAGCTTTAAGAATAAAGGTATAGCATAAAGGTTAGCTTTAAACGATTTTCACCGGGTCAACGACCTTTTCCTTAAAGTATGTCTTTTCATACATAGAATATGGAATTTGAAGATGTTTGAAGAATAATTAAGGGGTCTATAGCCGTGCGTAACATGTCCGTATTTTTCATTTTACACCCCTTTGCCTAAATTAAATAATTGTTTCGGTGACATATTCTTAAAGAGGACTTAAAAATATACATCCTTAAGGATTTTCGTGCCATTTCACGCATATTAAGTGAGTTATTCGAGTTGTGGAAAAAAGTTTGGATATCGAGTCAAAAACACAAGTCTAATAAAAGCATGCTAACTGATATTAATTATTCAGGTAAATTTTTTCTGAAATTTTTATATTGTATTTGACCAATAGGGTAAGCTTTTTACTGAAATTCCGTTAGCCATGGTGATTCTAACGTCTTCCAGGAATTTATAAACACAAAAGAAGCCTACTGGCTCATATTGAGAACAACTCTGCTTTTTGGCTAAGTTGTGCAGACAAAGAAGAAAGGAAATTTCTTTTATTTCTACCAAAGTTTTGATATCACTTTCGTAATTTTTCACTATGTTTGCCTCCTATAGGTGCGTTACAAAATGACATTAATTTTGGAGGGGGCGTTTGAAATTTATTTTTCCCGCCCAAAATAAATTACTTTCCGGTTCAGAAAACTCATGTTTTTCTAATACTTATGGACGAGTAGTTTACGGATATAGTTTGCATTAAGCGATGCAAGACTTTAAAAGTTTGCAAGACTTTAAAAAAGTCTTGGAAAAGCAAACATTGGATTTTCTGGATCGCGCAATTTTTACACCACCCACTACCTCTTAATGAGTCAGTTGAAAGCCCTTTCCAAATTACTTCCGAAAAAAAAATTACTAATTATTAATTTATTTTTAAGCTTTTCTCCAAACAGATACGGAGTTCTTCAAGCAGCACGGAATTAAAACTTGTATACAAGTTTTAAGATACTAATTTGAGTTATCAATTCAATTTTACTGACTTGAAGTAATTAAGAGATAATTACATTTTTAACATTACATTTATTTTTAATATTTATGTTTTGATATCGGTAGCTTTATGGGACAAAAATTCTTTTTAACTTAGTTATGTTAATTTTTAGCTTCAAGGAGGGGTATTTTTTTTGTAAATGGAGGTTAATAAACCTTATATCGGTAACCCTTGATTTAATTCCTCTATTTTACAGTTTTTATTTTCCTTTCGTGTTCTGACGGTACGTTAGAAAATAATTCAATTTTATTCAGAACATTAATCATTACATAACTATAAAAATTAGTTAACGGTTATTTATTTGATAAATTCAAACACCATCTATCATTGTGAGTAAAAAAAAAAGAATAGAAAGTCTTCACAGTTCCCATTTCAAATGGGAAAGAACGACGCCAAAAGCCGTTAGGGTCATTCCATTTCAAGTGGTCCAAAAAAAGTAAAATTGGTTGCTCGACCATTTTTAAAAAATCTGAAATTTTTTGTACATCAACCCTAACCTAAAAGAAGATCAAAACAACCATTATTTTTAATTTAACCTATTTTGCTTGTCCGCAGCAGCCATGCAAATTTCGACGTTTTAGCGGTTTTTGCTAATTTAAGCGTTTACGGGATTGGAAATATCTCCCCTTTAAAATCTCCAAATAGAATGGGGTTTGAAGCAAAATTGTTTAGAATAAAACGTTCTAAAAGACTAGATCAAGTATATTTTTCTAAAATAAACCCTTAGGGGTGAAATTTTAGTTTAAAGTTGAAATTTTTTAAAAAATATCTGCCCACTTTAAGAAGATTTTTTTATAAGAAGGAAACCTGTCAAGGCACCAATATTTTTTTTATTAATAGTCCAAATACATTTTAGGTCATATGCAAAGTTTTGGATCTGAGCCTCAATTTGTCTTTATTTAAAAAAATCTCAAAGTCGAAGATTTGTCAAAATTTGCAATTTTGAGGGTTAAATATCTCTGGTGGGGGACCAATTAAAAATTTTAAAATGGTTCATTCTAGAGTACTATATATTAGTGTTAAGCTCAAGAAGTTCATAGGAGGAGATTTGACTACAAGCCGAGGTATGATTTTTACAAAGTGCCCCCAAATGTCGCAAAATTTGGAAGTTAAGGATTTCTACAAAATTTGTCTGTTTTCAAGAGAACTTTTTTATAGGAAGGAAACCATTCAACACAACACATATTTTTATACAAATAGTCCAAATGTAATTCAAGTTACACGCAAAATTTGAAACCTGAAACTTGGTTTTTCTTTGCTTAAAAAAAATCCCAAAATCAACGATTTGTCAAGAATTTCACTTTTTTAGAGTGATATCTCTCTGAAGGAGCAGGAGATAAAAATTTGAAACTTTGTCATCTTAGAGTATATTATGGTAGTGTTATGCCCTAAAAGTTTCAAGATGGAGGATTATTTGGCTACAAACATAGAAATGGCAAGGATGATATTAAACTTTTTTTTTGTTGAAGTGATTAATTTACTTTACAATTATTTTGTAAATTTTATTAATGTTTCATTACTTTTTAATTTTAATGATACAAAATACAGCAATATAGAAAAGCTTAGCAATGAACTTTATGAATTAAAATATTTATCTCTATTTTTTACCAAACATATGTTAAAGTTGGGCTTGATATAAGTAATTATATTAACTACTTAACCTTAGCATTCAGCCATTGACAATCTTTACAACCTGAGAGACGGAGAGGGAACAAGACCACCGCGATGAGAATTGTTTTATTGCATACTGCAAACCTGCACCAAGATCGGAAGAACATTTTGATTCACCAATGTGTTTTGTTGTTGTACCCATGTTTTTTTTATTAGTCGCAAGTTCATGTTAAAAAATGGATTGTGATGTGGGTCAACTTATCAGAGAAAATTGTCACAAGTCTGTTTAGGGGACATCCATAAATTACATGAGGTCCAAAAGGGGGGAGGGGTTTGGAAAAATCTCACCAAGGGGGGAGGGGGGTATCTCACGTCAACTTTTTAAGTTAGAAATTATTCGATTTTCTTTGTTTTTTAAGTATGAGAAAGAAAAATAATTTTTAAAAAGTTGTAGGTAAATCTCACGCGGGGGGGAGAAGGGGGGTCCAGCAAAATCTCACCAAGGGGGGAGGGGGGATTCAGATTTTGGAAAAAACACCTCACGTAATTTATGGATGTCCCCTTATGGCCCAGTAACTCTTGAGGTTAATCGGTTAAGTGAACTAAGGGAAGATCATCAAAATTTGATTGTTCTAAGGATCAATAAATCTGTCAAAAATACATGCAAATATCATGAGAAAAAGTATTTGTTAAATATCATAATCTCTTTGGCAATACTTGCTCGGATCCACTAAAAATTAATAAAAAAAGCTATTACCAAAGGACTTAATGAAATTAAAATAGAGCATTTAAAAAGAGAAAAGATACCCGGATAAAGATATCCTCCATCTTGAAACTTTTAGGGCATAACACTACCATAATATACTCTAAGATGACAAAGTTTCAAATTTTTATCTCCTGCTTCTTCAGAGAGATATCACTCTAAAAAAGTGAAATTCTTGACAAATCGTTGATTTTGGGATTTTTTTAAGCAAAGAAAAACCAAGTTTCAGGTTTCAAATTTTGCGTGTAACTTGAATTACATTTGGACTATTTGTATAAAAATATGTGTTGTGTTGAATGGTTTCCTTCCTATAAAAAAGTTCTCTTGAAAACAGACAAATTTTGTAGAAATCCTTAACTTCCAAATTTTGCGACATTTGGGGGCACCTTGTAAAAATCATACCTCGGCTTGTAGTCAAATCTCCTCCTATGAACTTCTTGAGCTTAACACTAATATATAGTACTCTAGAATGAACCATTTTAAAATTTTTAACTGGTCCCCCACCAGAGATATTTAACCCTCAAAATTGCAAATTTTGACAAATCTTCGACTTTGAGATTTTTTTAAATAAAGACAAATTGAGGCTCAGATCCAAAACTTTGCATATGACCTAAAATGTATTTGGACTATTAATAAAAAAAAATATTGGTGCCTTGACAGGTCTCCTTCTTATAAAAAAATCTTCTTAAAGTGGGCAGATATTTTTAAAAAAATTTCAACTTTAAACTAAAATTTCACCCCTAAGGGTTTATTTTAGAAAAATATACTTGCTCTAGTCTTTTAGAACGTTTTATTCTAAACAATTTTGCTTCAAACCCCATTTGATTTGGAGATTTTAAAGGGGAGATATTTCCAATCCCGTAAACGCTTAAATTAGCAAAAACCGCTAAAACGTCGAAATTTGCATGGCTGCTGCGGACAAGCAAAATAGGTTAAATTAAAAATAATGGTTGTTTTGATCTTCTTTTAGGTTAGGGTTGATGTACAAAAAATTTCAGATTTTTTAAAAATGGTCGAGCAACCAGTGCTGGACCACTTGAAATGGAATGACCCCGTTAATATTTTTACAGACTGAAAGAAAGGTTTCATGTTCGGTAAAGCTTATGGAAACATTCCAGCTGTCAGTCCAGATGGCCCAAACTGAAATTTGTTGGTTAATTAAGGTATTTCCGTTCTAAAATACTGTCATTTATGCAGTTCGCTGGCATCCAATAACATGTCTTTGATTTGAGGAATATACAGTAGGTACAAGGCAACGAAATTAGAGTCCTCGCCAAACAGATATTCATTAACGACCATTAAAATTGCATTTTAATAAGCTGTTAGAGAAAATAGCAGGTGTTCCAAAGACTCAAAAGAAGACGTATTTTTTTTATTTTTTTTTTTCTAATGCTATCAACATTGAGAGAAACTTGAGAAGTGCTCCACTCGCTCTACCCTTAGCTCACAGTCAATTTAGCAGGTGTGGTTGTAACAGAATATTTTCTCTCAGTAATGAAAATAATTTTTATTTGGATAACATGAGAGTAAAAGGATTATACTACTCGAAGTGTCATTGATGTTCCCAGGGAAACCTCAACAAAATTTACTTAATAATCAAACGATTTGGATTTCATCCTATAAAACCGTTTCTTCATTTTGGGAGAAACCTATTTAATTTTTAACGCACTTAATTAAAAGAAAACGTTCTAAACTATGAAAAAAAATATTCAATCATGAAAGAAACTATTTAACTTTGAAAAAACCCACTAATATTTTTAAAATCCACCTTAATTTATGAAACTAGTTTAAACTTTAAAGAACCCAACTGAATTATGAAAGAACTATATTAATATTTTAAAAAACCTCTGAAATTTAAAGAATTATCCCCTTAATTATTGAAACCTGGTCTAAATTTTGAAAAAACCCACCAAAATGAAAAAAATATCCTTAACTTTGAAAAAACCCATTCAATAATGAAAAAATACCCATAATTTTTGAAACATGGTTAAAATTTTGGAAAAACCCACTCAACTGCAGCTCTGGGTATGTTGTTTCGTTAATGTTTTCCTTCAATATTAAAACTGCCAAAATCTTGATTTTTCTTGAAAAAACCCAAAAATGGGTCCAAAATGAAGGTTTTTTCAGATGGTTTTTTTTGAAAAAACCCTTTGGATCCAACCCAATTGGGTCCAATCAAGCCAACCCTGAAAGAAACCCAACCTTGAAAGATTATGATAGCCAAAAAAGTAATTTTGCTTATTTTTATTCCAAACGCAACCAAATAAATCCTATACCTATATGTTAAAAATCATAAAAAGTTAACATCAAAGAAAAAAAATAAACAATTATTAATACACTAAAGCTAAACTAGCGTAAGAATCTAAATCCTAAGAACAAGTTAATAAAAAAATCATAAAATAAACAAAGATACAAAAAAACATAATTTCATTAACAAAACGTTATAAATCCAAATAAATCCTAAACTATATGTTAATCATAGAAAGTTAACAAAAGAAAAAGGACTAATAATTAACATTAAGAAAAACTAGGCTCTAACTAGGCTCTAAAAAAGGCTCTAACAAAGCTCACTTTAAAAGAAACCTAAACTAAAAACGCATGGAACCACTATTAGGTTACTATCCCAATATGTTAACGTTAACTGTTTACTTTTGTTTTGTGTTTTTGTATTCTCTCGACTATTATTTGGTCACCTAAATGGACCAAGAGGCGACTATGTGTAGTGTTCTTGTGTTATTTTTTGTTCTCAAATAAATGAGTAGATAAAAAAATAAAAATATAATAAAAAACCCTCACGATTCCTTTAGGAATTGCCCATTTTACATGAACAGATGAAAATGAAATTAATCAACTCACTTTGCTTTGAAGAGCCTGTTCCTTCTATAAAGTAACTTCTGACAAGCTATGTTTTCGATGAACATCAGCATTGGACTGTAGTTTTCTTGTTGAGCATAAAGAAACTATCATCCAATCCTGTCATCTCATCCAGCAGGTCTCGGGCGAAGTAAAGAAACAGGGGGGAAAATAGCAATTAGAACAAAGAACTTGAATGATCAACTCATCCTATAAAAAAGCCATTAACTACTACTACTACAAATGCCACTTACAACCATAATGGGGTTTTTGCACGTTATATACTATATCTAATTAAAAATATCAGGGTTGGTCCCACCATTAGGTAAATATCATGATATATATCAGCTTATAAAAAAAACAACATTTTGCAAGCTGAAATATCCCAAAATACATTTTGAGCTGTTTTATGACATGTTATTTAAGTTATGAAAAATCTTAACCTAATGTAATAAATTTATGCCAAAAATATTGTCTAATTGGCAATACATGTTATCTAACTTAATTTTAACTAACACGTTATTGTTAACTAAAAACTTGTTATTTTATCAATCTAATAAGATGATTAATACAATTATCATTTTTGAAATTGAAAGGTAACTTAAAAAACAGTTGATAGTTCTCAAATTATGCATCAATAAATGTATTGCTGATCAAATCAATATTTGAAAGACACACTAGAGGGATTTTTATAGGTAAAAAATATTTCCTTAAAGCATAAATGAAATTTTAACATACACATTTACATGTTTAAGTTCTTGATTCCTTGAAATTTTCTCAAAATTACTAATAGCAATCATTTTTCCAGAGACGATTAAGATTTAATTTAAAATGCTGTTTAAGAAGAAATACTTAAAAATACTATAAAAGGATATCAGACTAAGATCTACTTCTAAAAAAACAGTTTACCTGTTTAAATTCGAACATAACTTACTACAATAAAGGTATTGCATTCGAAAATACGAGTTTGCTTTTGAATTGGTTGGTTGGTTGTTTTGGGTTTTATGGTTGCTTTTGTATTGAAAAATCGTCTCCAGTACAAGCAGAGAAAAGGCTAACTCACAAATTATTTTCTTTTAATTACTATCTATTTATAAATTCTTGTATACAGAGATATTTTTAACTCCTCTGAGAGAGTATTTCACTCCTTGTAAATCGGAAATACTCTTTTAGAAACTAGCCAGGAGTATTTTCACAAAACTTTAGCTTAAAAAATGCATTCGTTGCCCTTCTGAGTCGTTTCGAGGAGTGTAAGATAGGATAGAATGAAATGAACTGTGTAAATATTAATATTTAGCTTAGATAATAAACGTAATTAAGTGAGAAGTAAGTGGTAGTCATTAGTCTTTGAGTGAATTTTAGTTGTCGGATTACCCAAAACAGGAGTTAATGCTATTTCCGTATTTCACTCCTCATAATTGAATTTCACTCCTCCTAAAAAAATCCTAGGAATAACACTGCTTGTATATTTAAAAGTAATAATTATTTACAATCGTAACATTTTATATAAAACTCCCTTAAACAAAACTTGGTTGCAATGTTTCTTGACCCCATGACGTCACTACTCGGAAGTAAAAACTGAGTAAACAGAAAGCCTGTTGGGTTGCTAGGAGTTTCGATAAACAAATCGCGATAAGAAAAAGACGCTATGTATACGTGGGTTGAACAAACTGATCATATTTCTAAATTAAAGTTCACTCAAAATTCAGACACCGCAATGGAAACTACTTTCTTTTGCAAGCTCTCAGCTAGTTTCTCCAAGGTAAAGTAACGTTGTAGTTCTAACTAACGTATAGTCGCAAATCTTATTTATCTGCTAAGTTACGATATCAAAACCATGAATTTATGAACAGGACAAATAGACAAATTCGTTTGTTTAGCAAACGCGATTCTTGTCAAATTGATCAATCCAAAAAATAGAACGGAACTGACGATAAATTAGAAAACTGATCCAATGAACAAAATAATTGTACAGTGGAAGCTCTTATAGCGTAATTAATCCGTAACGAGTTTTTTGTCGCTATAAGAGCAAACTTCGAGTGATACACTCGAGTGTAGAATATCACTCGTTTAAAAGCAATAAACTCGTTAAGCTAAACTATCAAATTTGATGCTTTTCGGGAAGGTGGTGTAACGACGTAAAAAGAACAACCCGCACAATTAAAATTCAAAGCAGCTTTATTTAAACCGGTGACCAACATTTATCCAACAACAACAAAACAAAAACAGAACAGCCTTTTTAAAAAGAAAAATACAGTTAAAATTAAAGTTTAAAATCCACATAAAAGTTAAAGTTGTTTCTAAAAATTAAAGTTAGATATTGCAGATAAGGTGCTCGATTATAGACTCCTATTGCAGGTAAGGTGCTCGGTTACAGACTCCTCCCCTCCCACAGAGGAACTTTTCATGAGGAACGAGGGAAAAGTTTCTGCGTCACTCCTCTATGGAAAGTCCTAAGTCTGCTGAATCCACAGAATTCCAAGATGATCACTCCAAAGACAATTCCAGGTTGTAGACCCTTTAGGTCTGAACACATCCAAGAATAAGTCCGGAAAGGTTCAACTTAGTCCACACTGAAATCACCACAAGTACACTGGCGATCCGATTCCATTGAGAAAACAGCTCTCTTCAAAAGTGACTGGATAGACGATAGAGAAAAAGGCAGAATGATACACTTCTCCCTACCATAAACTTGATGTAGACGGTGCCGTCGTTTTCTCTGTCCACAAGTTAATTTGCGTTTCTTCTTCTCTCTTGACCTTATCTTCCTTACGTCGCATTTGTTACTAAGACACGGAGGAAGTGGGGTCAAATTAGGCTGATCAACCGACCCATCGCTATTCTCTCGAAGTCCAATTTCCCCAACAACGTCACTGTTCGGATTTTGCAAAACCTCTATGGTTGTCGGGATCTCTCCTGTCTCCCCTTCCTTCCGATAAAGCGATTGTTGATCCGCATTAGCATTTTCATGTTCCATCGAAGTTTCCTTCTCATTAATTTCTTCAATTAATTCCTTACATATGGTTGATTTCCCTTCAAATTCTCTGCAAGACATCCTCAAAAGACCGACTTCAGTAAATCTGGGTTCTAACGAAGACAAAACGTCACCTCCGAATGAAGTTCCTTTCTTTCGTTCAACTTCTAGACCTGATTTAGCGGAAAAAAGATTAGGATCATCATTCTTAGATCCAGATCTTTGAATCCGAGGTCGAACTCCAATCACGTCATCATTTCCTAATTTGTTGAGCAAGGCAGCTGTCCTATTTCCCAAAATGTACTTTCCTTGATTCAAAGAGTCCCTTAAAACCGCAGCCGTCGCTTTAATACGCCCATAAACACAATCTACTTCAACTTCCGCCAAAGGTAAACCCACTGGTTGTTCTACCAGCGGTGTTCGGATCCAAACCGTTTCATTAGTATACATAGATGGATGGACATACTTTTTGCTGATCAAATCCAAACTTGCTCCCGTGTCCCTCAATATCGGCATTTCCATTCCATTTACCTTACCCATACTAGTAAAAGGTGCAAGAGCATCCTTAAATCCGAATTGATCACTTGTATTAGAGGCAACCTCCTCATAATTCTTTTTCAGTTTATCACACTGTGGTCGCAGATGCGAATAGGATCCACACTCAAAGCATCGAGGTTGCCTTCTCCACTCGTATCCCTTTTCAAGTGACTCATCACTAGCATGTTCTCTCTTGTGAAGTCCAGCCTTGAAGTCTCTTAAATTATCATAGCTATCAATTCCTTTCCCTATGAAGTTAGATTTCCTGGGATACTTCCCGAAACTGTGCCGGATACTCTCGTATTCATCTAGTCTCTCAGCAAAATCAAAAGGGGTCCTTATCCCAATCCACTCCCCAAGAAAATGATCTCTGACATCAGCCGGAATACGATTCTTCAATTGTTCAGTGATCATCAAATCTTTCAGTCCTTGAAAAGTTTGGATCTGCAGATCACTTATCCACTCTGAAAAGTAATCATTTAGTTCGTGGGCGTAATGTCTCCAAGATTTCTCTGAGGATTTTCGATGCCTATAAAAGCATTGCTTCAACTCTTCCGAATTCAGTTTGTACCTCTTTAGTATAAGGCTTCTAACTATATCGTAATTCTCAGCCTCCTCCGGCGATTCTCTAGCCAGCATATTACATATGTCGCCAGGCAAAACACTCAACAAGTAAGCAACCCAGTCCTTCTTAGGAACACGAGCCATATTTGCTTTCCTCTCAAAATTTATCAAATATAAGCTCATCATCTAGTTTCTCATCATACTTGCGGATGATCTGGGCAAGCTGAATTCTGCAAACCCGATCCGACTCCCCGTGCATGGCTTCCCCCTCAATGCGTTTCAATTCTAACTCGTGCAACCTCCTTTCCCGTTCCAGTCTCTCCTGCTCATCTCTCTTTTCCCGTTCGTGTCTCTCATGCTCATCCCTCCTTTCCCGTTCCTGTCTCTCCTGCTCCTCCCTCTCCGCAATTATTCGCTCCAACATCAACTGGACCTCCTCCTCCTCCTGATAAACCTTACTCTCCTTTATTATTTTCTTAATATCCGGCACTGTCCTCGAAGCTCCCACAATCTCGCCCATCTCCTCTGCAAGGTTGATTAAGTCCTGCCTCCTTCCTTTAGCAAGAAACGCCATGGCCACAAATATCACCACTCAACCCAATAAAAACAGACAACTGGAAACTCGATTCCGCCAAATACCGCTCCAAATCAACCCAAAACTAAATTGCAATATCAAACAACATAATCAGTAAAACTGACAACCTCCAAAAAATTTACAAGCATCAGAAATCCAACTCAAATCCTATACTACACATTTGGCTTCACTCCTCGGCCACAATCCAAACCTTCACGAAAATCCAAAACAGAATCTCAACTATTCCGACCTCAATCAAAAGCTCAAAAAAACATATCGCCATCAAATTCTACTGAATCGAAGCAAAATTGAAATCCACAACTGGAAAATCCAAAATTCTCTTCGGGCGCTTTAATACAAAAGCTCAGAAAATAAAAATCCAATAAACACCACACCGGCCCGTAGGTTCTCATCCACTGGCTGCCACCATTTAATCTAGTCTGTAACGACGTAAAAAGAACAACCCGCACAATTAAAATTCAAAGCAGCTTTATTTAAACCGGTGACCAACATTTATCCAACAACAACAAAACAAAAACAGAACAGCCTTTTTAAAAAGAAAAATACAGTTAAAATTAAAGTTTAAAATCCACATAAAAGTTAAAGTTGTTTCTAAAAATTAAAGTTAGATATTGCAGATAAGGTGCTCGATTATAGACTCCTATTGCAGGTAAGGTGCTCGGTTACAGTGGACTCGACTCCCTCAATGATGTATTTTTAGTAGACTAATTTATTAAGTCTGGAGGAGATCTCAACCTGAAAACGATATCATTGGGATTTAGAACACAGTTCGAATCATCCAATTGATCTTTCCTCACTTTAAACAATTATTTCTTATTTTATGAAGTCTTGATACTTCCAATTTCATGTTATATTACCTTATTTTTTTGCTTTTATTTTAATTTATATAAAGTTTAAGATCAATATTTTACAGAGTATAAATATTTGCTTTTTAAATTTTGATTTTGATATTAATTTATTGCATAGCTTAGCTTCCTTAGAAAGGTCTGATGCTTAACAAAATTTATTATATCAATTTCACCTGCATCTGCATGCAATTTGAAATGCATGCAATGTTTTAAATACAAGTCAAAAAATTGGAAATAAAGAAAGATAAATGAATACGCTAATAAATTTAAAGTCTAAAATCAACAAGGACATTAGGTAGCGAAAGGTTTCGTTTGGGATTGTAGCCGGTTACCCCGGGCGAAAGCAAGCGAGAAGAAGATGCGATCGTTACTTGGTGCTGTTTGTCATACTCTGGTGTTTGTTTATTGGCTAATTCTGGTGTGACGCACACCAACCGATCCAGAAAAGTATTCGATAAGCTGAATCGATTTGAAGATTAGTCTTTATAAGAGTACATAAGTGCTCTTATAGAGACTAATTTTTGGGTCTTCATAAGAGAGTATTTTTATAAGAGCAGGTCGCTATAAGAGCTTCCACTGTATTTTTTTATCTTAGCTACGCCCTTGTCAGCACAGAACACACAACGGTCTATCGACCATCACAAATCACAACAACGCAGTAATGCAAAATATTAAAATGTAGTGAAAAAGCTATCCTTTGAAATTATAAATGTGCAAAGCTTACTTTGCAAATGATAATACAAACATTTTTCGAAATGCCTCGGGAGCGGGACGATAAACGGGGTTGAAAACGGAGGGAAGCAACTGCACAACCATCACGAAGAGCAACAATCTCGAAAATTAATCATTCCGGTAAAAAAAAAAAAACGACGGTTGAACCTCTATGGGTTGAACAAACATAAATCCAGATGGTTCTATCCCTTCAACTAATTAAAATTAACATCATGCAAAAAAACATCCTCCTCTTTTGAAATAACAAATAAAAAAAACATGGCATCAACTGAAAAGATGAAGTAAAAAAAATGAGCTGATATTGGAAGAAAGGTGTGATTCATTTGAAACGAAAACATCAGTAACGATCAACGATCACCCTGTAAAAACAACTGCATAAAAATGCAAATTTAGAATTGATAAGTTTAGCCATCGATGCAGGTGGTCAGAATTTGATATTTTAGGGTTGCTGTGATAAGCAGAGTAAACTAGGTACAGCGATTTATCGCCCAACTTTCACCTGGCTCAGACTGTTAAAGTTAACCGTTCATTTCAATCAAATTACTAAACAAAATAAATTAGGAAAAAATAAGAGGATCAATTTTTTTTTTCAATTTTTAGTTTATGTTATGTTCAGATTGTTAAAGTACAGATCTAGCCAATAGAGCCAAGTTTTAAGCTTCAAAGAAATATAGATACAATGTTTCACAACTATCACTAATTTTGAGGGAAATGTGCGACAAAAAAACAGTGTTTTAAAACTTAGGCTGAAAAGTGCTCCAACTAAATCTATAAGATTTTACAATGTTGACAATGTAACCATCTCCTACCATTTTAAATAAAACAATGAGGGTTTGTAAGTGCACAATTTGTTTGAATATTTAGTTTTTTGTTATTCCTAAAAAATTAGGAAAAAGTGACTTAACTGGTTTTGAAACTAGACGACTCAAATATAAGGGTAGAACAGTTAAAAAATAAAGTAACCAGTTACTATGAATATTTTTTATCAAAACCAGGGATGAGATTGACAAAAAAGCAAAAAGTCTGAAAACTGCGCGAACGACCATTTGATCTCCTAAATTGAGAACAAATCGAAGAAACTAATAACAATTAGTTAACATTTAATTGGCTGAATATGAAAATTTACCACATTAAAGAGCCTCGTAAGTCAAGAACATCAACTTGAATTAAAAAAAATGAAATTTCCAGTCAAAAATTTAAGTTCATAAGCTGATTTTTTTAAAAGCAAAAAGTCTGAAAACTGCGCGAACGACCATTTGATCTCCTAAATTGAGAACAAATCGAAGAAACTAATAACAATTAGTTAACATTTAATTGGCTGAATATGAAAATTTACCACATTAAAGAGCCTCGTAAGTCAAGAACATCAACTTGAATTAAAAAAAATGAAATTTCCAGTCAAAAATTTCAGTTCATAAGCTGATTTTTTTAAAAGCAAAAAGTCTGAAAACTGCGCGAACGACCATTTGATCTCCTAAATTGAGAACAAATCGAAGAAATTAATAACAATTAGTTAACATTTAATTGGCTGAATATGAAAATTTACCACATTAAAGAGCCTCATAAGTCAAGAACATCAACTTGAATTAAAAAAAATGAAATTTCCAGTCAAAAATTTCAGTTCATAAGCTGATTTTTTAAAAAGCAAAAAGTCTGAAAACTGCGCGAACGACCATTTGATCTCCTAAATTGAGAACAAATCGAAGAAACTAATAACAATTAGTTAACATTTAATTGGCTGAATATGAAAATTTCCCACATTAAAGAGCCTCGTAAGTCAAGAACATCAACTTGAATTAAAAAAAATGAAATTTCCAGTCAAAAATTTCAGTTCATAAGCTGATATTTTTAAAAGCAAAAAGTCTGAAAACTGCGCGAACGACCATTTGATCTCCTAAATTGAGAACAAATTGAAGAAACTAATAACAATTAGTTAACATTTAATTGGCTGAATATGAAAATTTACCACATTAAAGAGCCTCATAAGTCAAGAACATCAACTTGAATTAAAAAAAATGAAATATCCAGTCAAAAATTTCAGTTCATAAGCTGATTTTTTTAAAAAGCAAAAAGTCTGAAAACTGCGCGAACGACCATTTGATCTCCTAAATTGAGAACAAATCGAAGAAACAAATAATAATTAGTTAACATTTTACTGGCTGAATATGAAAATTTACCACATTAAAGAGCCTCGTAAGTCAAGAACATCAACTTGAATTAAAAAAAATGAAATTTCCAGTCAAAAATTTCAGTTCATAAGCTGATATTTTGAAAAGCAAAAAGTCTGAAAACTTTGCGAACGACCATTTGATCTCCTAAATTGACAACAAATCGAAGAAATTAATAACAATTAGTTAACATTTAATTGGCTGAATATGAAAATTTACCACATTAAAGAGCCTCATAAGTCAAGAACATCAACTTGAATTAAAAAAAATGAAATTCCCAGTCAAAAATTTCAGTTCATAAGCTGATTTTTTAAAAAGCAAAAAGTCTGAAAACTGCGCGAACGACCATTTGATCTCCTAAATTGAGAACAAATTGAAGAAACTAATAACAATTAGTTAACATTTAATTGGCTGAATATGAAAATTTACCACATTAAAGAAGTCAAGAACATCAACTTGAATTAAAAAAAAATGAAATTTCCAGTCAAAAATTTCAGTTCATAAGCTGATTTTTTTAAAAAGCAAAAAGTCTGAAAACTGCGCGAATGACCATTTGATCTCCTAAATTGAGAACAAATCGAAGAAACTAATAACAATTAGTTAACATTTAATTGGCTGAATATGAAAATTTACCACATTAAAGAGCCTCGTAAGTCAAGAACATCAACTTGAATTAAAAAAAATGAAATTTCCAGTCAAAAATTTCAGTTCATAAGCTGATTTTTTTAAAAGCAAAAAGTCTGAAAACTGCGCGAACGACCATTTGATCTCCTAAATTGAGAACAAATCGAAGAAACTAATAACAATTAGTTAACATTTAATTGGCTGAATATGAAAATTTACCACATTAAAGAAGTCAAGAACATCAAAAATCAAATCCAGTCAAAAATTTCAGTTCATAAGCTGATTTTTTTAAAAAGCAAAAAGTCTGAAAACTGCGCGAACGACCATTTGATCTCCTAAATTGAGAACAAATCGAAGAAACTAATAACAATTAGTTAACATTTAATTGGCTGAATATGAAAATTTACCACATTAAAGAGCCTCGTAAGTCAAGAACATCAACTTGAATTAAAAAAAATGAAATTTCCAGTCAAAAATTTCAGTTCATAAGCTGATTTTTTTAAAAGCAAAAAGTCTGAAAACTGCGCGAACGACCATTTGATCTCCTAAATTGAGAACAAATCGAAGAAACTAATAACAATTAGTTAACATTTAATTGGCTGAATATGAAAATTTACCACATTAAAGAGCCTCGTAAGTCAAGAACATCGACTTGAATTAAAAAAAATGAAATTTCCAGTCAAAAATTTAGTTCATAAGCTGATATTTTTAAAAGCAAAAAGTCTGAAAACTGCGCGAACGACCATTTGATCTCCTAAATTGAGAACAAATCAAAGAAACTTATAACAATTAGTTAACATTTAATTGGCTGAATATGAAAATTTACCACATTAAAGAAGTCAAGAACATCAACTTGAATTAAAAAAAAATGAAATTTCCAGTCAAAAATTTCAGTTCATAAGCTGATTTTTTTAAAAAGCAAAAAGTCTGAAAACTGCGCGAACGACCATTTGATCTCCTAAATTGAGAACAAATCGAAGAAACTAATAACAATTAGTTAACATTTAATTGGCTGAATATGAAAATTTACCACATTAAAGAGCCTCGTAAGTCAAGAACATCAACTTGAATTAAAAAAAAAAAGAATTTCCAGTCAAAAATTTCAGTTCATAAGTTGATTTTTTTAAAAGCAAAAAGTCTGAAAACTGCACGAACGACCATTTGATCTCCTAAATTGAAAACAAATCGAAGAAACTAATAACAATTAGTTAACATTTAATTGGCTGAATATGAAAATTTACCACATTAAAGATATTGTCATATGCAAATTATGTTGTGTTCAATCAGACCAGTAATTATGTTTTTATGCTTTGGCATCGTTCAAGTAGAACGTTCGAGAACTTTCCTACTGTTTATACAAGTGTGGGTTGTTCCCGTGTATTTAAGGATTTTGCCATCATGATCTAGTGCTCAATAAACGCTATTACTTTTTACTCTGCTGGTTGGTTTACTTTTATTAGCACTCTGCAACAGGTTATGGGCCCAGACCCATTAACCTTTTAGATATCTTGAAATTAGATAGTAGTAGTTAAATTAAAAATGACAGCAGAAGTATTGAAGCTCAATGACAGTAACTGGAATGTGTGGAAGTTCCAAGTGAGAGTTATTTTAATATCCAAAGGTCTGTTTGGAGTTGTAGATGGATCTGTTGAAAAACCTCCAGCAACAGATTTAGAAGGCCGAAAAAAGTTTGAGCAACAAGATGCAAAAGCGCAGGAAGTTCTAGTAACAAGAATGGAAGCAAGCCCTCTGTCCCATATCCTGATTTGTAATTCGGCAAACGAAATGTGGATCAAGTTGGTAACGATCTATGAGAGACAGTCAAGTGTGAGCATACATTTGCTGCAACAACAATTCTTCAATCTAAAGTTTGAAGACAGTGTTATGAACTATTTATCTCAAGTGCAGAATTTGGTGACAGAAATAAAGAAGCAAAGTGAGGAAATTCCGGAAAAGATGGTGATCACGAAAATTCTGATGGGTTTACCGGAACAGTACAAGCATTTCACGTCCGCTTGGGAGTCAGTGTCTGATGATCAAAGAACTTTAGGAAATTTAACAGCTCGCCTGTTAGTAGAAGAAGAAAGGTCAAAAACTAAAGAAGAAGCTGTAGCTCTCACGGCAAAGAATCAAAACAAAGTACGTTGTTTTGGCTGCTCAAAGTTAGGACACGTGAAGAGAGAATGTAGAACAACAAACAGTGCATTCAGGAACAGAAATATTATTTGTCACTTTTGCAACAAGAAAGGACATATCCTGAAAGACTGCTATTTCCGAAAAAACAAGATCCTAAAGTGCAACAATGAAGGAAAAGATTTTGCCCTGATCGGAATCAATTCTGAGAACATGGATTTCTACCTGGACAGTGGAGCTTCAGAACACATGTGCAAAGATAAAAGTCTATTTGGAAGTTACGAGACGCTAAAAGAACCGAAACAGATCAAAATAGGCGACGGAAGTTCGATTACAGCAATCGGGATTGGAAGAGTTAAAGCTCAATCATTTGACGGGGAAAATTTTATAAACATTGAATTGCAAGATGTTCTGCACGTTCCTGATTTGAAACTAAACTTGTTCTCTCAAGGAAGGGCTCTTGATAAAGGCCTGTATATGATGTCAGACGCAACGAGTGCGCAATTCATTCATAAGAAGACGAAGAAAATTTATGCCACAGCAAAAAGAGATGAAAAGTTATTTAGAATGATCTTCTGTTTCAACCGTGAAAATCCACTAAAAGATAGTGATGAATGCTGCACTGCGAAGGCGGATGGAAAGAATAAATCGCTAATGTGGTGGCATGAAAAACTGGCTCATCAGAACTTTAACCACATCAAGAAAGTCCTAACAAGAAATGACGTAAAATGGGAAAAGCCTGACGAGAAACTCTTTTGTGATGCCTGTATTCAAGGAAAACACCACCGTGAATCCTTTCAAAACAGTGTTTCAAGATCTTCAGAAGTTTGTGACCTCATCCATGCTGATGTTCTGGGACCAACAGAAGTTTTGTCAATTGGAGGAAGCCGCTACATGTTGCTGATCAAAGATGATTATTCTCACTATCGAACTGTCTACTTCTTAAAACACAAGCATGAAGTGTACAGCAAGTTTGTGGAATTCCTCTCACTATGCAAGAATCAAATCGGAAGAGATGTCAAAACTCTAAGAACTGACAATGGTACAGAATTCGTCAATCACAAGATGAAAGAACTTTTATCCGTAAGAGGTATCCAACATCAGACTTCTGTTCCCTATAATCCAGAACAGAATGGACGCGCTGAGAGAGAAATGAGAACCATCATAGAAGCTGCGAGAACAATGTTGGCATCTAGAAATCTACACAAGAAGTTTTGGGCAGAAGCAGCCAGTACAGCTACCTACATAATAAATCGATCTGGTACAAGTAGTATCAAAGAAAAGACGCCCTATGAACTCTGGTGGAAAAGAAATTTTGATTTGAAAGACCTCAAACCACCGTTCGGTACAACAGTTTGGGTCCATATTCCGAAAGAGAAGCGACAGAAACTTGACTTTAAAAGTGAAAAAGGTATATTTGTAGGATACAGCGAAAACTCAAAAGGTGTGAGAGTTTATTTTCCAAAGAAGAACAAAGTCGAAATTGAGAAGCATGTAATATTCGTTTCGGAGGAAGCGGAATCACCTGATCAAACTGCGGAACAAAAACCGGAAATTTACGATCCTGAAGAAGTTACCTCAGATGATGAAGACTTTTCAAGTAAGAACCAAGAAAAAGAAGCTGAAGTTGAAGAAAAGGAATCCCTAGATAAAGATGAAAAGAAAGATCAAATAGAACTACGACCAAGAGATCAGTTGAAACCCCCAGTAAGGTTTGGCTTTGATGAATACGTGACGAACTTTCTGACGATAGCCGATCTGGAAGAACCATCAAATTTCCAGGAGGCACTGGAGTCCAAGTACTCAACCGAGTGGGAAGACGCCATGAACAGAGAACTAAAATCCTTAGCCGAAAACAACACCTGGGACATTGTTGATAAGCCTGAACAAGAGAATGTAATCGATAGTAAGTGGGTATATAGAATAAAACGGGATGGTTCAGGTAATATTGTAAGTTTTAAAGCGAGACTGGTAGCCAGGGGTTTTCAGCAAAAAGGTTTAACTTTTGATGATATCTATTCTCCAGTTTTGAAACTCAATACTTTAAGAACTTTATTGGCTTTAAGCGTTAATTTTGACTGGGTAATTTTTCAAATGGATGTTTGTAGTGCTTTCTTACATGGTAAAATAAATGAAAATGTTTATATGAACTTACCTGAAAACTGTAACTTATCAAATGATAAAGTGTGTAAGTTAAACAAGTCAATTTATGGTTTAAAAAGCGCTGCAAAATGTTGGTATGAAAAATTTGACGATTTTATGTTTTCTCAAAATTTTACAAGATCAAATAATGATCACTGTTTATACTTTAAGATTGAATCTGAATTTAAGACCTTTGTTTTAATATATGTTGATGATCTACTATTACTAGGATCTGATGTTAAAGCTTTAGAGGTATTGAAAAATGAAATGAAAAATACTTTCAAAATGAAAGACATGGGTAACATTTCATACTATTTAGGCATATCTATTTGCCAGAACGTAAAGGAAGGAATTATAACTTTAGATCAAAGTAATTATTTGGAAAACTTGTTGAAAAGGTTTGGTATGTTTGATTGTAAAAGTGTGTCAACCCCAATGGATAGTCATTTTGATTATAAATGTTTAACTAAAGAAAAGTCTGAGAATGCTGCTATGGAAAATAATTGTAGAAAAATTATTGGTTGTATTATGTATGCAATGTTGGGAAGCAGACCTGACTTATGTAACTCAATCAGTATCTTAAGCAGATATCAAAGTTATGCTAGTGATAATCTATTGTTATTTTTGAAAAGAGTGTTAAGGTATATTAAGGGTACTGTTAATTTGAAATTAGTGTACAGAAAGAATTTGAATTCAGAACTAATTAGAGGTTTTGTAGATGCTGACTGGGGTGGAGATGTTATTAATAGGAAGTCTACCACAGGTTATTGTTTTCAAATTTATGATTGTACTGTATCATGGTGTTCAAAACAACAAAACTGTGTTGCTTTATCGTCAACTGAAGCGGAGTATATCGCTTTAAGTCAGTGTGTAAGTGAAGCTTGCTGGTTTTATAATCTACTCATAGAATTAAAATTTAATGATTGTGAAGATTTTGCTGTAACTATTCTGGAAGACAATCAATCAGCTATTCGAGTAAGTGAATCTTTTGAACAACCAAAAAGGTTAAAACACATAAATGTAAAGTATCATTTTGTTCGAGAAAGAGTCAAGAATGGAACTGTTAAAATTTTTTTTATTCCATCTGGTGAACAAATTGCAGATTTATTAACTAAACCTTTGGGTAGAATTGTGTTTGAGAAATTCAGAAGTGTTATAATGTAAAGACTTTTTTTTTGTATTTGATCATAATTGTTAATAACTGTTCTGATTGAGGGAGGCTATTGTCATATGCAAATTATGTTGTGTTCAATCAGACCAGTAATTATGTTTTTATGCTTTGGCATCGTTCAAGTAGAACGTTCGAGAACTTTCCTACTGTTTATATAAGTGTGGGTTGTTCCCGTGTATTTAAGGATTTTGCCATCATGATCTAGTGCTCAATAAACGCTATTAATTTTTACTCTGCTGGTTGGTTTACTTTTATTAGCACTCTGCAACAAAAGAGCCTCGTAAGTCAAGAACATCGACTTGAATTAAAAAAAATGAAATTTCCAGTCAAAAATTTCAGTTCATAAGCTGATATTTTTAAAAGCAAAAAGTCTGAAAACAGCGCGAACGACCATTTGATCTCCTAAATTGAGAACAAATCGAAGAAACTAATAACAATTAGTTAACATTTAATTGGCTGAATATGAAAATTTACCACATTAAAGAAGTCAAGTACATCAACTTGAATTAAAAAAAAAATGAAATTTCCAGTCAAAAATTTCAGTTCATAAGCTGATTTTTTTAAAAGCAAAAAGTCTGAAAACTGCGCGAACGACCATTTGATCTCCTAAATTGAGAACAAATTGAAGAAACTAATAACAATTAGTTAACATTTAATTGGCTGAATATGAAAATTTACCACATTAAAGAAGTCAAGAACATCAACTTGAATTAAAAAAAAATGAAATTTCCAGTCAAAAATTTCAGTTCATAAGCTGATTTTTTTAAAAAGCAAAAAGTCTGAAAACTGCGCGAACGACCATTTGATCTCCTAAATTGAGAACAAATCGAAGAAACTAATAACAATTAGTTAACATTTAATTGGCTGAATATGAAAATTTACCACATTAAAGAGCCTCGTAAGTCAAGAACATCAACTTGAATTAAAAAAAATGAAATTTCCAGTCAAAAATTTCAGTTCATAAGCTGATTTTTTTAAAAGCAAAAAGTCTGAAAACTGCGCGAACGACCATTTGATCTCCTAAATTGAGAACAAATCGAAGAAACTAATAACAATTAGTTAACATTTAATTGGCTGAATATGAAAATTTACCACATTAAAGAAGTCAAGAACATCAACTTGAATTAAAAAAAAATGAAATTTCCAGTCAAAAATTTCAGTTCATAAGCTGATTTTTTTAAAAAGCAAAAAGTCTGAAAACTGCGCGAACGACCATTTGATCTCCTAAATTGAGAACAAATCGAAGAAACTAATAACAATTAGTTAACATTTAATTGGCTGAATATGAAAATTTACCACATTAAAGAGCCTCGTAAGTCAAGAACATCAACTTGAATTAAAAAAAAATAAATTTCCAGTCAAAAATTTCAGTTCATAAGCTGATTTTTTTAAAAGCAAAAAGTCTGAAAACTGCGCGAACGACCATTTGATCTCCTAAATTGAGAACAAATCGAAGAAATTAATAACAATTAGTTAACATTTAATTGGCTGAATATGAAAATTTACCACATTAAAGAGCCTCATAAGTCAAGAACATCAACTTGAATTAAAAAAAAATGAAATTTCCAGTCAAAAATTTCAGTTCATAAGCTGATTTTTTAAAAAGCAAAAAGTCTGAAAACTGCGCGAACGACCATTTGATCTCCTAAATTGAGAACAAATCGAAGAAACTAATAACAATTAGTTAACATTTAATTGGCTGAATATGAAAATTTACCACATTAAAGAGCCTCGTAAGTCAAGAACATCAACTTGAATTAAAAAAAAATGAAATTTCCAGTCAAAAATTTCAGTTCATAAGCTGATTTTTTTAAAAGCAAAAAGTCTGAAAACTGCGCGAACGACCATTTGATCTCCTAAATTGAGAACAAATCGAAGAAACTAATAACAATTAGTTAACATTTAATTGGCTGAATATGAAAATTTACCACATTAAAGAGCCTCGTAAGTCAAGAACATCGACTTGAATTAAAAAAAATGAAATTTCCAGTCAAAAATTTCAGTTCATAAGCTGATATTTTTAAAAGCAAAAAGTCTGAAAACTGCGCGAACGACCATTTGATCTCCTAAATTGAGAACAAATCGAAGAAACTAATAACAATTAGTTAACATTTAATTGGCTGAATATGAAAATTTACCACATTAAAGAGCCTCGTAAGTCAAGAACATCAACTTGAATTAAAAAAAATGAAATTTCCAGTCAAAATTTCAGTTCATAAGCTGATTCAAGTCTTTAATATAAGTAAAAAAATTGGAAATAAAGAAAGATAAATGAATACGTTAATAAATTTAAAGTCTAAAATCAACAAGGACATTAGGTAGCGAAAGGTTTCGTTTGGGATTGTAGCCGGTTACCCCGGGCGAAAGCAAGCGAGAAGAAGATGCGATCGTTACTTGGTGCTGTTTGTCATACTCTGGTGTTTGTTTATTGGCTAATTCTGGTGTGACGCACACCAACCGATCCAGAAAAGTATTCGATAAGCTGAATCGATTTGAAGATTAGTCTTTATAAGAGTACATAAGTGCTCTTATAGAGACTAATTTTTGGGTCTTCATAAGAGAGTATTTTTATAAGAGCAGGTCGCTATAAGAGCTTCCACTGTATTTTTTTATCTTAGCTACGCCCTTGTCAGCACAGAACACACAACGGTCTATCGACCATCACAAATCACAACAACGCAGTAATGCAAAATATTAAAATGTAGTGAAAAAGCTATCCTTTGAAATTATAAATGTGCAAAGCTTACTTTGCAAATGATAATACAAACATTTTTCGAAATGCCTCGGGAGCGGGACGATAAACGGGGTTGAAAACGGAGGGAAGCAACTGCACAACCATCACGAAGAGCAACAATCTCGAAAATTAATCATTCCGGTAAAAAAAAAAAAACGACGGTTGAACCTCTATGGGTTGAACAAACATAAATCCAGATGGTTCTATCCCTTCAACTAATTAAAATTAACATCATGCAAAAAAACATCCTCCTCTTTTGAAATAACAAATAAAAAAAACATGGCATCAACTGAAAAGATGAAGTAAAAAAAATGAGCTGATATTGGAAGAAAGGTGTGATTCATTTGAAACGAAAACATCAGTAACGATCAACGATCACCCTGTAAAAACAACTGCATAAAAATGCAAATTTAGAATTGATAAGTTTAGCCATCGATGCAGGTGGTCAGAATTTGATATTTTAGGGTTGCTGTGATAAGCAGAGTAAACTAGGTACAGCGATTTATCGCCCAACTTTCACCTGGCTCAGACTGTTAAAGTTAACCGTTCATTTCAATCAAATTACTAAACAAAATAAATTAGGAAAAAATAAGAGGATCAATTTTTTTTTTTCAATTTTTAGTTTATGTTATGTTCAGATTGTTAAAGTACAGATCTAGCCAATAGAGCCAAGTTTTAAGCTTCAAAGAAATATAGATACAATGTTTCACAACTATCACTAATTTTGAGGGAAATGTGCGACAAAAAAACAGTGTTTTAAAACTTAGGCTGAAAAGTGCTCCAACTAAATCTATAAGATTTTACAATGTTGACAATGTAACCATCTCCTACCATTTTAAATAAAACAATGAGGGTTTGTAAGTGCACAATTTGTTTGAATATTTAGTTTTTTGTTATTCCTAAAAAATTAGGAAAAAGTGACTTAACTGGTTTTGAAACTAGACGTCTCAAATATAAGGGTAGAACAGTTAAAAAATAAAGTAACCAGTTACTATGAATATTTTTTTATCAAAACCAGGGATGAAATTGACAAAAAAGCAAAAAGTCTGAAAACTGCGCGAACGACATTTTATCTCCTAAATTGAGAATAAATCGGAGAAACTAATAACAATCAGTTAACATTTAATTGGCTAAATATGAAAATTTACCACATAAAAGAGCCTCATAAGTCAAGATCAACTTGATTTTAAAAAAAAATGAAATTTCCAGTCAAAAATTTCAGTTCATAAGCTGATTTTTTTAAAAGCAAAAAGTCTGAAAACTGCGCGAACGACCATTTGATCTCCTAAATTGAGAATAAATCGGAGAAACAAATAACAATTAGGTAACATTTAATTGGCTGAATATGAAAATTTACCACATTAAAGAGCCTCATAAGTCAAGAACATCAACTTGAATTAAAAAAAATGAAATTTCGAGTCAAAAATTTCAGTTCATAAGCTGATTTTTTTAAAAAGCAAAAAGTCTGAAAACTGCGCGAACGACCATTTGATCTCCTAAATTGAGAACAAATCGAAGAAACTAATAACAATTAGTTAACATTTAATTGGCTGAATATGAAAATTTACCACATTAAAGAGCCTCGTAAGTCAAGAACATCAACTTGAATTAAAAAAAATGAAATTTCCAGTCAAAAATTTCAGTTCATAAGCTGATTTTTTAAAAAGCAAAAAGTCTGAAAACTGCGCGAACGACCATTTGATCTCCTAAATTGAGAACAAATCGAAGAAACTAATAACAATTAGTTAACATTTAATTGGCTAAATATGAAAATTTACCACATAAAAGAGCCTCATAAGTCAAGAACATCAACTTTAATTAAAAAAAATGAAACTTCCAGTCAAAAATTTCAGTTCATAAGCTGATTTTTTTGTAAAGTAAAAAGTCTGAAATTTTCATTATAATTTCAAAAAAGTCTGAAAATCCTACAAAAGTCCTGAAAAATCTCATCCCTGCAAAACGATGGATTATGTCTAATTTATCCTTCAATAAGCCGATACCTGTTCTTCCGTTCCCTCCATTAAACAACCCTAATTAATCTGAATTCCAAAATCTAAACATTTCCCAGGTGCATATGCCATCTGTGGCACCCATCACAAGCATGGTTCCCCCCCCCCATGATCCCTTCTCTTTAAATGTGTGCTGAGCATCAAATCTTTTTTTGTTCCAATTAAAGCAGAGAAGGCGCAACTACTGACCTCCAACTGACTTTCAGAAAGAGAAAAAATGCGTCAGTTGGGGGCAGATGTTTGCTTTTAATAAAAATTGACCTTCAAAAGTTGGAAACTCGAAAACGGACGTTTTTTTTATGAATTTGGATAACTAGAGAAATGCCGATCACATAAATAGATGCTATTTACATTAAATAAAATATTCAAAAGAAAACGGAAGTTTTTTTAAAGAAGGAATTAAAAAAATTTTGATAACATTATTAAGCGAAATGCTGATAATATAATCATAAAACGATGCTATTTAAATACATTATATTAAATAGGACTGATCGGGACAATTTTGATATTATCTGATTGATAATATTTATTAAGAGTCGTCGACTGTATGTAGAATGTTGACTGAATTTTTTTAAATCAGATTACACATAAAATTTAATTGATTGTAATTATATTCGATATATTCATTTAAACAAGAGAAATACTGTTTTCTAGAAGTGAGTACTAATCTGAACCAAAGTATTTCTATCAATAACAATTTTTAAATAAATCTTAATTATAAGGAGCATATTTGCTAATTAATAATTATAAAAAAATATCAGTAAGTATCGATACTTAATCACACAAGAATTCTACTTTTTAAGAACTACTTCTAGAATAATAACATATAATAAATTATATGTTATTAAAATTATATAACTTTATAAAATTATGTAACATATATTAATTTATATAACTCTAACATATAATAAAATGAATATTTGGCAAATAAGATTAAAATTACTACTCTAAATGTTAAAATTGAATTGTAGTCTAAAAAGGAAGCATTTCCAAACGAAATATAGGTTATCAACGAACATTTAAAATCCTTATGTAATACCTCAGATCCAAAATCAGGTTCTGACCAATTTCGATTACTTTCTCCAGGAGAGAAGAAAAATAAAATTTTAGATTTAGATTCCAATTAAAAATACAACTTAATTTATCTTAAGTGACTTAAAACAATTTTATCTTCGAAAATATGAATAAAATATTTCACACTTTTCTCAGTTTTACTTTGGATAAAAGAACTCATAATTGGGAAGGTTCTTTAAGTAATTACACAAACAAAAGTATAGTTCAATCATTTCTTGTTCAATGCTTTCAAATTTCTATTAGATCTATCGGGTTCTACTTCCCGTGATTCGATCATAAAACAAAAGTTAATAATCAGATTTTTTAAGTTAAAATATTAACTGCTTTCAGTTTCTTGAACTCTCTTCAAAGTTCTTTGCCACTCACGGTACTTGTTGTTTGCTGTCGGTCTCACGGCAGTATTTAGTCTTAGGTGGAGTTTACCACCCGCTTAGGGTTATTAACCCGACTCATAGAGGAGATCGCATTCGACCTAGCAGCTATGGGCGTCTGCACCCACTTAGGGAAAGAATTGCCGCAGAGTCGAACGCTCACTCCCAAACACCACATTTCCCGCTTCCAAGGAAGGGGATTCGGTGCTGGACTTTTCCCTACTCAGGGAATCCTGGTTTTAGTTTCTTTTCCTCCGCTTATTTATGCGGGTTGGTTCGTCTGTCTGAGGTCGACATAAAAATATTTATGTAGCGTATATTTGAGGTCGCTCGAAAGTCGGGAAGACATCTAATGCGTCCTCCACGTCATCGAGCGATCACTCGAGTAAAGGTTATAGAATTTACTTGAGTCGGCGAAGAATAACCTTCGGTACGACCAATTGGAAAACTAAAAAGTTTTCCTCGGCAAGTATTTGACACTCAGACAGGCGAGGCCCCGGGCAGAACCCGATAGGCCGCAATGCGTTCGATCGTGACCCTGATAGCAAAGTGTTTCGAGTTTTCAGTGAAAAACGAATGGATATCGGAAAGGAATATTAAGGCGAAATTTTAGTTTATACACTAGATCAAATCATTAACTCCTTAAAAAACCACGAAGAATGACGTTTAAATGAAGTTTCTGAGATATAAATTATGTTTTTGCGATTTGGAGCTAAAACAGAAATACCGCTGGGACGTCACATCCAACAGAATCCCGCTTTCCGATCTTTGAAAAACAGTAAAAATACTAGTTTCGAGTGCGCTGTGATGTCAAATCCCGTTTTTTTTATCACGTGACTTGAGTAGTGTTTTGGCAAAACATAAAATTGAATATTTTTAAAAACATATTTTTGAACTCAACAATCTGATACTTCGGAGTTTTAAACTGTAACTTATCAAAATGAGTGTAAAATTAAGTAAATTCCACACTTAGGCAAATACCTCATTCAAATTCTCCCTATGTTCAAAAATTAAGGAAATCGAATATCTCTAACCTGTTGCGCGGTGCTCTGGTCGTATATCGTAATCCTCATGGTGGAGACATCTTTCACAGTCCGCGACCTGCTCTTTCCTGCAGGGAGAGGACTTAATACACTCTCTTTTCGGCAGAATGGCACATCCTGGAACTGGAACCACATCACGCGAAATCCAGCCGGGAGCAACAACGGCTACTTTTCTTTCAACGCCGAAAAAAACACACACCAACGAATCTCCAAGTTCCACACCAAACTATAATCGAATTGTTAGTAATCCAGGTGATGGGATCGTCGGAGCTCATTTCATTGGTTTCCAGCTCGATGATGTCAGCGCTCACGAACCAATCAAATGAGCTCAGACGATCCGATCGCCGAAGTTGGCCAAACGAAGATACTTGGTGTTTGATTGTTAATTAGGGTAAGAAAAATAAAAGCGCCAGTTGCAGGAGGGCAGATGTTCTGTTAAAATTGACCTTCAAAGGGGAAATTCGAAAGGAGACGTTTTTTCAAGAGGGAATATGGACAAAATTTAATGGCGGATCTCGTAAAATGATGCAATTTAACATTAAATTAAATAGGCGTGATCTGGTCAATTTTGATAATTTTCGATTGATAATATTTATTAAGCTGAGTCGACTGTATTTTTTATTTACCGGATCATATAACATTTAATTTTATTTACCCTATGCATTCATATTTTACCAGAAAAATACTGTTTTTCAAAGTGTGAGTACTAGTCTGATCCAAAGTAACCTGATTAATGACAATAATAGCTATTTCCTCCAAATTAACAATCGTTTTAAAACTTCGACACTCTAGCTAGAGGAAAGAAGGATTAGAGGGGATTTAATTCAACTTTTCAAAATGATAAAACATGGGGACACAGAGGGACTAGATTTCAATACGGGTAAAAAGAACGAGGGGTCACAGATTTAAATTGAACAAGGCAAGTTTTAATCGGAATTGTAGGAAGTACTTTTTTTAACAGGGTAGTGGATAGATGGAATGGGTTACCGGAAACGATTATCAACTCAAGTTAAATTAATTAAGTTAAACGAATCCAAGAATAAAATTGACAGATACTGGGAATCGGGTGGTTTGAGTTAAATGGACCGGACCAACCTTGTTGGGCGCTTGCCTGTGGTTGGTCGACTTAATTTGTACTATTTAAAAGTTCTAATTTTGGATTTCTTTCAATCCCCTCAATTAAAAATATTCCAACTTAGTGGAGTTTACAACAATTTAAGATTTGATCAGGGATCATTCACAAATTGAGCTGGTTAGGATGAAAGTGGTATAAGTCCACTGAACTTCGTTTTGTGTAATTGAAGGTTTTCTAAAAACCTGTGCTAAAAATTCAGGATTGCTTATATTTTTACTTTGTGGGGTGGATTTGTCTTTAGGCAGGGACACAATTTTTGCTGCGGATCAACTTTTATCAAATTTTAACTCAAAGTGCTTTAAATTAGCTTTAATGGACTTATACCACTTTCATCCTGACAGATTCATGGGTTTCGGGAAGGAACATGGGTATTGGGATGTAGTAAATATAGCTTTCTGAGCGACTGGTTAGTACAAAGTTAGATTTTAATGTTCTATTCCACAGATTTTGATGCATAGAATACGAATATTTTGATGTAAAATTTTATATAACCCATTTTGGGGGGTCATATTCAAGATGGCGACCGAGAAACGTTCTTCGCTTGATATGTCTCTAGTTTATATTCAGGGGTGCATCCAGGTTTTTTTCCCAGGGGCCTGTTTTGGGAATTTTGTGAAAAACGGAATTGAATTTTGTGAAAATAATGTCCTATTTCTAAAATAAGGTCCTATTTCTGTAAATATATAATTTTTTCCTTTATAAAATTACACTATAGCGAGTGTATATAGCTTGATATGCAAGTCGGCGTGGTATACGTGGCCTGTCTACACCCCGCGTTCTACCGCGGCTCCGGTTCTACGCACTACGAAGTGTTCCGATCTTTATAAAATTTAGAAAAGTCCAGAAAACGCAAAAATTTGAATAAAAATTTCTTCAATTATATAATTATTTGTTCAGCCGGACGGGAATGTCCGGCAGTCCTTCCACCAACGTTCACCATAAAGTCGCTTGTGCACAAAGAATCCGTGCACGATCCGTGACCTTTCGCTATAATTCAGATCTGTTAACAATCGGATTTTCTTTTTCTTAGATTTCGGTTCCGCAAACAAAAATTTTACGCGAAAAAGCAAAGGAAAAAGATCGGAATAGTTCAGAAGGGTGAAAATAAAAATACAAAAAGAATAATGAAAAAGCGATTCCGATAAGTTACGAAACGAAACTTAACGTAAACAAAATCTTAGCGAAGAAAAGAAAAACCTTTGCATTGCCTTATTTTCGCTGATGAATCATCCCCGCGAATTTGAGTATTCCGATTCCCCCAAAAATATACTTATTGAAAGGATTGAAACTAAAAACAGAGGATTGAGAGGAAATTTTTAAATACATTTTCTTTAAAATACAATAGCGTAGTTTCCGTAGTTTTTCTAGCTCTATTCGCAATTCCGGAATTTAGGGCCGAACTGCGGAATGATTCCGCAAAATGCGTATAATGGTTATAGGTATGCGCGAAACGAAAAGACAAAAGGTACGTGAGAATTTCTGTCTTAGGAATTTTGTGAAAAGTCCGTTTTTGGGAACCGGAATTTTGTGAAGGGGCCGTTTTTGAGGGTCGGAATTTTGTGAAGGGGCCGTTTTTGCAGATCCGAATTTTGTGAAGGGACCGTTTTCGGCCCCAATTTCTTTCTAGATGCACCCCTGATATTTTCTATTTGCTTTAACTAAAGCTAAGGTTTAAATTAAAATAGGTTTTCGTTTTTTTTTTAAAAACTTGTTATCGATGTGATTTTTAAGATGGCGTCCAAGATGGCCGCCGATTATAAAGTTTTGCAGTTTTTATGATAGATAGTTGAGCAATATATCAAATTGATTGATTTTGAGTAAGGAAATGGAAATTTTATTAAAATGAAATTATTTTTAACAACAATAAACGCTTTTTTAACTATTAATTTAAAAAATTTTTAATTAAAAAAATAAATTTAAAATAGTTTACTAATTTTTATTTATGACATTTGATATAAAGTACGCCACTGTTTGAATTATACTAGGTTATTAAATTCATTTTAACTTGTTATTAGGGTGATTTTCAAGATGGCGTCCAAGATGGCCGCCGTTTATAAACTTTTGCAGTTTTTATGATAGATAGTTGAGCAATAAATCAAATTGATTGATTTAGAGTTAGGAAATGGACATTTCAATAAAATTAAATTATATTTTACAACAATAAAAAAAATAACCATTAATTTTTATTTTTAAAAATTTTAAATTAAAAAAAAAACTTAAAACATTTTACTAAGTTTTATCCCAAAACCAATATCAATACCCTAAGTTACTAGCAAACTGTAATTTATATAGAATGGTTGTTAAAATACATTCAAGATATTGACTGCAAAGGGGCGTCTGTATTAGCCATGACGATTAAGTGTTCATGGGAGAACAATGAATTTCAGAAATCTAAGCATTACTGAAGATTTTGTAGAAAAATAGATCAAAGCGGGGGGGGGGGGGGGGTCTGGCAGTTTTCTTACGTAAGTGTGAGAGGGGGTTTGCGGTTAACTTATTTTTGCTGACAAGGGGGAGGGGGTTTCAAAATTGACCAAAAACTTGCTTACGTAATATTTGAACGGCCCCTAAGATGGTTTATGCAATTGAATATTTTGGTAACATATATTTTCCGGTCTGTGTCTGTGTGACACAATTTTATTTTTACTGACACAGAGGAAGTACATCCAGGAAGCCACCCGGCCCCCATTGAATATTTTTGAACAACTGACTGTGAGGAGAAAACACCAGTAACCCCAAACAACCAATTGTGTGTGAAGATTTTAATGTTTAAGGACCTTAATTTTCGTAGATTTTATGTTAATGATAGTTAAAAACCCAAGTTTTATGATTATACGATCTTTTTTCTACTTTAAATCCTCACCTAAAAATTTCTGTTAAAGTTCCGGATTTTGGAGCATTCCGGAATTCGGGATTCCGGTTCTTCACTCTAACAAGTTTCCTGGATTTTGAGTTGAAGTCGGTAGCACCCCCTGACTGCTCTAATTAGAATATTTCAAACGATTAGTTAGACCCATTTAAGCTAATTTATCAAAGCGATCCAAGACATGGGATCGAGATTATTTAGGGGACATCCATAAATTATGTGAGGTGTTTTTTTTTCAAAATCTGGACCCCCCTCCCCCCTTGGTGACATTTAGTGAGGACCCCCCCACGTGCAACAACATACCAACAACTTATTAAAAATGATTTTCTAACCTATTCATTTGCATTTTGTGCTTCATAGCACCTATTTTCGACCGTTCGTTCGAATGTAAAGGTTTTATAAAACCTTTACATTATAAATGATGTGGGGGGGGGAGGGAAAGAACATTATGTTATCATCCGGTCGAAATTTGTAAAATGACAGCAATAAATGGAAGTTAACTCTCTAACAATTTCTATGTTAAAAAGTTGACGTGAGATTTTAATCGACCCACCTTGGTGAGATTTTTCCAAACCCCTTTCCCCCCCCCTTTTTTTTGACCTCACGTAATTAATGGATGTCCCCTTACTTTTTAAGCCCAAGTCCTGTTTCTCTCGAGCTCCATTTTGTTTTCTAATTATTGGACACTAATAACAATTTCACTCTAAATTTGGGTTAAAAAATTCTAAACCTAACAACACGAAGCTGAAACATCTGCAAAGAGCTTCTGCACCTGGCACTTGAAATCTTGAAATTCATAATGTGATGGTGCTGCGGTCGTTTCGCCTACTCTGAAATTTCCTACCCCCACTCGTTGGAAGATTAAACAGAAACCGGGGGGTAGGAAATTTCAGAGTAGGCGAAACGTCCGTGACACCAAAGTGATATCCCTTTATCACTTCATTAACATGGATTTAGACCCCCCCTTACCATTCTCTTTCTAATCATCATACATGGAATCAGAGCAGGGCAGCTGGTTCAAAGAGCTGTCTCTATTTGTATTAGCCATCCATGGTATTAGCTGTATACAAGTGCAGCTGATTTTCAGGGGGGAAAATGTGGAAGTTAATAGACGACATTAGTCATTACGTCACTTGCTTGTTTGGAAACGTTGATTCCATCCGTGATTGGTTCCGTACGGATTTACTTCCAATCACGGAACCAATCACGGATAGAATCAACGTTTCCAAACAAGCAAGTGACGTCACACTAATGTCGTCTATTGAGTCGTCTAGTTTCCTAACCAGATATTTCAATTTTCTGTTTATGTTATGTTCTGATTGTTAAAATACAGATCTAGCAAATAGACAAGTTTTAAGCTTCAAAAAAAAAAATAAATAAATAAAATAAATGTTTCATGACCAACACTAATTTTGAGGGAAATCTATAATTTTGTGACAAAAAACAGTGTTTTAAAACGCTTTAAAGTTCTCCAACTAAATCCATAAGCATATATACATGTTGATAATGTAACCATCTCCTACCATCTTTAAAAGGAAAATCGGCGCCAAGTTGCGTATGCTTGGCGAGTTTTGGCTGTTTAGCGGCACATTTAAAAAAAGCCAAATCATTCACTTAAAATGAGTTAGGGTTACCATAATAGTGATCTTTAACGCTAAAAACTTGGCGCATACGCAAGTCTAAACTTGCGCCGAAATATCGTTTAGAGGAATCGCCATGGCAACCGATCATTGCTGAGAAAGCACGATTCAGGAGAGTTTCTTTGTCTGTGCGGAGTAAACACCCAAAGGAAGTGAATTCTTTGATTAAGAAAATATATATTACACTCAGGGGAGTGGGGGGTCCAGTGTAAAAAATGTATTTATTGAACATCAATAGTTTTCCGTAATTAGTTAAATTAATTATTTTCAAATTATTGTAATTGCACCTATATCTATTAATTAATGGTTAATAATTTATTGTTAATTAGTATATAAGTTAACTAATTTTTAATCTCTAGTTCAACTCTAAGTTTTCATGAACCTAAAAAAAAATTTCTTAATGTGTAAAGTCAGGGCCGTGCCTGCACGGAGGCGCCGACCGATGAAGAGGCGCCTTAGAAAATTTTTTTGACCCCTAACTTTAAGGGAAAAATATTCCGTTACGTCCTGACTCAAAAGAAACAAACCTAAGCAGTAAGCTAGATCTCCTTTCATTTACAAAAAAAGCTTCAAAAGGCGCCTACAAACGAGTAAAAAAGTGCATTTTGAACTTTTTGTATGGGGCGCCCTCATCTAGTGAATCTATTAAAGGGTGCCAACTCTTAACAAAAATTTTAATATGCCCGACTTTGAAAGCTATAAGGAAGACTCCTTTTAGCTTTCAAATTGTATGGGGCGCCCCATCAAATAAATATATATTCAAAGCGCCCACCCTGAGAGAAAAATTGAACACACCGACTTTGAAATATGTAAGGCGTCTTACTTAGCTAAACCAAATTGTATGAGTTGTCTTAATTAAATGGATTTATCAAAGACCGCCAGACCTGCGAGTGAAAATTTTAACATTCCCAACTTTAAAAGCTATACCATATTGTATGGGCGCCCCCATCAAATGAATCTATTCAGGGCGCCCAGTGCGCCCATTCTGAGTGAGTTAAAATTTAAACACTCCGGACTTGAAAGCTGTAAGGCGTCTTAGAAAAACCGAATTGTATGAATTTATTAATAGGCGCCCTCCTTGGATGAAGATTTGATTCACCAGTTATTAAATAGCTATCAAGCGTTTGCCTCAAATCATATTTTAATAGATGTCCCTTAAAAATTTCTATATAATAGGCCCTTGACTTGTGAAAAATGTTTTGAAGAAGACTATTGTAAAAAACCGAATGGATATCTCTTACGTAAATTTATTAGGTGCACCTGCTACCATGCCAACTTAAAAATATTTTAAAAATAGAAAATAATTACTTTTTCAAACAAATTGTTCTCTAGATAAATATTGAAACTTCATTTAATTTTTCAAAACAAAAAGTTTTTTCAGGATAGTTTTATTAAGTAGCAATAGCTAATTAATTTTTATATTGTTCTTAAAGTGTCAATTACTGGTAACCATCAGTTACTGGTTAGATAAATAGCCAAACCATACAGCCTCTATCGAGAACTAGGCGAAAATTGAGTAATCCTAAGTGAATATTTTTGAGTTTATGGCCCAGGGCCGTATCCAAGGGGGGTTCAAACCCCTCCCGAAATTTTGACATCAATTTTTATACTGTTCTTCATTGAAAATTCTGCAAATTTATAAGGAGCAATTCTCTTCGGTTGTTAGCTAAAGGGTCTCAAAATTAGTTAAAACACTACTTTTAGGGGTCAAATTTCAGAAATTTTTCTTGGAAATTTTGAAATTTGACCCCCAAAGAGCAGGGTTTAACTTGATTTGGTCCTAGAGCCCACGGGGGGGTGGAATTGACCAACGCCCCCCCCCTGAATCCGCGCTTGCATGTGATGAGACTTAAAACTTCTTAAGCAAAAATAGCTAAAATGTTAGAAACAGTGGCGGATCCAGAGGGGGGGGCCCTGGGGGTCATGCCCCCCCCCGAGAAACCCTAACAAATAGCTTAAAAAACACTTTCTTAATGCTAAAATTCAAAAATTTTTTGGGGGAGAACCCCCAATCCCCCATTTAATATTTTGACATTTGACATCTTTTTTATATATAGAGTGTTTTTTCCTTGAAAATTCTTCCGCTTAAAAGAAGCTGTTCTCTTTTGGGAAGTTTTAAAATAGATGAATACTATAGTTTAAAAGGGCGCATTTGCAAAAATTTCCTGGGAGAGGACCCCCAGCCCTTTTCAAAATTTGGCATCTATTTATAATTTCATCCTTGAAAATTCTGTGGCTTACATGCTTTCAAAATGAGCTGAAACTTTATTTTTGGAGGCAAAGTTTCAAAATTTTTCTCGGGAGTTACCCCCCAGACCCCCTATCAGTTTCTCATGGTTACTTATTTACTGTTTTCTCCTTGAACTTATTTCTCTCCTCTCCTTTTAGGAGTACAAGAAAGTTGCCCTCTTTAGGTGTTATCCAATGGGTACCAAATGTACAAAAATTGAGTAAAAAAACTTACTATTTGTAGCCAAATTTCAAAAATTTTCTGGGGGAGGACCCCCAGACCCCCCTTTTGCTTTCGAGCTAGTATTACCTGATGAAATCTTTTTAACTTTAACAAAGTTTCGCATTTTATTTATGTTATACTCGGAAAATTGGGAGCCAAACACCTCGCGAAACTTAAGTATTGTCATGTCATAGGCGTAACGAGGGGGGGGGTTATTGGGGATGTAACCCCCCCCATTGAAAATCAGCTCAAAAACGAGTTAAAACCCTTGTTTTTAAGGGTCAAATTTCAAAATTTTTCGTTTTGTACTTGCAACTCTGTATCACCAACTATTTTTCACGTATCAAGTTATAATAAGGAAGCAAATCCTACTTTACGATTTCTAAAAAGCTACATATAAGGTTTAAGGACATTCATAGGCGTAACGAAGGGGGGTTATTGGGGATGTAACCCTCCATTACATCACATTACATCAACGATTTCTAAAACATGAAAAACTGAAAAAAATTATCTTTACAAAAGGTCCACTTGCTATCCACCAGTCCACCCCCCAACTATTTCCACCCAATCGCCGCTGAGGGCATCACAGGTATACGAAAAAGCAGGTGGTTCACAAGGAACTGTTCATTTAGGAACTAACCCAAAGGGCCTCAAAATGAATTTAAACACTCCATTGAGAGACTAATTTTTAAAAATTTCTGGGGGAGAACCCCCAAACCCCCCTCTAATATTTTTACGTCCTGTGTTTTTCCCTTGAAAGTTAAGCCTCTTGGATGAAGTTTTCCCATCGGAGGTTTTGCAAAAAAAAAATAATTATTATACCTTCATTATGAGAATTTTTTTAAAGGGAGTAATATGTTGGAGTGGTTGACTGGTCGGAGTAACACCCCCCATTAGTCAACTCTAGTTACGCCACTGAGTATTGTTATGCCCCTACAAAAAGGTTTCACCCCCCCCACTTTCTAAAACAATGGCACGGGCCCTGGATATCCTCCAAGTTACTATAAACCCCTAAAAAGCTGCTTAAAAGCAAGCACTCTTCAAAAAAAATTCTGAGGCTCTGAAAATTTCGAATGTGAAATTTTCAGAATTCCCCCCCCCCCCCCGAAAATCTGGTCTGGATCCGCCCTTGGTTAGAAATCCGCAAAGTCTCTCGCTATATCCACAAGGTCATTTTCTTACAACTATACCCATCAAATTCCCAATACAGTTTTAATTTTAAGGAATTTGAAATTATTATTTAACTTAACTAAACTAAAATGAAATGAAACAAGGGGACATATTTGTCAAATTAGTATCGCCATCTATGCACCGGTAGTGGAAGCTTTTGATTTGTAAATCATTCTTCCAAGGTTTGAGAAGAGTAGAAAAGTATCTTCATTTTTTTTTCTTGGGGGAGTGGGAAAAGGAACGTATCCAGAGAGGAAAATTAGGAATAACCCCCCCCCCCTGTAAGTCAGAAAATTTCATTTTTTGACCATAAAAAAAGGACAAAATATAACACTGGTCTACAAAAAAAAACTTTTTTTTTGGTGGCTGGAATATTAAAGCTGATTTTGTATATATTTGACCTCCTGATTAAGAATATGGCATCCATTTTTGCTCATCAGCTCTAGTTTTTGATATATTTCACTATAAAGTTTTTAAGACTTTTGCTCTACCTTTTATACAATATGGTGATATAAAGATGTCTTAAAATATAAAAAACCAAACTCTCTAAGGCTTTTTCTATTCCTTAGGGTCCCAATAGATAGTGTATACAGTTTCATCCCCCTGAGTTAGTTCTAAGGGGTACCTATAGGGCCCTAAAGTTGAAAAAAAGTGGAAAAAATTGTCTTTTTTTCAGAATTTTTTAAAAAATATTTTTGAGTTTTCAAATGTGATAAAACTGGGTAATATATGTTATTTAGAACTTATTTAGACAGAATAAAATAATTTTTACTTTTTAAGTACACCGGAAAAGACCAATTTTCTAATTTTTAGGCGAGAAGTAGGGTCATTTCGCTCAAAAACGCTTAATACCAATAATGATGGTTGAAACGAATAAATTCCGAATTTTTCAGACGTAAGTCCTCAAAAAAGATGTCCTTTGAAGTAAAACTGAAATTTCATTTGATAAAGATCAGTAAAACAATAGAAGCTGCTCCCGAGCTTTCATGCCCTACAATTTGAAAAAAATTGGAAAAAAATTATTTAAAAAAAAAGGCATTTTTTAATTTGCTAATTGGATAAAATTGACTAATATGTGTTTTAGAAGTTATTCAGGTAGATTAATTGGAGCGACATCCCTGAAACTTTCCCATTTGGCATAGTTTAATCCGTAGAGATAGTAGAGTAGACTTGTCTGAAGCGAGCCAAACTTCGCACGCTCTGCTCTTTCTGGAGAGGCGATATTTACGTTCAATAAACTAACTCACTGATCTTTATCATATGAAATTTTTAGTTTTACATCAAAGGACATCTTTTTTGAGAACTTACTTCTGAAAAATTCGAAAATTATTCGTTTCAACCACCATTATTGGTATTGAGCGTTTTTGAGCGAAATGACCCTACTTCTCTCCTTAAAATTAGAAAATAGGTCTTTTCCGGTGCACTTAAAAAGTAAAAATTATTTTATCCTGTCTAAATAAGTTCTAAATAACATATATTACCCAGTTTTAACACATGTGAAAACTCAAAAATATTTTTTAAAAAATTCTGAAAAAAAGACAATTTTTTCCACTTTTTTTCAACTTTAGGGCCCTATAGGTACCCCTTAAAACTAACTCAGGGGAATGAAACTGTATACACTATCTATTGGGACCCTATGGAATAGGAAAAGCCTTAGAGAGTTTGGTTTTTTATATTTTAAGACATCTTTATATCGCCATATTGTATAAAAGGTAGAGCAAAAGTCTTAAAAACTTAATTGTGAAATATATCAAAAACTAGAGCTGATGAGCAAAAATGGATGCCATATTCGTAATCAGGAGGTCAAATATATACAAAATCAGCTTTAATATTCCAGCCACCAAAATGAGTGTTGACCAGTGTAATTTATCATTGATGCAAAGTTTTTACTCAAACGCACTTTTATTGTCTTAGGTTTCAACAATTAACGATTTAATAATTAGTAGATCGCGGTCATTAATGTTCTTCATTTTCCCATGACCCTTATATCAATCCCAAAATAAACATTAAATTAAGTTTAAATTAAACAGGTGCCCTTACTCTCGAGCCAAATAAAGAGAAAGAAGGGAGGGGAGGAGAGAAAGTATAAGGTGTTAAAAAAGAGAAAAAAAAATGTGGGATGAAAATTAAGTATATTTTGAGACCGAAAAATATTTCGTCCATTCAAAATTGTACTTAATGTTTTCTTTTTCACCTTTTACTTTCTTATTTCCTATAATCCACATTTATCCACCTATATCCACATTTATCCACCTATATCCACATTTAACAGGTTATTCGAACTTTTTTGGTATTTCAAACTATTACCTCCTTCTCTCTTCTTACACCGTTTTTTGACCAATTTTAAATTTTTTTTTGATTTTTTTTATATTTTAGACCAGTAAAAGTAAATTCAAACGAACATTTAATACAACTTTTTGATTTTGCTTGCATGTTAATCTACCGCTTAAATTGATAAAAAAATTAGTTCTCAGGGTTCAAATTGTAGACCCCCAGCCCCCCTAACATAATGTTATATTTTGTCTATCAAAATTTTACAATCTTTTCTGACGAGGTTCTGATTGCAGTGATAGTTTAAGAAACATTGAGTCCTTGAATTATACATTTAATGAATCGAGGGGAAAACTAAAAAAAAGAACATTCTGAATATTTTTATCTCAAAATTAAAGGTGATCCGCCAAAAGTGCTCTCCCCTTGGAGCCGTGCTGGATCCGCCAATGATGACATGATGCCTCTAAGGCAGGGGTCGGCAACCTTTTGAAGCGGAATAGCCAAAAGTTACAATTTACAAAATTTCCCAGTTTTTAAAGAGCCGCACTAAAAATTTTCGTTTCCCAATTATATAGTATTTGCTTACATTATATATATTTGATTTTTGATTTAAAATAAACGGCTTTAAATACGTAATAATATAAAATATATAAAAAGTAGTAAATAATATTGTTATAAACACAAAAGGGGGTCTGGGGGTCCTCCCCCAGAAAATTTTTGAAATTTGACCCAAAAAGTAGGGTTTTAACTCGTTTTGGTCCGAACCCCAAGGCGTAGAATAGGCCCTTTTCTAGCAGTTTTATATTTAGTTAATTTGTTTCAATGTGGTATCTACCATGAATTTGAATTTTTACAGCCATTTGTCTTCCAATTCTGGATAATCAGTGCTTTTTTTCATTGTGGAATGTTTTTATTTCACACAAGTGAAGCGATTTGTAATTAAAGATTATGGAAATAAAAGCTATTGAAAAAATTGGGTACTAAAAAATATATTTTCTTATTTTTAAGGGTGGTTTTGATAGTAAATTATTATTTTTTCGTATAGAGCCGCAACTTTACATCAAAAGAGCCGCAGGTTGCCGACCCCTGCTCTAAGGCACCCAAGATTACCATTGGATCTTATCAGGGGTGCAACTGACTTACTTCAACTCAAAATCCCGGAAAACTATTAGAGTAACGAACCTTTAATCCGGAATCCCAAACTCCGGAACGTTTTTATCCTAAATCCGGAATGATTACAGATGGAATCGTGCTTAGAACCGTTGGAGAGACCGGATTCTTCATAAAAAAAAAAAGTCAAGTGAGTCGTCTTAGTTTCAAAACCAGATGGATATTATTTTTCAATTTTCAGTTTATGTTATGTTCCGATTTTTAAAATACAGATCTAGCAAATATCCAAGATTTAAGCTTTAAAAAAATATAGATCTAATGTTTCATCACTAACACTAATTTTGATGGAAATCTGGGACAAAAAAAAGCAGTGTTTCAAAACTTTTATGCTGAAAAGTGCTCCAACTAAATCTGTAAGCTTATACATGTTGAAAATGTAACCATCTTAAATAAAAATTAAGGGGTTTTGTAAGTGCACAATTTGTTTGAATATTTAGTTTTTTGTTGTTCCTGAAAAATTAGGAAAAAGTGACTTACCTGATTTTGAAACTAGATGACTCAATTTGCAGCCCTGTACTCCCATTTTTTAATTTAACCTAATTTTGCGCTTTCTTGTTATAAGCTTGATATTTTTGAAAACCCAGAATTTCGGGATTCATGCAGTTAAAAATACCGGATTTCTGGGGGTACCCCGGAGAAGTAGCATCCCTGTGTCTTACGAAGAATTTGGGGCGGAAAAGATTACATCACAAGGTTCTGTTTAAATGAAAACATTTAAAAACGTTTATCCGATTGTGCGTTTCATGCAAAATTTATTCCCATGTGAAATTTAAAATCTCCCGTTTCATTGGAATATTGAACATCTGTAAAAAAAAAAAAATTACTACCTACCCTCTTCAGCGAATGTCACAACGTTTTAGCGTCTTAGAATCGCCACATATCGGGTGCATTAAGTCCTAGCCAATAGGATATCACACTGACAAATAAGGGAAAATCTCTTCGTACAGAAGATAAACTTAAGTTTAAATAAACTTAATTTTTAAGAGTATTAATCAATCCATTCATGATACAGCCTTTTCCAACATATATTTTTTACCACAGGATACATTTGTGGACCTTAATACATCTAACTTTAAAATACCATTAAAAAAACAGTCAGCTCATAGTGACTAAATATAACCCAGCAGGAAAAAGCAAATGAACACATGTTGTTAATTAAGGTAAAACATAATTAATACTTTTCTGTTTGAAAGGTTTTTTTACTATTTTTACTCGATTGGATATAGGATAAAAATTTACCAGTTATACAGGTGGTTTTTAAAGCTTTCCTCCAAACCTGAACAACTCTAATTACATTTCCTTCCTAAAGTTAAAATTATAATTTTTCTGAAGTTAACCATATGAAACTAAAGTCAATGGTACTTACCACATCAAAGATCTTCATTTGAAGTCAGCTGGTACGAATGGAGCTTTTTTTTTTTCCAGTTAGTTTTTTTTTTTTTGTTATTGAGCTAGTATTTTATTTTGTTAGATTTTGAACTAAGAAATTAAAGAGATCAAGGTTAAGTTATAAAATTAGTTAATTAATAGTTTTTGTTATTAAACTTATTTATTTGTATAAATTAATTTGTAGTAGAAAGAATTGTGTATTTTTTATTTAAAAACTGTTATAAAATGGTAGTTACTTTTATCATAAAGGTTTTTGATGTAAAAGGTTTTTAATGTGTGTATCTTGTTATTTTCAATGTTAGTATTTAGCTTTTTGAAAAAAATAGTAGTACAGTTAAGTAGTAGTAAAGTTTGTTAACTTTAGACTGTTACTGAAAAAAATTAAGACATTTTTAGTCAATAGTTAAAAACTTAAAATGCAATGTTTTTTCATTTAAAAAATAGGTACTCTTATTATTTTTCCGAAAAAACTTATAATCTTCAAAGTAAAATTGCAATAAAACTGAAAATGATTGAAAGTTATCAAAAGAGTAGAACATACACATTTTTAAAAGAATCACATCCTTAAGAGTCCTGAAAATTTCTGAGTGTATCCCTGTATATTTGAGATTCAAACTGACCAACCTGTTTTTTGAAACATCCTTGAAACCATAACATGAAATTTAAGCAGATTTACACTGTAAAAAATAACCTTCAAGAAACAGAAAAGCTCTGGCAGCAAAAGTTGTCAGAGCTTTCCTTTCTATGGGATTTCTCAATCGACTGAACTCTTTCTTTATACTACAATCTTTTTGTAACTTTAGAGAACTTATCCACCAGATATATTCTATTTATTTAATTACATAACCCACCTAGACTCATAAGGCCAGAGAAGCTCGAAATAGTGACGCGAAATAGTAGGCAAGACGTCACTTATCAACAGTACAAGATTTCAGACTGGAGTTGCGCTGTTGTCCAAAAAAATCTATGAGGAGTGACGTCTTGCCTACTATTTCGCGTCACGATTTCGAGCTTCTCTGGCCTTATGCGTCTATGTGGCCATAGTTATGTCCCAAAATGCTTTGGCAGAAAAAGTTGCCAAAATATTCCTGTATATAGAAAAGTTCAAATCAACAGAGAAATCCCAGAAAAAGCTCTACAATCTTTAGCTGCTGTATTTATCACGATTATTTTTCACAGTGCAAGAGGACATTCTGATAAACAGTTCGAAAATCAATCAAGTAGTTCCTAGGTAAAACACGTGGTATAAAAGGAATAAAAAAAACTTGTTCGAGGCATGGAAAAAAATACAAGCATTTTATTCTACGTTTCTACGAGACAATAATGTTCCAGAAATATGTATATGCAGACATTTCTACTTACAAACAATATCACAGAATGCACTTGTAAATCTCTACCTTTACAAGACCAACCATCATCTAATATGCATTGACTATTGTTATTATACCTCGGCTAGCTGTATAATGTGAGCCTTGCTACAGTATAGCTTCTATCTAAGAGCTCCCTTAATAGATTGGCCCTTAAGTTCTGATTTATATTAAGAAATGTACTTTTTTGCAAAATTCATTCTGAGCTATATTCGTCTTAAGGCTGATAGTACAAATGTCAAAGATCGAAATTTTTTCATAGAATTAATTATATACAGTTGCGATTCAGACTGTACAAAGCAATCAAAAAAAAAAGAAATTTATGTTCAAGTAGTATAATACACCGCTATGTTTCGTACAATGGTAAACCTTTGATCTATAATACTCAACTATTTTCATTTCAATAGAGGTAGGTAAATAGGAAGAAAGTCTTTCAATTCAAAGTATATTTTTTTACCTAACCAACTTTTATGAAAAGACCTCTCTTTTCTACCAGTTTATTCTATTTTAGTGACACTCGAAGCTCTTTAGTGTTCTAAAATTTAAAATTATACATTAATTCAAACCTTTAGAAATATTTCTCCTCGAAAATGTTTTACCAACTATGATACTAGACTGCAACGTTTCTTGACCCTATGACTCTTGACCGTCACTACGCGGAAGGAAAAACTGAGTAGACAGAAAGCTTGATGGGTTGCTAGGAGGAGTTTCAGTTCGAAAATCGTAATAAAAAGACATTATATATACATACATGTTTAACAAACCAATCATATTTTCATATTGACGTTCTTAATTTCCCTCAAAATTCAGACACCGCGATGGGAACTTCTTTCTTTGCCCTCAGCTTGTTTCTCCAGGGTCAAATAGCGTTGCAGTCTAGTACAGTAGGGAACATAGTAATTCCCAAGGGTTAGCATAGTTAATTTATGTTCTAAAGTTTGGCCTGAGTACTTCTTTAGTTATAACACCCATATCTGGAGCTATATATAGCGTTCAATAAAGTTTCATCATCTTTCATATATCCATCACTTCAAAAGTATGTTAGAAACTTACCACGGCTTACTGGATTCATACAGGCTAGCGGAGTTTTGAATTATGAAAAACATTTGATACTTTTTTCCGCTAGGATCGCCACATATCGGGTGTTGTATAAGGTCCTAACCAATAGGATAACGCACTGACAAATAAGGCGAAATGACGTAACTGCTGCCTGTTGACGATTGTGAGCCTATATCTCAGCAAACTTTGTTACCATGACAACCTATTACATCTAGGTAACAATAAATACTCTGTTCCACTCTCTCGCCAAAGACATATTTTGGAGCTATAAAGCCCAGCCTTCAACCATGGCCATTTAGACTCATAAGGCCATAGGAGGTCTAAATCCTGACGCGAAATAGTAGGCAAGACGTCACTTTTCAACAGCACAAGCGACTGGAGTTGCGCTGTTGTCCAAAAAAATCTATGAAGAGTGACGTCTTGCCTACTATTTCACATCACGATTTAGAGCTTCTCTGGCCTTATGAGTCTAAATAGCCATGCTTAATCTCTGTGTAACTGGTTTGCCAGATCTTGGCTATCGCCATCTATATTTTTGACTATTTCCGCATCTCGGCTAGCCTGTATAGTATCCAGTCAGCCGTGAACTTAACTGATGTTCAGTTGATAATGTATTTGAGGCAAGTTAAAACCGACTATTCAAGTGCTCTATTTCAAATGAGCGTGTGTAGGTATAGTTTGCATAATGCACAGCGTATAGCGCAAAAGTCATTTGAACTGTTAGGTAATAAATGCGCTATATGTATGGCAAGACGAAAAGTCATTTTAGACTAAGCAGTACCACTTCAACAGTTTTTTTTTTAGCAAAAAGGTATACCTGAATTTTCATAAAGAGATCTGGTACTCATGGTTTTTCTCGGGGTACTTTAATACGAAAAACCTGTCGGAACTATTCGAAAAAGTTTATGTACAGTAGTTTATAGTAGATAATTTTCAATATTATAGATTGTGTTTTGCGTTCTCAACTAACACACATTGATACTTTGAAAAAGGCAGTCACAAACCCCCTCTATACAGTAATGAATTATCAATTTAGAACAACTTCATTTTCAATGAGGTTTTAAACATGTTAAAGTTAAAAATTATGGTGAATTAAAATTTTGGAAATTTTTTGAAGCAAGGCCAAAATATTCCTAGTTATGTATGAAATGCAACATGAAAGCAGTTTATAGCATAAATATAAATATTGTGCGAATCTAATATGTAACATATTTGAGAGGCTATTTCTACGCTTTCTAAAATACAAGTTGTCTTTCATCAGCAATGGAAGCCCTCAAGTTTAAGAGGCATGCGAGCTGCTTTCAGAAGTACAGTGGCCCATGGAACTTAATCAATGGTTTTCCGTAAAGGTACATGGACGCCCATACATAAAGGGTAAGGCCCCCTCCTAGCACCCAAAAATTGTAAAATCTTCATTTGACCTTAATAAACAGGTTTTTATTAAAGTTTTTTTTTTTTTAATTTTGAACTATATTAACACTTTTATTATGATTGTTAGATAATTCAAAAGCAAAATGTAAATTCTTTCTAATAATATTGACCACTATTAGACTTAGAAAGGCGATCCTATAGGGATCTAATTTGTCACCTAAAAGGCTTCAAAACTTTTTTTGGGGGATGACCCCCTAGACATCCTTTTCTTGTTCGAAACTCCAGTATTAGGTACAATATTTTTACAATAAGTGTGCAAAGATTCAAGGAATATTATCCAAAAGTGTTAAAAAAACCCTACACTCAATAAGAAATCACTCCTTAGGAATATAATTTTGATCCCCCCCCTCTGAAGTACAATCCCTCTTACGGGATTGAGTGGCTAGGAGAGTCAGGAGCCATGTTTTTGTGAATTTGTGAAAATAGGATCCCATATATGTAGTATTGTGAAAACAATGTCTGTTTAAAGCCTAAATTACTTTGTGAAGTGTCCGTTCGTAATGTAAAATATTTTTAAGGGTCCGAAAACGGGACAAAATTTTTTCTAAACAGATCCCTGGTTTATAATTGGTTTTAAGATTATTTCTATTTTTTCCGAGTGTATTTTTTTTTTCATATTTCTTGCAACCCCCCTCTCCCTTGTCACAGACGATCCATTATCATCAACATCAAGTGACATCATTTATAGAAAGGTCCTTTTCTCAATTTTTGTATCACTAGATTTACATTTTGTATTATTAGACTCAGATTTTGTATCATTAGACTCAAATTTTGTATCATTAGACTCAAATTTTGTATCAATAGACTCAAATTTTGTATCATTAGACTCAAATTTTGTATCATTAGACTCAAATTTTGTATCAATAGACTCAAATTTTGTATCATTAGACTCAAATTTTGTATCATTACACACAAATTTTGTATCATTAGACAAAGGCCAGTGTAATTCTGAGCAGCTCCGGTAATCATAATGAGCCACATTTTAAGTTCGATCTGATTTTATGGATGAAAATTCTCTCCTCTATAAATTTCACAGTTACACTTTTTAGTCTCACCATGGAAAACACAAATATCCAACTTTTTTTAAAAGTATGTTACACAACTCAGACTAAATTTATTTACACCATGCAAATTAAAATATTGAATAGAACTCTATTTAAACACATAAAACGGAATTTGAAAAAATGCAAATAAAACATGGGATTTAACTCATAGATGCACAATGCATGAAAAAAAATGACAAAAATTCTACAATACTCCCCATAGAATAATTTAAACTGAATCTTTCATCAACTATTCTATCATATTTTAAAAAATTCTATCACTTTCATATCCAAATTTTACCTCTGTATCTTAAAAGCACTTTTGTATTTTGAACTATAGAAAGTTTGCTGATCCTTGAGCTATACCTTATTCTACAACGATATTAAAAAGTTATAAAATGTTAAGGATAAAATTTGAAAATTTTGGAATATTAATTATATTATTAAAGCAAAAATTCATTTTCAACACCATTTCTATTTTTAAACAATCAAACAAAAACTTAATTTTTTTAATGCCTGTAAACTAAGACTTCATTTCAGAAATTAGTTTTCCCCAAATGAGAATTAGGGTCATATTCAACTAAAATCATCATTTTTTATATTCTTCTAAAATAGGCACACCATTTTGTATGTTTCTCATAAATAAAATCATTGAAACTTATGAGATCTTAAAAACCATAAAACTAATACAAAATACTTATCAAAATACTGTATTCCAATAGCAGTCATTGATTAACACAATAAATAGGCATCACTTTATCACAAAATAAGATGTAAGGGGGTAGGTTTTTCTTTTAAATTTAAGTGGTAAATAAAATCAACGAAAATATTTTCTAAGCACAGGTTGAGAGTGAAAATGTATTATTCTTCAAAAAGTTTCCTAGTGAAAATGTAAATCTAAAGGGCACATAGTTTAAAGCATAACTATCACATGTTAGAGGAAAATGCAGTCACTTTTATAAAAAGCAAACATGGCGATGTCAGTTCACATTAGTAATCCTTTGAGCAGACAAATTTCCAGTCTTTGTTATTGTGCAGTGAAAGGCAGAGATAGAAATGGGAGTTAATAATATACAGACTTCTAATGATGTACAGTTAAGAATTAATGTAAGAGTTAATTTGAAACGAAATTATTTTTAATTCTTGAATCAGTAGAAAAAGTAAGTGGAAAAATAAATTGTGTTGCTTGAATCAACATTGAACCCCAGTTTCAAGTAAAAAATATTTTAAAATACTCAGATAATTAATTTTTCGCTTCCAGAATTTAAATAAATTACATCCTAAGAAACAAATTTACAAAATAGGACAATCTTAGAAAAATAAAGTGTCTCAAGTCAAGTTTTGATAACTTTAGTAGGATTTTAAACATTTAAAGTAAAAAAAAAACTTTCCTAATTACATATTTAATTTAGATTATCATTTATTTTCAACCTGTATTTAATTAAATGATGTAAAATTAAAAAACATAAAACTTTGATAGGTAGGATACATTCAAAACTAAATTTGAAAACTATCCTTAAAAGTTAACACATTAAGGACAGATTTTAGAAATTTTCATGCAATTCTAAAAAATATAAATCTTTATAATTGTATCAATCTGTAACAAAAAAGTTAGGAAGCAAAAATTTTCCCTGCTTTAACATGGAGGAAATCTCAAAAAAAGTAAAAAGAAACCAACTTTTCAGGGAAAAAAAAAGAGAGAAACCTTTTAAAAGCGTTAAATATCCCCATGATTTCTTGCTAGTTAATTCTATACAAGTTATTAAGTCAACTCTTGCAAAAATTGCTATACTATAAGACAGGATTCCAACCTCATAAATCTTCCCCCCTCCATTGTTTTTAAATCAAATCTCAATCTTTGCCTTACACAACGCAACACAACACAAAAACCGAAAACTTTCACAACGTAAATTTGCACCGCCACAGTCGACAAGAATAAGAAGAAAAAAATAATTAAACATGGAAAATCCACAACGTCATGAGCGATATACTGTAGCTATACGATACAGCCATGTCTCTGTACAATAACAACTATACATAATAATTCACAGTCCAGTAATAATAATGCTGATGAGGCAGCATTACTTTTAGGTACTTTCAATGAGCAAATAAATTAAAGAGTTTCTCAACGGGGGACTGACAAGAACAGACGGTAAGCAGGTGTCCTGTCCCGACAGCCCGCTGTTTGTTCCCTTTTGCTTGCGAAGAAGAGTTCGAGAAGTGGAAAATGTTATAGCAACTCTTCCAAGATCCCTTTCACACGAGCTTAGTAACTAGTGACAAGTCAATGGGAAAAGTGATAATTATTGTCAGGATGTTAAGGGTCAATACTATATAAACAGGGATAATAGAGTGTAATAATAGGCTATTTCTTAAAATATTTCTCCTAGACTTCTAATTGCAAATTTTCATTTTAAAGGGTGTAAAATTAGATTATACAAGTTTCAACTCCATGAGGGGTTTACTTAAGAAAATGATGCAGAAAATAGATTTTTATACGGCCCCCGTAGTCATATAGAATTATAGTAGCCCCGTAGCAATTAAATAGGGTTAATCCACAAATTGAAGTTGAACCTGTTTTTATGCGGTGATAGGGATACCATCAAAAAATTAATTTGTGATGATCCCACAAAAATTTAAACACGCATATCAGTGAGTTTTGAAGATAGAGATAGAATTGTTTTTGTGTCTTATTCAGGAAATAATAAAGAAAATATAACTATTTGAAAATTTTATACTACGGGGCGGTATAACAATTTATTTTCTGAAGTAGACCCCCATGGAGTTCCAATCTAATTTTTCACCCCTTAAAATGAAAATTTGCAATTGGAAGTATGTGTCCAGGGGAATTATCTTAAGGAATAACCTATTGTTACACTCTATTTGAAACACCCTGCATAAAAGAGCCATTATTTAAAAATCAAGTTAGTTGTTGAATAAAAAATATTTGTACCATGCAGTCAGAACTAAAATTTAAATGTGAAGATAAATCCGAATTTTTCGTTTAAAAACAAAAAATAATTTTAAGAGCTTTGTAGTATTTTTAAGGAATACTTCTGAAGAAAAAAAGTATACTTGGAGCATTTAAAATAAATTTTCAAAGGGTACAACGTATAGGTTTTTTTCTTCACTTCAATGTAAGGTCAATGTAACGTACTAACAACGTCAATGTTAATAAATTGAAATTATTTAATTTACAAACGCAAAATTTAGTTAACTTTTGATTACATTTCAAACGATGTTGATAAGTTATTTAGAATTTTAATAGCTCATTTTTAAGATAACTCACTTGTTTATTTAAAAACGTCGAAATGAAAAAAATTTGGAAGCTTTTAAAGAGTAGGACAAAAAAAAGAGATAAGGATTCTTAAGGATTCTGTGATTATTACAAATCATAATCTCCTTATATTGTTACTTTTTTCATAGAAAGACTTAAGTTCTAATTAATGGCAAGATTTTGATTAAAATCTAGGAAAGGTTTATTTTTTAGGGGGTTCTAAAAGGTTTTCGGCCCTATAAACGTCCCTTGGATTCGCTCCTTGTCGACAAATGAAGCGCATACTTCCCAATTCCACTTCATAAGAACCTATCAGAGCGATCAGAGCCTCCACACCAATCAGATCTCTCGCTCAGACCTCACAAAGTGGAATCGTATGCACACTAACCGGGTTCCCACTCAATTTCCGAAATAAAATTCCCCGACTTTTCCAGGCTATTTCTTGCTCTTATGAACGTACATTTTCAATAAATGGTCTATTTTTTCTAAAGCCAAAATTGACACCCAAACATTAAAAATTGTTCATTTTCCAGGTATTCTGTATGATTTTCCTGGCCGAAATGAGCCCTGACTATCCCCTGATTTTTTAGGTGAAATTAAAATTCCCCGACTTTTCCCCTGACCAGTGGGAACTCTGCATATTAGTTACTAAGCTCGCAACAACAGGACTCAAGTTAAGTAGCACGACTTTGGCAACGAAAGAGAGGTACAACACTAGAGTCACCTGGTGTTTTCAGTCTGATGTCCTTTCCTCTTGTCCACGGAACCGCTGAAACTGAGCGATCGTTCAAAAATGGCCGCCCTGTCCTTGACGCGCTTGGGAGGGTGACTAGAAGATGACCCCTGCTGTCCGTTACTGACCACTGGGGGAGGAGGAGCGTACGACAGTCTGCACACTGGGGGAGGCACGGACTTGGGTCTTTGCCGGGTGCTGGTCACCGGCTTTTTCCGCACTTCCGGGGGTGACCTCGAGTAGTGGTGGAACGAAGATTCGAACCCGTTGCTGGGGGAGGGGGGGAGACCCCTCTGGAGGAACTCTGTCCTCATCTGAGCGGTGGCACGGTGGAACGTGTCCGCGAAGCTCGTGAAAGACCCCCCGTTCTTAGGGGAGAGGGGGGTGTCGCTATTGGAATGTTCTGATGATCCGTTTGTGGAGAGTTTCTTGGGGTGGGGAAAGCGTATGACGCATTCCGTCTGGAATATGTGTTCCTTTTTTTTGTTGCGATGATTGTCGTTTGCATGGCGATGGTGATGGTGGGGGTCCTCGAGGGTCGACGCGAAGCTTTTGGAAGTGGTGAGGGGGAAGTTGTGGTTGATGACCTGAACGTTCTGAAACACCCCCGATGGGGAGTACTCCAGGGAGCGAGGTGAGTAGTCATCAGACTTCTTCTGACTTTCGAACTTGGACAAGAGCTCCTTCACGGATGGCTTGTTCTTCATCCGAATGTAGCGGGAATAGTCGTTGCTAGGCGACGCATCCGCCGGTGGTCTCTTGTGGATGACTTCATCCAGGTTCTCCCGGACAGTCCGGAGCAGGTCTTCCGAGTTCTTCGCTTCAAAAGACCGGACTGGGGACTTTTGCAGTTCCACCAACTCCGGTTTCCTCCTCGATGATGAAGATGATGATTCTGAGATGGATGAAACCTCCATCCTCCGTTTCTGCCTCTCGGCCTTCATCCGTTCCATCTCGAGCTTCATCTGCCGGTCCCGGACGATCAGACGGCCGATCTCGGACTCGAATTTCCGTTTCGTGTCCTCTATTGGCGACACTGGCGACGAGGACTGCTGCAGCTTGTCGCTGCAGCTCCGCTTTTTGCTGTTGTTGAAGATGTGCGCTTCTACAAAGTCACTGTTGGCCTTGAAGAGTTCTTGCCCGAAGCTTCCAGACACCGCCATGCCCCCTCCTTTGGGGGGGCAGATCACCTCGGTCTTGCTGCGCTCCAGGGGCCTACTGGTGGGGGCCCTGATCTCGCTCGCCAAGCCCTTGTCCTCTGCTGAGGAAACGTCCGCACATTTGGCGATATCCGGAAACTTGCTGGCATCCGGACTCCTGGGGCTCAGATTGCACACATCCGAACTCCTGGTTGATGAGTCCATACTGTTGGTGACATCCTCACTCCTTTTGCTGACATCCGGACTCCTGGTAGAGTCCATACTTTTGCTGACATCCGGACTCCTAGTGAGATATCGAGTCCTGGATGAGTCCATGCTTTTGATAACATCCTGGCTCCTGGTGGAGTCCATACTCTTGGTGACATCCGGACTCCTGGTGAAATCTCGACCCCTGGAGGATTCCATACTGTTGGTGACATCCTGACTCCTGCTGGTGGGGCTCAGATTGCTGACATCCGGACTCCTGGAGGAGCTCATACTTTTGCTGACATCCGGACTCCTGGAGGAGCTCATACTTTTGCTGACATCCGGACTCCTGGTGAGGTCTAGACTCCTAGTGGAATCCACACTCTTGGTGACATCTCGCCGACTCGATGGGTCCAGATTGGCTACATCCGCACTCTTGTAGGCATCCGGAGTCCTGGTAGGGTCCACGAAGCTCTCGGGAGGGGACAGGATGATGTCCCCTTCGAAACTCCCCTCCGACTGCTTCTGCGAAACGGGACTGGGGAGGGTGCCGGACTCAACCATCCCCATCATCAGGGGGTCGATCTGCAGTTGTCGCGTCCGATCCACCAGCAATTCCGACCTGTTGCGAAAGGGCGAATCGTCATCGCTGCTGCTGCTGGGAATGTCGCTGAGGTTGTCACCCGTTGGGGATTCGGGGGTCATGAGGGAGCAAGGGGAGAAGGGGCCGTCGAACGACAAAAGCTGAGACACTCTCGCGGCGGATTCTGAGATGGTGGCCTCCATGGAGACGTCCATCATCTCCTCCTCATCCACCTGTTGTTGTTGGTTGATCTCCACCGACACCGTGGATGAGGGGTCGTCTGAAAGAAGAAAAGAAAAAAGTAAGAAATTTTATTTCGTATCAGGCCGTAGCCCGTTCACGAAAAATACATGAAAGAAAGATACTTCGGAATGAAAAAATACAAGAACCCTACATCAGTAGTCATAATAATGAAAAAAAAAACCGCAATAACTATTATACTCGACAGCAACGTTTCTTGAACCCGTCACAAAAGCGGAAGGATAAATTGGGTAAACACAAAGGGTTGCTAGGAGGAGCTTTGGTAAGCAAATCGTGATAAAAAGACGCTATACATACGTGGGTTTAATCCTATTTTTAAATTGACATTCACTCAAAATTCAGACACCGCGATGGGAACTACTTTGTAAGTGAAGGGTCAACTTAAGTTGCTGTCGAGTATATGAAAGGAGTAAATTCATAATGAGGATAATGTTGACTTTTCTCAATACAAACCATATCTAAGCACTGTCCGGCGCAGCTTGGGGGACGATGCGTCCGAAGAGTTGAGGTCGATGAGCTTCTGCTTCTTGACCGCTCGTCTGTGCGAGGGGTCGACATCGTCTGTCGACTCGGGAGGGTAGTCGGTGGGGATGGGACGCTCGAAGTAGGAGTCGTGCGAGATGGAGCGCGTGTGCTGCTTGCTGATGGAGAGGCTCGACAAGTGGGTGTGGGGGGCCTCCTCGCCCAGTTCTTTCTCTTCTGAAAGCAATAAAAAATTAGGGGCCGTTGAAATATTACATGAAGGGGAGGGGGTTTGCTATTTGCTTATTTTACCTGACAAGGGGGGGAGTATGAGGGATGCTTACGTAAGATGTTACAAACAATGCTTTTTCAAAAATATATTGTTTCTAGCATAAATAATTTCAAAATTCAACCATAAATAAATTTCACAAAAAAAAAACTAGGAAAAAAATTAAACATTTTTCACAAGGAAAGTTTAAAATATAGGTTAAGTGTTCATGGAAAACAATGAATTTTAGAAATATAAGCATTTACTTAAGATTTTGTACAAAAAAAAGAACAAAGGGGGGTCGGGCTATTTTCTATGAGAGGGGGTTTTGCGGTTTGCTTATTTTTGCAGACAAGGGAGGAGGGGGTTCAAAAATGATAAAAGAAACTTGCTTACGTAATATTTGAATGGCCCCTTATGAAAAACAATGTATTGTCATACCGCTACGAGAAAAACTGAACATTGAAAAAATATTTACACTCGAAATATTTATATGTAAAAATATTCTTTTCAATAAGGTAAAGAGAAAATTAAGTATTTTTTATTCTATTTTTCCTAGTTATCTACAAAACTCGTTTACCTCGAAATTTTTTCCGAGTCCCTTCTATTTTGAAATATTGAGGTTGTACTGTATAATATTTAACAAACTATTGTAATGCTTATATGTTAAGAGAAGCAATAATACCACATTAATGTCACCTAATGACTCAAAATGACGATTGATTACCTATTAGGTTGTCGTCCTCTTCTTTGGAATTGTCTAAGCTCGAGGAGTCCAAAGGAAAGAGGGCTTCGGCACTTTTCACCGTCCGCAGCTTCTTCTTGGAATGGGATACGTCGGATTCGGTGACAGCTTTGTCCTGCAAATATACCAAGCTTTTATATCACCTTATTGCAGATATACTAAAATATGCTACCAAAAGTTATTTTCCAACACGATGTTCTCCTCAAATCCCGAGTATAACTGGGCTTTATCAGTCAAAAAAATCATTGAAAACCTGGGATTTAACTTTATTTGGACATCTCAAAATCCTGACCTGGCTTCCTATTATCTACCTATTATGTTGCAGACCTGTCGCGATCAATGCCTACAACGAGATTTCTCAATGATGGAGAATAGCACCCATTTTCCCCACTATAAATTTATAAAGAATTGTCCCACCCCTGAAAACTATTTACTATCCGGCTCAGATATTTATGTAAAAAGAATTATTTTCCAATTACGTTTAAACCAAAATAAAATCTTCTATAAGGGTCAAATATTTGAAGTTTGTTTTAGTAACAAATGCTCCTTTTGTAACACCGATGAATTTGACACATGGAACCATATATTTAACTCATGTCCTATTTATAGCTACTATCGAAACAAATATTTATCATACACAAAAAATTTTACCTTTGTCTTGAATGAGCCTAACGCAAACTATTTCAATATTCTATGCTTCGCCGGGAATTTGGAGAGGATTTTAGTTGATTTATATTATAGTTCATATTTTGTTCCTGCACTCGGTTTGTATTGTCTTGACTTGTATTACAGTGATTTGTAAAAACTTTTTTTAAATATGTTAAAAGTTCATGGCATTTAAAACTATTTGTGTTATTTGTAAACGGGCAATGCCCAATACAATAAACTTTTTCTATGTCTATATCACCTTATTGCGTAATGACAAGTTTATAAGTTTATCACTAAAAAGGGTTTGAAGTTGATTAATGTAATAAATTAATTAAAGATTCGCAGTTATGTATCTGAAATTTAGATTGTTCAGTTCTTAATGCAATATACATTTTACATACCGAAAAAACTTTACATATCGAGCTGTTGTTAAAGCTAAACAGCAGGTGTTTCAATCCCTCACAAGAAGACAGTTTTTTTTCCCAGCTTGCTTTTTTCTCTTGGATCAAATATCAAATGGAGGGAACTGTTTTGTTATTTTTAAGATGTGAAGAAAAGTTTTAGTGAAATTCAGGTGTGAATCACATCTAAGTTTACGTGGGGTTTGTGAGACCACGGCTTTACTAGATACTATAATTATAAATAGGCTAGCCGAGTTTTGAATAATGAACACCATTTGACAACTTTTCTCGCCACAAGTCCTACCTATACCGACCAACCAATAGGATAACACACTGACAAATAAGGAAAAATAAAGGCGTGGTTTCATGACGTAACTGCTGACTGTTGGTGATTGTTAGCCTATCTTGGCAAACTTTGTTACCATGACAACCTATTACATCAGGGTATAAGTAGATCTCCTGTTCTACTATCTCACAGAAGACATTTTTGAGCCATTAAGCCCCGCCTTCAACTCCGTGGATTTGCTTTGCCAGTTTCTCAGCTATTGCCATCTGGATTTTTAATGATTTCCGTATCTCGGCTAGCCTGTATGGTATCTAGTATAAGACGTGGTTCAACTTATTTAAAGCTTAACAGTTGTATTCACCATTAACTTGACCCAGCCAGGGCCGCGTGGTAGATTATTAACGGCCATATTCACAGCCATCAGCGTCGGTGTTAACCAGCAGCTAAAGAAAGAAAAATTAGCTTTTCGCTGACTCTGATTGGTGGAATCCTTCTCTGTGGTGAAGGGTTTAACACCGACGCTGATGGCTGTGAATATGGCTGTAAGGGTTAAATCCTTAGGGTTGACATACCTGCAGCACGAGTGGCTCCAAGAAGACAGGGCTCCCGATCTTGGGCCTCTCCCTCCGGTTCTTCCGCCGGCCGCTCGTCGTGTGCCACCCCCGCGAGAAGAACGATTTCCAGCCGGAGGGGGACTTCTTGCCGCCCCCTTTGCCCACAGAACGCCGCCTGCACACAAATACATGTTGCGTTTGAGACAAGATTCAGAAAAAAATAAAATGTTGTAGAGAAAGACACATAAAGCTGATATAAAGATAGCCTTTAGTTCCGGAAAAAGGCAGAAAACTGTTTTAAAATAAGAAAGTCCGGATCTTACATACTACTTACTCAAATTCAAAAAGTGTTCAAAAAAGTTCAACTCAAGTGTTGAAATTAATACGAAATTCTTCCGGGCTTGTTGGCCGTAGTCTTGCCCCAGATATAAAAGTACTAAACGTTTCAACCCCAACTGCGGTAGTCCTTTTACATCTGCAGGACTACGGCCAACAAGCCCGGAAGAGTTTCGTATTAATTATAACTCCGGCGGTATAAGCCTATACAGTTATATGTTGAAGCTGGAAATGCACACAATAGCTATTCATTTTGAGTTAAGTTATTTCAGGTAGTGTGCTATATTATTTCATTTGTGTACTTTTCGTGTATCGAAGTCATTTCAGTTTATCTATACTAGACTGCAACACCCTAAGGCGTCACTACCCGGAAGGAAAGATTGAGTAAACAAAAAGCATGTTGGGCTGCTAGGAATATTTGCAGTACGTAATAACGCGTGTTAAAAAGACGTCATATATATACATGGGTTTAACCATATTTCTAAATTGAAAATCTTAATTTCACTCAAAATTCAGACACCACGCTGGGAACTACTTTGTTAGTGACGTCATAAGGTCGAGTAACGTTGCAGTCTAGTATAATAGTCATTGTTCTAATACTGATTCGAGCTTTGTATTGAATATGTGGAATCTTAATATTTTATTTCCTCTCACTCTTTACAATAAATAAATTCATTACAAAAATGTTGATACATTATTTTGAAAATAAGAACATAAATACTCCATAGTTATCTTTAACTGCTTAGTGCTTAAAATATTTATCATTTAAATAATATAATTCAGAATATTTAATCTATAACTCGTTAGTAAATGTATTATTAATATTTTTTTTTAAAAAGTATGCCATTAAGGCCTGCTGTGTTTTGCATACACATGGTTATCATTAGTTCTCGCATGGGCACAACACCGACCAAACAGCCAAAAAAAAAGTCTTCATCTTATGTAATCTAAAAATAGTAACTTTAGTTTCTGGTTAGTAAAAAAAGTGTTAACAATACTACCTCAAAGATGTCCCATGACTTACAGAAACTGAATCTTGATTAATGGTATAAATTAGTATACCTATCCAAGTGAATAATCAACAGATATATAAACATAAAATTTACATTGAATATTTCCTAAAAATAACAAAATTAAAATATTATTAATAATGAATGAAATTTTAGGAAAACACTGCAAGAAATAAACAAGCTAAGCAGTGCACAGCATTAAATTACATTACACGACTAGCCAAAGACAATTAAAAAATACAAATTGCACATTATGTATTTTTCCTTTTAAAAAAGTTTTACATAGGCATGCATTTTCTAGACAAACTAATATAAACTAAACTTTTTTTATAACTAGTTTGTATTACATAACTGATCTTAAAATTGTCTGGATTTTAAGCTTAAGTTTAAAAATATATTTTTCTATAACCAACTATACATATTATTTAAAATTGGTATGTTTCTCTAAATAACCTTTAACTCACTAAACTCAACTATGCTAAAAATCTTCCTGGAAAAAATATTTTTGAGAAATGGAATCTGTGATGTAAGAATTCTAAAAGAATGCGGAAATAACTTTTTTACCTACACATGTTTTTTAAATTAATTGATATTTATCTAATTATGATTTATATTTCTATAAATTGGAGGGTCTTTATTCTAAAGATTAATTCATAACATGCAATTAATACTATCATTTCAATCACAATTATTTCATCATCATGAAATTAATACTAATTAAAAAAACATGCAAAAACTTTCTTTAAAATAAATCTTTATTTGACATTTTAAGGAGACAATATCAATAAATTAAAGTGTCCACAGTTAAGGGTTTAAAAACCATCAAAATAAGCTCTAATTAGACAAACAAATACAAAATAACTACACACATTTAGGATGACTTCCACATTAGAGTCTCCTTTAAAAAATTGTCCTCATTTACAGCAATTATCTATAACTGCAGAAACATTTTCCTGATACTGCTATTTTAAATAGAATGTTCAAGAAAAGTTTTTAAAATACCAGGACACCCATCAGAAAATCACCTTTTTTTCCTATAAAAAATTCTTGGTGTTACGAACACGAAATCATACTAATCAATAGAGTACAAGTTTTACTTCTTTTAAGATCTACCACAGATATAATATCATATATTTGGATATTTTACACTTGACTAAACTTGAATTAAAACAATAAAAAGAACTTGCGCTGGCATGCTAATAAAAGCACTGCACTGCAAATTTTTTTACATTTAGTGTTTACTAAAAATGAAAACAGCACTGAATTACTCTATATAATGCATAGCTAAGGACCAATAAATCTAGTCAAAACCTAAATTAATAAATGAAAGAAATCTTTAATAGGAATTGAGTTTGACCATAACACTATGATAACCTTCACCCAGACACATGTGAGTTTTAAGAGGAAAAAAATAATTACTCCCTATCGGCAGATATAGCCCTTTGAATTGGAGAAATCAATGTCCATTCAATGTATTTTTTTTTTCAATTTATCTTTTGTTATTCTTTATACTGCAAACCTTTCCAAAATAAAATCTGATTTTAATGTAAACGTGATTTTTTTTTCTAATGAATGTTCGACTCAATTTATATTCACTTACTCCACTGATAGAACCTTAATGATTCGGTTTCATTATAATTTTAATTTTATTAGTCTTAGTCTTTCTATTTTTCCACTTTTATGCTGTGAACTAAGCAGAAATCTAATTTAGTTGCTAAGTGGAATTTAAGACTTTTTTCAGCTGAAATTTCACAAGTTTGAAAAAGGGAATAAATGTCCATCAACTTTTTTCAACTGCAAAATATCTTTGAATGTACTTGTATTTTTTTCGATGGTTATTCTATACTCTAAATAGGATCCTGAATTTCCGGTACAAATTTTGTGGTTATACAGGTTATACAATGAAAACTCCATTACTTATACAATTCTTTCGATTGTTTCAAAACTTGGTTTTTGGACTTATTCCCTTTTTCAAACTGACGATTCAAATGATGTCACATTTCTTTTTCGACATTGTTGGCCCTCTCCTCCCTTTCCTATGTCACAAAGTGTCATACTTCAGCATAACCCCTATCCCCGTCTGCACATGTAAAGGAATCTGGATTCCAGATCTGGAAGATGTTTTTGGACTTATTCTATTTTTCAGACCAAAGTGGTTATTTCCACGACAGTTGAAGCATGCGTAGTAATAGAAGTTTACTATTACGTGTTTTAAAACATTAAAATTATGTTATTAACCAATCCGGGTATCAGCACCGATGGCCTAGAGGTAGAGTGTGCGTCTAGTATCCTAATGGTCCCCGATCCGATTCCAGGCTGCTAATTTTGAGTATTTTGCTAAGTTGTAATTTTTCAGAAATAGCGAGATTAGAGTAGAGTTTAGTTGTTACTTTCGTGGAAATAACCAGTGTCATTTGGAAAAACCCTAACACAATTTATGGACGTCCCATAAGCAGGTGTCAAAATGCCCTACCATTATGAAAGTAAAAGACATTTTTCGACTCCATGACATAGAAAGAAATGATCGTTTACCTGGCGGGTAGCTCTATGACGGTGTGGTACTTGAGGGGGAGACCCTCCTCTCCCCCTCCCACCTCGATGAACTTCTGGGGGTCGGGCAGCAGGTTGGCGGAGAGGGCGCGAGAGCGAGCCTCCTCCAGCGAAAGCAGCTTGGTGGGCGTGGAGATGGCCAGCGACTTCGGCCTTGCCTTCTTCGGAGTCTCGCACGACGCTACAAATATAGACAATGGATACTTAAAATTAGTTCGTTTAACACTAGAAAGACGGCACTATGCTGTATACCTAGAAAGACTGAGTGGGCCTTTTTGGCCCATGTCTGATTTTTTGCATACGGAGCTAATTACACATATAAAATGTAATAATATCATATAAATAACTGTTAGAGTATAAGATAGGGACTCAATCTTCAGATTTCTATAGGATTTTATAATTTTTAATTATTAAAATAAATTGTAATTATGGGCATGAAAAGTGCTTTCGCTATGTTTTTATCCATAGATCTGATAAATGAGTTGCTACTCTAGATAAATGACACTGGTAGGAATAATTAATAAAACCCATTCAATAAATATAGCAAAGTTTTTAAAACTGACCTGTTTATTCGTATTTTGCACATTTGGAGCAATGGATACCAAGCATTTCTCTAAATGCGCATTTTCCACAAACCAATTTTTTACTGTCGAAACATGTCTTTAATGTATGGTTTCCTTTAGAGGATACTATAATTCTACAAATAACCTTTTTTCTCACTGCTGTCTTCTCTTTTTATGCTTATTTCCCCTTTTTATGGTAGAAAATGGTTGTTTCTTTGGCAGACACATAAGGGGCATGGAGCTCTTCTCATAATCTCAAGATGAAATTTCTACGACTTAATTTCTTTTTTCCGGCTTCTACCTTGTATAAGATCCATACATTTACAGCAGAGATATCTAATATGTTATAGAAACATGCATAGGCCAACCTTCCAACAGCTAGTGCCTGATTTGGTGCTATACAGTCGTATCACTTGATCCACAATGATGTCAATTCCATACTTAGTTTCGTTGTAGTAAGCTATAGTATCCGGCTTTTTCTTTTCCTTCTAGTTGTCTATAATACGGTGTTATGCAGTTAAGGTTATGTCTTTATTTTTTTTAAATAAACAATTGTTGAATAAAGATTTTGTTTTCCTAATTTTGCAGTTGGCGGAACCTCTCTACGGATTCTTCTTAGTGTTCCAACCAGGCTAGTTTTGCTTGGAATTTTAGTTTTTCACACAGTTTTTATATTGTAAAATAGCTGTCAGTTGTTAAGTTCCTTTCTTTTCCCCAGTATGGCTGGATACACTTCCCAACGCATCATTTTCAATGCATCAACAGGGAATGAAGGTTAGCAATTTCCCCATTCAAAGAAAACAGCTGGTACAGTTCAAGTTGTAAAATGTATTTCTTTTGTGAGAAACAAACCTTATTGGTCACCTTGTTGACCGAAACTCAATGGTGAGAACCTTTATCTTTATGGTGGGCACCATAAATTCATCCTTTGAAACGTCCTCCCCTCGACCACAACCCCAACTGAGAAAGGGGCGTTCTAAACCGAATCGAATTGAATGGTACTTGAAAGAGATAACACATGTAAGAGATAACAAACAAAGAAGATCCCCTCCCCTTTCTATAGGAAAATTTCACGGAAATACGAGCGGAACGAAGCAAGGAAAACCCAGCAGAGGTGGTACGGTCCAAAAAAGCCCGCTCCGTCTTTCTAGGTATACGGTTCGCTATCTTTGCTCCTATGAGACTAAAATGAAAACGGTTTGGTATGCACTTTAATTGAACCAAATAAGGAAAAGTCAGAAAATTTCAAGCCATTCGGTTGATTAGAGTTGAAATGATTAAGCCGCAAACAGCGCGATGGGCCAAAAAAGCCCATCCCGTCGTTCTAGTGTTAATAAGTTTATTCCACTTAACATTAGACATTAGAGGGTAAAGCAGGACCGTAATAACCAGACTTTTGGGAAGTACCTCATTAAGAGGTACCTCATTTTCTGAAGTACCTCATTAAGAGTACTTTTATACTATTAAGTGTTAGATGGCTAACAAAATGCCTTTATTTTGGTGCACAGCATGTAAAATTGTGTAAGCAATGTGAATCTATTGTCGAATCTGGGGAACTTTCGTATTCTGCTCACAAGGAAACGTTCTCAGGTTAAACTCACAAAGACGGATGAAAACTTCACAGGCATATGAAGATGCCTCAATCAAAACACTTACTGTGAAAAAAAATTAGCATTTCATTAGGAGGAGGAGTAAATTAATATTGAAAATTGGGATCCGAGTTTCCGAACCCATTCAGTTAGCACCACATGGCGTGCATTTGATGAACCTTTTTGATTGGCAGATAAAATACAAATACAAATACAAATATAGTCGATCAACTACAGGCTAAAAGCCCAGCAAGGTTGATCCAGTCTATTCAATTCTACCTCCCCCCGATTTCCAGTATTCGTCTACTTTTCTTTTAAACTCGTCCACCCCACTTGAGTTAACTATCGATTCAGGTAATGCCTTCCATTTATCCACTACTCTATTAAAAAAATAATGCTTCCTACAATCCCGTTTAAAACTTGCCTTATTCAATTTTAAACTGTGACCCCTCGTTCTATTACCCGTACAGAGTCCCTCTGTGCCCCCTTGTTTTAACATTTTAAAAAGTTGAATCAAATCCCCTCTAGCCCTTCTTTTCTCTAAAGTGAACATATTAAACTTCTTAAGTCTTTCCTCGTAACTAAAACTAGATATACCCTTGACCAATTTAGTAGCCCTATGCTGAACCCTTTCAACTAAATCTATATCTTTTTTTAAGTATGGAGACCAGAACTGAACAGCATATTCGAGATGAGGCCTTACCAAGCCTCTATATAATGGCAAAATAATGTTTCCGGACCTTGAAGAAACAGTTTTTTTTATGTATCCCAACATCCTATTAGCTTTTTTACTTGCAGCTGAATACTGATGTTTCATTTTAAAGTCTTCATTTACTATCACCCCTAGATCTCTGATACTATCACCCTCTTTTATTTTATCCCCTTTCAGATAAAATTGCTACAACCCATGTGCAATACCTGACATTTACCTATGTTAAAGGACATACCCCATTTTTCTGCCCATACCGATATAATATCTAGATCGCTTTGTAAATTTTGAACCTGCTCCTGAGTATCTACCCTCCCCCAAATTTTTAAGTCATCAGCAAAGATGCTAATTTGGTTCTTGATATCCTGACTAATATCGTTGATGAAAATTATAAAGAGAATCGGTCCCAATACTGACCCCTGAGGTACACCACTCTTGACCTCTGCCCACTGAGAATAATTACCCTTGACTTGCACCCTCTGCTTCCTACCTATCAACCAGTTCCTAATCCACAATATTGTTTTACCCCTGATACCCATTTTTTCCAATTTAAAGAGCAGTGCCTCATGTGGAACTTTATCGAAGGCCTTTTGAAAATCTATGTAAAATATATCTACACTATTTTTCTTATCCAACTCCTTTGTTACTTCGTCATAAAACTTTACAGGTTTGTTTGACACGACTTTCCCTTTCTGAATCCAAACTGGTAGTCTGAAAGTATGTTAAGTATGTTGGTATAAAAACTGCTTCAGAGAAAAGGCGGCCAATTCATTTAAGAATTTGGCGGTTTCTTTGCATTTCTCGCCTAGTAGGTTTGCATTTGACGTTAAAAAGGGAGGATTTTTAATCTTTTCACAGCTTTTTTACTGTAATTCCGCTGCTATTTTTTAACAGTGTGTTTTTAGTCATCTACTAATCCAAACCCCTGAACATTTTTCGTCCATTTCTGTGAGTTTAGCTTGGGAACGTTTCCTTGTCAGACTATTTCTACTGTCTAGCTCTAGAGCTAATAGAAAAATCGAGTTAATAAAGTAATGGTTGAGTCACCTTCGTTGAGCTTTGGACTAGGAAAGACTGGCATCTTCTCGCTGAATATGATGTCAGTGTATCGAATCAGGTACTCTGTGAGCACGGCTTGCACCCCCACAACGTGTAGAGCTCCCACTCCGCCGTTCTCCACGTCTCTGGATCTGCAAAAAGGCAAACGACGTCACAAACGTCCAAGTACGACACGTTGATAAACACCGAGAGAAGGGCTACAGAATGGCGAAGTACTACGTACTCACCGTGATTGAATATCCAAGAGAGAGAGCAAAATAAATATCGGGAAAGATAAATATCTTTCAAGGAAATGAACAATGACAGAAAGAAAATAACTCCTCAATAATGTGTAAAAAACTTGTACTTAAGTACAATGTAAAAAAAATCTTTCCCTGGAAAAATGGGCACCCCAGTTTTTCCTTGGAACGTTCCAGGATTTTTTTACAGTGTAGGGTGACCAACTTTTGTTTTACCCACTGGGCAGAAGTTTCCTTAGTAAATTTATTCATAAAAATATACTAAAATTTAAAACCTAATACTTCTATGTATAAATTTAGTAGAAAGCCTAAATCAGAACTAATGTATCAAATATAAATGTGTAGCTTAATTTGATGATGCTAAAGAAGGAAAAAAGCTAAAGAGTGTAGGGATGGTAGGGATGCTCAAGAGCGGAGAGTGTCTTAAGAGCTAAGTGATGCCGAAAAATTTTTTGCGACCACATTTGGTGGAAATGCTTATTTTCATGTTTAATAAAAATTTAAATACGTAAAAGGTATTAGAACTATACCTACTTTAGGAGTAACGTACAGTTGAAAACATAGTAAAAAAATTTTCATTGTTTCAGTAATGGGAAGGAATATTCAGTTGAAATATGAGGCTTACCAGAGTCAATTTTTACTGCCATGATTTTAAGAGTTAGAATTGATCATTTGATTTTGAATTGAATAAACAAATTTAACAAATGCACAGTATACGCTCGATATGAAAGACTTATTTAGGCACCTTAGACAATTACGTCTAATGTTAATTGCCATTCTTATGTCGAAAAGTTTTCGCTAAAATTCTCGCTTTCCCGAAATTATTCGGATCTAAAAGTGAATTTTTCTACAAGCGTAGCGCTTTTTGGCCAGGTGATAATGGACCTTACGACTCAAAAAGGTGAAGGGCATAAAAATGTATAATGTGCTTATCAAACATTTTACCGACATCTGTCTTATTTTAGCAGATGTTTCCCTAAATCGGATTTGAATTTAGATGTTTTAGTTTTACTATCTTCATTTTAATGACACTGGAAAACCATATTTCGTAATTTCCCAAGCTTTGGAGGCCTTCCTTGTATTTTCAAAAACTCTATCTCGAAATTCATTACCCGTCCTTTCGACTTCCTCATATCGAGAGTATACTGTATAGGGTAGGGTAGGGAAAATGGGTCTAATGGGGTAAAATAGTTCTAGGGATTTTAACAGTTTATATTTATAAAGTTTAATTTTTTTTTGCATGCTGATTTTACTTGAGTTTCAATAAAAATCAGCATGCCTAAAACATTAAATTTTATAAATATAAACTGTTAAAATCCCTAGAACTATTTTACCCCATTAGACCCATTTTACTCATCTTACCCTATATAGTGCTGCCCTTTAAAAACAACCCACTCCAAATTGTACCCTAAAAACAACCCATTGAAATTTTTTAATTAAATAATTAAAATAATTTTACTATCTCATATACCCTGTCCTTCTATGCCCTTTAGTGTCAGGGGTGTAAAAACTGGTCAAAGAACGGTTTATTTACTTATTTTTTAAACAAGCTGAGAAAATGTAGATTTTTGACAAAAAATGCACTTCAGATTTACAGATTTTGTAAAAATGTATGTTATAAAGACTTTAGAGCATTTTTCGCGCGTTTTTATGTTATCTCATTACTATGGGAATAAAATATTAAAGTTTTAGCTCAGTCCGCCAATTAGAGTCCTTCTAGGAAAAAGTGGTTTTTTTTCAAATTCTTACTTAATTGGCTGCCAATTTGTAATGGATAGTTGGAATTAAACACGCTAAGCACTAAAATGTTAGGGAGGATGAGCCGCTAGTACAGTTTTTTGTTCGATTTAATTATCCTTCTTATTAAGCTTTTAATGAAGAAAATATGAAACAGTGGGTTATTTTTAAAGGAAAGCACTATACAGTATAGGTTATGTAACTCGTACAATGATTAATACAATGTAATTGAATAATCGGTCGATTAAAATACAATGATTAATAGAACTATCGATCGAGGTGAAGGGGGGTGTACCTGAGTAGGTTGGGTGCCCAGACGATGGCGACGTTCTTGGGGGTCATTCCTGTGCGGGGCCCGTGGGCGGCCACCTTGCTGAGGTGTCGCATGAGGAACTCGAGCGAGCGGTAGTGCGGAGGGGGCAGCTGCTGAACCACGTCCCGCAACCGCAGCAGCCGCGTAGACTCATCCGCCTGCACAGCGTTCTGGAACATAAAATATGTAGAGTAAGAAACGGACCTTTTATCCGGAATCCCGAATTCCGGAATGCTCTTAAATCCGGAAAGTTTACAGCTGTTGAGGTGATTTGAGAAGATGTAACCTCTTATCCGGAATGTTCCTAACTGTTGAAGTGATACGAGAAGATATAACCTTTTATCCGGAATCCCAAATTCCGGAATGCTCAAAAATCCGGAAAATTTACAGATTTTAAAAAGAATTATCGTTTTAAAAAGTTAAAAAGGCGGGTTCTATACTCAGCAGCAACTTTTCCTGAACCCAGTACGTCACTACGCAGAAGGAGAAAATGGGTAAACACAAAGCCTGTTGGGGTTTCTATACACGACCGCAACGTTAGTTGACCCTATGATGTCACTAATAAACTAAGTAGTTCGCATCGAGTTGTCTGAATTTTGAGTGAACACAGATTTAAAAATATGATTACTATTTTGTTAAACCCATAGCGTCTTTTTATCACGATTTGCGCGTACCTAAACTCCTCCTACAACTCCTTTCACAGATTTTAAAATCAATTTTCTTGTTCAGAATAGCATCTTTCTCATAAAACTTATGGCGCGCTAAACGAACAGTGTAAGGATATGTGTCTTGTACAACAAAACGTCTTTGAGCGACCCCATCAAGGAACCTTTTTCTGCCTATTAAGCTCACATCAAATTACCTCGTCTAAAAGAAGGGGGCAGATACTTTAAGGAGTACCTAGGTCGTTAGATCTTCAAACTCCAATGGGTGAGGCTGAGTAGAGCGGTTACAGAACGTGTGACTGATAGTCACAGTCAGCTGAGGTTAAGCCCCTTGCTTCCCCAAGTTAACTCGATCCTCATTTCATGGGGGCTGACGGCTAATTATGATTGAGTCTGCAAACCCGGGAAAATCTCATGACTGTCCTTTGTTTACAGAAAATTTCCCTCTGTTTTATGGCTGGTAATGCAACTAATCAGCAAGGTTTGTAGAGAGAGCAGGTTGGCTCATCCGTGACGTCACCACATGGCAAAAGGGTGCTCTGCCAATGGCAATGCTCGTACAGACCTTGACCAATTAGTATACCATTCCGTTACATCACCAAGGTATTCAAATATCGCCAAATTTTTATGGTTTTCATTGATGTAACTGATATTTTAATCGATTAATTTGCAATTTTCGGCAAAATTTCTAATATTTGGCTTCTAAAACAGGTTGGAAATATTTAGCGGGACATAACGGTATTGAACCTACCATACCTGCAAACTTCTAAGAGAAAAGGTTTTACAGTCAAATTTTGAAGAGAAAAAAAAACTTTATCGGACCTTCAGTAATCTTCCTTTCTGACGCGATACTAATAAATTGCAAACCTCAAGACATGGTCTTATCCAGATTCCAGATATGTAAGGAGAAAGAGCCTTTCTTACCACGAACTTGTCGTAGAGGTGGAATGTGAGCAAGGGGTTGGGCAGCTCTCGGAAGTACATCTTGAGCAGCGAGGCGACACAGTGGATGTCCTGCAGGATGGCCTCGTCCAGCAGATTGGGCACGCGGTCCTCGTCGAACGCCAGCCTACAACACAAACAAGTGTTACGAAGAATAGACACAACATGGTGGCAGAACTCAATTTTCCCAACTTTCTTCAATGTTCACTTCTATTGACCAAGGTATCAAATGACCGAAAATTGAGTTATGCCACGGCTTGCTAGATACTATACAGGCTAGCCGAGTTTTGAACAATGAAAACCATTTGACAACTTTTCCCTACCTATATCACCCACCGCCTTCAACACTGTGGATATGCTTTGCCAGTTTGTCAAGCCATCTGGATTTTTAATCATTTCCGTACTCGGCAAGCCTGTATACTGTATATTATCTAGTAAGCCGTGGTTATGCCATGTTGTGCACAAAACTGTTAAACATTGTTTTAAGTTTAGTGATATTCAAGGTTTTGAGGGGCCATTCCCAAATTACCAATTTTCTAGGGTTTATACCCTCCCTCTATATGTTTCAAATGGCCCCATGTAATTGACCCAGGCGCACGTCCAGCACGGCTCCAATTTTCCAGACCGTCACCTTTATCTTTTAAGAAAAATGTCATGAGGTGCTTATAGAGCTAACTCCAACAGGCTTTGGCTTACACATTGGAGTTGCTGCAAGTGCCTTAAGGTGTACGTACACACTTGAAATCGTCAAAATCGACGAAATCATCGGATTTTATTTTATTAGTTTACAACATTCTTTGTTTCCAAAGCTTTCAAAAGATACCAAGAACTTGTAATTATCCCGAATGATTCTTGAGTTAGAATGTTTCAAATCGCGCCTCAAAGCGCATTTTGGTATGTTTTCAGAACTTTGAACTCATTTTCTCGAGAACCATATTATTGCGATACAACCCTTTGTTTGAACAGTTTTTACGGAAAGTAAAATTCTCTATCTCTATAAATTTTATACTACAATAATCTGCATAGTATAGCGGATGTTTTGGCTTTTTCAAATTCTCGAAATTCAATTAAATAATATTTTAAAAGAATTTTTAAAAACTAAAATTGTCGAAAAATTCATGATTTTTAGACTACCTGTTAGAAAAAATACTCTTAAAAATCACCTAATTACTTAAGAAACAAAGTGTAAAAGCCAAAACACAGAGAAGAATTTAATTAATATTTCTAACTAGAATTGTTTTTCTAGAACAATTACAAGCTGAGAAAAAACTGTTCGAAAATATGTTAATTATGTCATAAAATTGTAATTAATTAAATAACTAATTAACTAAAATTACTTTTACAATCGGAAATCGTATTAAAAATTAAGTAACTACTTGTTACAAAAAATTCAGATTTTTAGGTCCAAAACTAAAAATATTTTTTTGTCAAGTGTGTACGTATACCTTAATTGTCAATGAATGATTGCAGACTCGGGCGAATCAAGGGAGAAGGTCAATAGCCCCCTAAATTTAAAACATTCTTCTAATCTAATATATTAAAAGTCAAATCTTGTCTGTGGGTGGCTGGGTTTGTCCTTTATACAAATCTACAGTTTCCTTCCGATCTGCACCAAACTTGGTATACATACGTAAAAACACCCCATTTGAAATTTAGGCGATGTTTCGAAGTTCTAGAACGACCCCTTGACCCTCTTTTGACCGTTTTTATGGCCAAAAACGCTTATATTTCTCCATTTTTAAACTTTTGGCCCGAAGCCAAATCAAAAAAATTTATTTCACGATCTAACTCGTGTCGCGGCAGCCAATGAAATAATCGAAACACTTTTTTCGTTAAAAAAGGAAAACTAATCATGGTAAAAGTACAATATTTTACACAAATATACAATTATTTTTTACAAAAAGATTGTCGTTTCGTTTTTTAAAAAATTCGAATTAGTTTTAGATTTATTAAGATTCAAAGTTTCAATTTTTTCCCTGGTCAAACATGGCTACCGCCAACCTATACTTTCATATCGAAACAGGATGGGTTTAGTTGGATATACACAGTTGGAACCGGGATGAAAAAGGCGTTAGGAACACCAAAATATAAAAAGTTACCGGGAACACCGGGATATGAAAAATTATTACCGGGAGAACCGGGATATAAAAAAATACCGGGAGAACCAGGATATAAAAAATACCGGGACCACCGGGAAATGAAAAAATACCGGGAACATCGGGATATGAAAAACTACTGGGAACATTGGGATGATTGGTAACTTCGGTTACAGAAAATTAGACATATATACTTGAGAAAACTTTAAAAAAAAAATTGATACACTCCACCCGTGCAAGGCCGAGCATTTCAGCTAGTTGTAGTATAAATACCTTCAGTAATTTGATTTTTCCCATATTTCATGAAAACAGGTAGTGATAGGGAATTTATGATATTTATTTAAAGGAAATCCTTTAAAATTTGAAAATTAAATCCTATTAAAGCTAGAAAGCCATGGCAATATACACGTTTTTAAGTACCTCAGCCCCTACACAAAAATCCTGGATTCAATGAATGATTCATTCAATACCTGAGCTTCTGAATGTTTGAAGTGACGCCGGACAGCCTGTAGATCCCGTCGACTATCCCGTGCTGCTCAATGAATTCGGTGCAGCACTTTAAAACAAGTGGAACTGGAAAAAAACAATCCATCATTAGAAAATGTGGCACTGTACAAGAGCCATAAGAGCGATCCCAGCGCCCTTATCACAAGACATAATACCCCGTGTATTTTTCAGATTTCCATAATTGCCAATGGCCATGGACTCTGTAGGTACTGCAGAGAAATCCCACGTAAAAGAAAGCTCTGAAAATTTTTGCTGCCAGAGCTTTTCTTTTGTTTTTGTACCATTACTTTTTACATCGCATACAATCATGGCCATCTAGTAGACACATAAGGCCAGAAAAGCTCGAAACCTTGAGTGACGTTCTGATGCCTACTATTTCGCGCCATCATCTCTTTTTTGACAACAGCGCAACTCCAGTCTGAAATTTTGCAAGCTCCCTTCAGACTGGAGATGATGACGCGAAATAGTCACTCAAGATTCCGAGCTCCTTTGCTTTCTTGATGGCCATGATACAACCCGTGTTGTTTCTATTGGATCGAGAACTATACTCACTGTCCCTGGCTGAGTTCATGAGGTGCTCTCCCAGGTCGCATCCGAAGACTCTTTCTTTGAGGATGCCGCTCTGCTTGAGCTTTCGGCGGGAGGGCCGAGACAGCAGGAACGATCGGAAGAACGCGATCAGCTTGCCGTGCTTGCGCAACACTACAACGACAGAAACGACAAATGAATACAATTAACTCGTGAGCCAAAATGCTAGGTAATCCTGAGGCGCTAGAGAGAGAGGACAAACATTGGCTGAATAACGAATGTTGGATCACTGTGGGTAAACGGTTGGGGTAGAAATAAAATTTCAAGGCTAATTATCGTGGTTTACGTATTTAAAAACTGTGTACAGCTTTTGTTGCAAAGTAATCTTTAATTTGTGACAGTTGCAAAGTTTTTAGTGACGCACTTTGAAGACGATAACTTAAATACATTAGATTAACCCAGTTTTCATAAATAAGATTATGATAGTTAGCACTAGATTATATTTTTACTCCTAAACGTTTTCCTAGAGCAATCCGTCTTTCGTAGCTCACGCGGCAACTTTTGTTCAAGCTCTAGCGCCTCAGGATTTCTTTCAAATCCCTCTTTCCAGGTATTATTATTCTTTGGGTTAATTGACACTCTTTTCATTTTTGCCCATGATTTATAAGTAACCCTGGCTTGATAAATATTAAAAAACTATAAAACCTTTGGAAATAAAGGAATGACAAGGGATAATAACTTAGTGGAATATAAGACACTTAAATAGAACATTGAGTTAATTAAATACCCCTAATTAAATAATATTAATTCATTAAGTGCTTGGGGAAAAAAATTCTGAACAATTTTCCTGCATTTTAAAAATATATTAATTTTTATAAGACAAATTCAACGGTATACAATGCAAAAAAGCCGGCTTCATACCTGGTTTCGAAGGTGCTTTAGGAATTTTAAATGACTGGGGAACTTTATCACCAATGATTTCCACACATTCACATGGAAAGAACCCAACCTGCAAAAGGAATTCGAACCATTGTGAAAATAAGAATAATTTATTTATTTACATATATTGTCAAACAGATATAAAAACCCATTTATATGACAAGAAACACACTTAAAAAACACCAAAAAGTAATGAGGTTATTTTGAGAAGAAAATATTTAAACGCTTAGTAAAACCACAATTTCAAAATTGTTAAAGTAGTATTTATGTATCTGACAAGAAAACGCCAAGTATTATGATAAATCGCAAAAATTGAATATTAAAATAAAAAACATTAAATTTTCTCATGAGGAGAATCGTTACCTGAAATCCTTTTTTGCCTCTCCACCAGGAAGACTCGTCAGGTGGGGGCATGTCTATCACAGATATAATATCTCCTACCTATAGCGAAAAGTAACCCACTTTAGAGTACAGCAAAGTAATTACATTTTAAAACCACTTTGCATTTTCTAAACATGCAAAGAGTACTATATATCGAAGAAAATGAACTCTTGCAACTTCTGCAAACAAACTGAAATTAACAAAATACAACTGAAAATTCAAGATTAAACAGAAATTTCTGAAGAAAACGTTAATTTTAAAAAATTGCGGATTAAGATTGTGTGATCTAATGGATAAAAGTTTCCTAATTTTAAATAACTTCTGTTAAGCAAAATAAAAATTAATTGAAAATTAAATGGAGAAAAATAGTACAGTAGCTCTTTAACATTACTCAATGGTCAAAATGGTGTTTTGACCATTTTGAGTAACATTAATATTCTCTTTGTATAATTATAGAATAGGCGTATCAAGATTACGTCTTAAACCTCGTTGCCTTGACAACTACAACAAATACTCTTATAATTTAACTCATAAGTTACGTCTTTTAAAATGCCTTGTTGTAACTGAAACGTATTGGCTTGGGGTGAACTGTAAAAAAAATTAAAATTTTACCTAAACGATGGTTAACGAACAGGGAAAATCACGTGACCCTGATACACATTTTCTACACATACAAAGAGCATTTAATAAGAGAAGAAAGAGAAGAGAAAAAAGAAGAAAATAAGACCTTTGTCATACGGCCCATACAAACCTAAAATATTGAGCCCCCTCCTATATTTCCCCCTCCGAGACTCCCTATCTGAGTTGTCGGGATTTCGAACGGAACTAAAAAAAAACTGCCTTCCTTTGGTTGTTTACTCCGCATGGCAAGGTGCGCTTTTTCTCCTTCGGCTGATATTCGGCTGCCATGGCGATTCCTTTTTCAACAAACCGTTCGAGGCGGAAGATGCGATTCGGGGCAGCTGGTAATTTCAAATTCAGAAACTAACTTTTCCAGTGCAGGGGGGGGGCGTGACTCTAGAGCTATGCTCTAGAGCAAGGGTCTCCAAACAACGGCCCTCTCATCCGGCCCGCGGATACTTTTCTATCAACGAAAAAAATTACGGATACGTGGTGTACAAAATAAAAGATCCAAGATGTTAAAAAAAGATAAAATAAAAGATTCAAGATTCCCCCGAAATTCGGACTAAGGGCACCAGAATGAGTAAAAACCCTGCTTTTAGAGTTATATTTCCGAAAATTATCTGGGGGAAAACCCCCTTTTTGTACTTTAAACTCAATTTGTATTTGTAAAGAGAAAAAAAAGGAGAAAAAGAAGAGAAGAAAAGATAGAATCATACTTCCAGAGAGATCTCATCGGGGGCCTGGGAGGCGTATCGCTTTACGACGTAGGCGGCCGCCACTGCAGGAGTGTTGATGGCAGCTTCATCGGTCACGATCAGTCGGTTACCCCTGTTGTCCAACTGTTCAAACACACATCGATAAGTACATTGAAAGTCATGTTAACAATAATAATGCATTCAAGGGGGCCGTGGGGAGTAGGGTGGTTACAAAATCATCAACTTCCGAATTTCTTCGGTGGGAAACCCCTAAAATGTGACAATAGGCTAGAAAATAAGATTGGCAAAGTTTAAGCCCAATCAGATAATATTAAGACCCGCCTCATTGAGGTCAAAGTTGAGAAAAAAAGCGAAAAATCGTAGTTTTTCGCCCATAAAATCGGAACTATTTGTCCTAAAAATATGGTTCATGTCTCATTTCATAGTAAATTTTATTGGCTTCAAGTTAGATCTCCTAAACTTTTTTTACTGAAATTTCTAGAGCGAAATATCAACATTTTTGTCAGGTAAGGTTGAAGAACTCCCTGTAAGTTAACTTTCCAGCAAACGCGTAATAGCTTCTAATTATTCAATTAAAAATGTTTTTCGAATTTTTTTGGGTATTTTTCGCTTTTTGTATCAAAAAGGCTTCTTTAGTTAGAAGCATGAGTGGATTTAAGGGGGGTCAAGGGGGGCAATACCTCCCTCCAAGTCAAAATTAATCCCAGACTTAAATAAACCAAAAAACCGGTCTGTTACTGACAAACTAAAGAATTTCCACTAAGATAAGTCTTAAAATATAAAAAAATTCTCATTTTTTAACTTTTCAAAGCATGAATATTAATTCCTGAGCGCGCCAGCACTAGCGCGGTTCAGAGATCCTTCCGAACCCTTCCGCGGGTGCTGGCGATAACTCCCCAACCGCTTTTCCTAAAAATCATTACTGCATATCATTATTAAATTTGGGTCCTTGGAAAACGGTTAGGACCCTTTAAAAATGAATTACTTCAAAAATAAGTGAAATAAATAGGGTATAACCAATTATACTATTTTTAGCGATTTTTTTGCGTTTTTAGGGGGTTAATTACCTCTTAAACCTATCCATTTATTTCAAATTTTCATATTTCATTAATTTGAACCTTTCTTGTCTCCTGGGGGGCAATTCGAAGACTAAAACAATGCTTTTTGACCCTGAAAATCGAGTTCAAAGTTATAAAGTCGTCGAAAAAACGTAAAAAGGAGGAGGGGCTGTTCCCCGAAAATCTGAGGCTGATAGAGAAAAATGGGGTCGGATTCGGATTCAGGGGGTCATTTTACATAAGAATCTGCTTTCAAAGTTTCTGTGGCATTTTGACCCATTTTTTTTGTCGCATAGTGTTATTTGTTGCATATTCTTTTGAAAATACTTCTAACCATGGGTGAATTTAGATGGTGGTCCCTGGGAGGCACACTGGAAACCTTGGGGGAGGCAAGATGGTCCCCGATGGCTTTGGAAAAAACGGAATTTAGCTTATAAAAACGAAATTTCCTGAAAAGTTTTTTTTGGGGGTGGGGGAGGCATTGCCCCCCCATGACCCCCTTAAATCCGCCCATGATTCTAACTAAAGAAGTCTTTTTGGTGCACAAAGTGAAAAATACCAAAAAAAAATTATAAAAGACCTTTTTAATTGAATAATTAGAAGCTATTACGCGTTTGCTGGAAAGTTAACTTACAGGGAGTTCTTCAACCTTACCTGACAAAAATGTTGATATTTCACTCTAGAAATTTCAGTAAAAAAGTTTAGGGGATCTAACTTGAAGCCAATAAAATTTACTATGAAATGAGACACGAACCATATTTTTAGGACTAATAGTTCCGATTTTATGGGCGAAAAACTACGATTTTTCGCTTTTTTTCTCAACTTTGACCTCAATGAGGCGGGTCTTAATATTATCCGATTGAGCTTAAACTTTGTCAATCTTATTTTCTAGCCCATTGTCACATTTTAGGGGGTTCCCACCGAAGAAATTCGGAAGTTGATGTTTTTGTAACCACCCTAGTGGGGAGCCTATATACTCGACAGCAACGTTTCTTGAACCCAGTACGTCACAAATGCGGAAGGAGAAGTCGCTAAACACGAAGCCTGTTGGGTTGCTATAGGAGGAGTTTCGGTACACAAATCGTGATTGAAAAGCACTATATATATGTTACGGGCAATGTGATAAATCGGGCATTATTAATAATGTCCGAAGTGGTAGCGGGCAATGTGATAAATTCAATGGAATTTATGAATGAAATTTATCACTTTGCCCGCTTCCACGTCGGGCATTATTAATAATGCCCGATTTATCACTTTGCCCGTAACATATTACATGGGTTTACCAAAATAATCACATTTTTAAATTGACGTTCTTTATTTCACTCAAATTCAGACACCACGATGGGAACTACTTTGTTTATCAATAGTGACGTCATAGGTTCAACTTAAGTTGCTGTCTAGTATAGTGTTTAAGGTTTTGGGATCGGAGGGTCCCGGGTTCGATTCCCGACACCGCTAAAAGAACCACCGAGTATATGCGGAGTACGTGCTCGTTAAATCGGTGGGTCCGAAAGTCCTGTGGTCGGTCATGGCGCAGTTTACCATGAGTCCAGGTCGTCTGGAGACTATTTCCCTCCCCTTCAGAGACATGGCACAATTGTGGAGGTGATCATCGGAGGCTTAAGTCGGACTCCTGCCATTTCGTGGGCCTCACTTTCTCAGGAGGAGCCTTAAATCCTGTACGCTTTGCGGATGGAGCTTGGATAGTCCAAGTGACATTAGAAATAACAACAACCCATTGTAGAGTAATATTACTTCTAATAAAACTAAAAGTCTATGTTCTATATTGAAATACTTAACTTTTTTACTACTTATATATGTTATGGGCAAAGTGATTAATCGGGCATTATTAATAATGCCTAGATTTATCACATTGCCTGTAACATATATATGGAGTATATCGAAATACCCAGAGATTTTCGCCAATTTATGCCAATCTGGACTTAGTATTTTTAAAATATCGTGAGGCGGCTTACAGGAGAAATGCACTAAGTTACTTCTGCCTCACCAACTTTGTCCGAGATCATGCCAGATTTGGCGATATCCGATCGTTTCTTTTGCGGCATGCACTTTTACATCAGCACACTGATCCCTTTTCGGCTTGGCGAGATTTCGGAAATTTGCTTGTTCGCTGGCTTTGCTTTCAAAAGATTCTCCAAAAGCGATGACTTAGTGCCTTTCTCCTGCAAACAGACGACTGCCGTCCTTAGCAAGAAGGGCGTATCTCGGATTTTGGCGATTTTCAGGTTTTTGCACATCTAGAATCTTTGGAGCACCTTATGATACCTCATTCATGTACCTATGGGTACGAAAAGGTACACAAAAACGCTAGTGAAAAAGGGCGAAACAATGAAATTTCTTGAAATCCTTAGGCGAAAAGTGCTTGTACTGAAAATCTTGATTTTCGGAGATGCGCCCTTCTTGCTAAGGACGGCAGTATAAGTGTGTTGTGCTCACCTCCAGCCAATTGAGAACGGGTCCGCAGTTGATGAGACTCCCAGCCAGCTGGGAGAACCGCTCCAGATACTGGGTCAGCATGGTCCGCAACGCATCCTGAAAAACGAAAAGACATTCAGCACGAAAAATCTTTTAAAGAAAACGATGCAATCTGATGGAAAATCTAAAAGAACATGCAACTTTCCAATTTCATCGATGATAAAAAAATATTTATTGACAAAAAAACCTCAATAACTCTCATTGAAGATTCGGTGAAAAAATACAGCAAAAAGGATTGGATATGTTTCTAACCCAACTAAACAGATGATTCCCTGCTTAGTTATTATATTATGCTGAATGCAATGATATACCTTAATAGTCGATAATCACTCATAGATATTAGAATCTTGAATACCGTTTATATTAAAAATATTTAACAATTATTTACATTTTAACTATATTTTTAAGAGGTTCCTTAATTTTATTATTAATCAAAAGAAAAATATTCAATTTCTATGATGGTCATATCATATTTTCTGTTATTAAAATTCTATTCTTCAATTTCTATCTATTCTATTCTAATTCTTCTATTATTAAAATGACACAAATTTTGAATACATAAAATGAAAAAGAATTAGTAACATGAATTTTAGACGAATAGTTAAATAACCAAGCAAATGGTTTAAAATATTGTTTAAAAGTTAAAATCTTGAAAAAAAAAACTGCAAACAAATTTTATGTTACCGTTCACAAAATGATACTAAATGCTCTTTCATCCTTATCAATGCATTTTAAGAATGAAACGTTTTCTAAAACCATCAAAGTGAATATTCCGTATTTCTACATTGTGTTTAAAATATTAATCAAAACATTTTGGAGGAATGAGTACGATTTCACAAATGCACTTTAGCTAAAAACCCATTATCCTCCATTATTCCCGTTTGGAGGAAAACTTCGAAGCCATTCAACCCTGAATAAAAAGCATTTGCAGAGGACAACCTTTTAGCCTTTTGACTTCGTTCCACCACGCTTAGATTATTTATTTGAGAAATGCTGTTTATTTTCTGGCAACAAAATCTAGTTTTTTACTGGTTCGTCGTTAAATTATTAAGCGATAAACATAATCATAGCAGTAATAATCATGGAGATCACTCAACCTTCCATTGCTCAAGACATAAATTTTGTGAAGAAGAATTTAAACGAAAACGATCACGAACACCGTCTGTTTAAAGTTTAAAGCTCTATGGTTTAAACTTGTTTTTATCCTTTTTCTATTATCATTATTTTCTTCCATCTGCTTTTAACTCGCTCTCAATAGGGGACCTCCATAAATTACGTGAGGTGTTTTTTCCCAAATTTTGGACCCCCCTCCCTCCCACGTGAGATTTTCTCAGATCGGCATAAAAATTACCATCCAGATTGCAAAATTTTGATACAAAAACACGTTGAAATCGAAAACATGGTTCTAACTTGTAATTATCACGACTGACTGGCTAATGATTTGCCGTTCTGATTAATCTGAGTATTTTTTCTGAACTTGTGCTAAAAAATATTAAAGAAAAAACGTATATTTTCTAAACTAAAAGTTGACGTGAGATTTTAATTGACTCCCCCCTGGTGAGATTTTCCCCCCTTTTGGCCTCACGTAATTTATGGATGTCCATACAATCCTTCACTCTTTTTTCACCCCTCTCTCCCCTTTTGTCCTTATCTTTAAGCTTTTAGCTTTAATTACAATTTTTTGACTTTTGAATTCCCTCCAAGTCTGAGCTCTCATACATTAAAAAACTCTTTCATTCCTTAACTATCTATTTATCTCTTTGATGAAAAAACCAACATAAATATACACAAATAAATTCAAGAAAAGCTGGCATGCAGCTGTTTCGGACATCCTGAGTATCTCCGAAACAGCTGCATGCCAGTTTTCTTTCAATTTATTTCTGCATATCTACGCTGGTTTTTTCATCAGTTATTCAGCTTGCACAAAGTATTTCTATACATTTATTTCTCTTTCTCTGAATGCTTTTCTCATTCATTCAAAACCTCTCATTAACTCCTTAATTATCTCTCTCTGCCTCTCTGATTTACTCTTCTCATTAGTTAACTCTTTGTCTATCATCTACGGACTCGACAGCAACGTTTCTTGAACCCAGTACGTCACTACGCGGAAGGAGAAAATTTGCAAACAGAAAGGGATCTACTTTGTTAGTGGCGTCATGGGGTCAACTTAAATTGCTGTATAGTATAGTCCAAAACAGCAAAATTCAAAATATTCATTGAATTGGGTTTATTTTCGGATAATTTATGTTTTATTGTGGGAGACGACAAAGTCAAAATTCCAATAATTGGTCCGTAAAACCCCCTGAAAAATATCTTTTTCGCATAAACACAGTCACCGATAGAAGACGCTCAATTCCTCAAAACTACGTTCAGTGGACTTGGCCCACTTAGCTTCAGAGCCGATCTCGCATTTCAAAACAGAAACCGCAAGAAACAGGCTGGAGTGGGAGTATAGCTGGTTTCTTTCCACATCCACGTGCCTGAACGAAAACAATCGTATCCACCGACCTTTGGCAAGGTCCCACCCCCGAAATTGGAACCTGTCCACCCATCCATGTGGCATATACGGCCGTCCCCACCCTTTGCGTTACGCCCTATCGGCAGACGAGCATGGAATGCAAGAAGAGTATGATGTGGAAAGCATCTTTTTTACAGGGTGTTTTAGAACAAAAAGTGGAGTCCCATTTGTCTGATGGTAATTCAATGATCCGAAAGGAATTTCTTTAGGCTAGTGTTTCCCAACGTGGGGCGCAATATAATTTTCTAGGGGGACAATTTGAAAATTTTCAACCAAATTGTCCCCCAGATGGGGCATGAACCACCAGGTTTTATATACTTTCCAAGGAGGATTTTCGAAAAAAAAAAAAGACATGGGGGGCATGGAAAATTTCGAAAGGCTTTGGTGGGGCATATACCGATAAAGGTTGGGAAACACTGCGTTTAGGCCACGAACAGGTGAAAGTCACTAGGAAAAAGATCGAGATAAGTTGACGATGGCCTGATGTTGAAATGGATGATCCCAGCGAAAAGTGATGATCTACTGCAGATGTTTCCATGGGACTATTTTTGTTTTAACTCTCAATATTGCACTTTAATAACTCATCCCACAGACCGACAAATGTTTCAATTTTTAACAAATTGATGTTAAAAGTAGTAGTTTTTATGTGCTGTACCTTATGCAATTTTTTTTATTATCCCTAGTGTATATACACAAGTCCATGGACACAACAAAATTTAGATTATAGTATACAAGTCAAAAATATACCTTATGCAATGAATATTTTCACTCTGATTATGTTTTGTTTGAGGGCCTTGGGAAAATCGCATTTTGTAAAGCCCTCGTACTACACTATCATTTTTTTTTTACATTCAGTTCTGAAGCATCTGTATATCGCCGGTTTTGTGCAAAAACTGGAATGTATTACACATTTTGTGTAGGAGGGGTACTTTAGAATAATTTAGACCTATGGTTTCAATATATATAGATGACTTCACTTGTTGAATTCAGAAAGACAGAGGGAAGAGGGGTAAGATAAATAGATGGCTGAAAGAAATGACCAGAGAAAGAAGTGAAATAGTGAAAGAAAATGTGATATGAAAGAAAGAATGAAAGTGATAAATGAGAAAGAGAAAAGAAGAAAGAAAATAAAAAGTATAAGAGAATAAAAAGAAAGAATATTTAGAATGAGAATTAAATGTTAAATATCCTTTAAAACTCCATGAAGAATACTGTTATTTTCTATCAACATATCCCCATAATATCCAAAATTGCTTGAGTAAAATATCTGTATCTAGAATCAAGAAGGTTAACAACAACAATATAACAAAAATGTATCTTAATTGGATAAAAGTACAGAAGTGCTACTTGTGCCAAGTTTCAAAAACTTTAGTCACAGCAAACGAGAATGAATAATTTAATTAAATGAAGAAAATAAAGAAAGATAAAGTAAAAGATAACCTTTTCTATCGCGATGATTAAGATTCAACGACTGAAAGCCCGCAAACTTTGGAGGAGGGATGAAAATAGATTATTAAATTATGCATGCTTAATCAAACCTTTCTTGATGGCTCCTCCTGAAAGGTCAATTTAACATCGCGACAAAAGAGAGTTGTTCTATCGTTCAGGAAAAAGTGAGGATTACTCTTAGTTTCATCGATCGGAGATGAGTTGGAAAATAAAAAAAATGAAAGGAAAATACTTTGTTGAAAGTGTAAATCAGTTTGAACTGAAACCTTAACTGTCTTTTTAATAAAATTAGGTTTTCTCGTTGTTAAACAAAATTCACACGTTTCGAACTAGAGCAAAATAATTATTTTAAATGTGTAAATACCATGCACTGCAAAAAGTAATCGTAAAAAAACAGAAAAGCTCTGGCAGCAAAAGTTGCCAGAGCTTTCCTTTCCACGGAGTTTCTCTGTTGACTGAACTTTTTCTGTATGCTAACGATTGTTTCGCAACTTGAGGGAACTTATCCATTGGAAATATTCTATTTTTTTAACTACATATTGTCCCTCAACAGACTGGTGTCTCATTTTTTTCCTAACTTAGGAAATTTTAGAGGGTTATATCCCTAAATATTTACGCAGAAAAAGTCGTTCATACAGAACAAGCTCAGTCAACAGAGAAATACCGTGGAAAGGAAAGCTCTGGCAACTTTTGCTGCCAGAGCTTTTCTGTTTTTTTACGATTATTTTTTGCAGTGTGGTTATGCTAATATATTTAAAACCCAAGAGCCACACTTAGTTTATTAAGTACCCCTAGACAATTTTAGAATTCAAGAGAGAGATAATATGGCTAGTTTATCATGCGAATATAGTTAAGTCAATAAGTATAGACGAATTTTGGTTTTTAAATTCGATGTTCCATGATTTGTTCTCAAAATAACATCACGATAACATTCAAAACTTAGAAAAACATCTTGAATTTTATACCCCCCTTTTCTTTTGCATTAATTTATCGCATAAGAATCATAATACTGGAATATTAGTTAACCGGTAAAAAAGCGTATTGGAAACCGGGCAAATTCGCCTTATAAAAATACAAATAGAAAGGATCTTACCTCACACTAATTTTAAACAAAAAATTGCTAGTAATAATCCAAACACAATGATTCTTCAGAGATTTCAGCCTTTCTCACTGTTACATGTTAATCCAAAGGATTGTAACATCCTCACTCCATGTTAATCCAAAGGGTCACAAACTTTCTTACACACTATACGAAAATCTATTTCAGAGTAAACACTAGTACGATCTCCCATCGTATGCAAATTCATTATTGAATACATTTTGATGATTGGATTCGTAACAGTTCAAACTGATCGGAGAATAAACTATTGTAATAATCCAAAACTTTCATCTTCAAAAAGATAAAGTTCCAGTCTTTCTCATTGTAACTTAGTAATCCAAAGGCTGATACGTTCTCTTTTGCTCAACATAAGTTTGAACATAGAATTCTAACACCGTTACTCCAGTCAATCCAAAGGGTTACAGACTTCTCGTACACGAAATAGAGTTCAGAGTATACACACTTCTACATGCTCTCATCATTTGAGAATTCCTCATTCAATTCTTCACGGCACAGGTTATTTCCACGAAAGTAACAACTAAACTCTACTATAATCTCGTTACTTCTGAATCGAACCAGAGACTTACTGAGAGAGATCGGGTTACTAGATGCACACTCTACCACTAGGCCATCGGTGCTGATGCCAGGATTGATTGATAACATAATTTGAATGTTATAAAACAAACTCCTATTACTGCGCATGCTTGAACCGTCGTGGAAATAACCACTACGATTCTTCACTGATTATTTAATTTGTAAACACAGATCAAACTTCTTTGGAACAGAGAGTAAAAAGCAGTGACATCCTCGCACCCTGCGTGAAATGCCGATATGAGCGTCGGAGTGGCGAAACACCTATACCCCCAATGAGAGAAGTGTGGGCCGCACAACCTGTTCGGAGCTAATCGCTCGTTAAGAGCGCTCCCAAACAGTGGGAGGAGGAATGATTTGTTGTTATTGGGAAGGTCAGGGATGAGGTGCGATGCGTGTCTCTTTTAAATTATGGAGGGGAATTCATTAAGATGTTCTATGAACATTATGATCACTTTTGTCCAAGAGTAGAATGATAACAATATACGACTGATAACAATAAGCGGTTTGATACTAGAAAGTATAAAACAGTGTAACTAGAGTGTGTTAACTAGAATGTGTATTGGTCAATATACAGGGTGGTCCCAAATTCATGGTACAAACTGGGTAGTTAGGTAGAGTACATCAAGACGAACAAGAAATGGTATGATTAAGGGGTTACAAGTGGATTTTAAGGGGAAATCCACGAGGGAAAATTAGCAAAAAACCCACGCATATCGGTGCAAAAAGATAAAATGGTTCGATTCCGTCATACATAAATTTTAAATCCGCCAATCAAAAAGGTTCATGAAATGCACACCAAGTCACCAAGAAGTGGTGCTACCTGAATGGATTCGAACTGGAATAGCTGGAGGAACTGGGTGAATGGATTCTGGAATGGAACTCAGAACCCAATTTTCAATATTAATTTACAATTCAATTAATGAAATTCCGCAACTAATATTTTTACAGTACGTGTTTTGAGTCATCTTCTAACTCCTGTAAAATTTTCGTTCATTTTTGTAAGTTTGGCCTGAAAATGTTTCCTTGTTAGATAGGAAACGAAGAGAAAATATTTTTTTCAAAGAGGCATCTCTTCAATTCACAGGTTTCGTCTGGGATTTACACATTACATCTGTACATTACTTTTAAAATGAGAAATAGAAGAAAAAGTAAGATGCTTTTGTGAGAGACGCGAAATATTTTTGTTTAGCAATAACTTCAAATAGGAATTTTATTTTAGCATTAGCTTCGACTCCAATTATGTTAAATAACACTAAATGGCTACACATTTCCCCCTTTTAGAATTGAATTGGTTTATTAATTTAAAAGGTAGAGTTTAGAACCTCTTTTAACAGAAACAGGATATGTTAATTTAAAAAAAAAATTATAAGTTCTTAAATTGCGTATTGAACTCTAAACCTTCATCGACCTCTTATGGTCGATATCGACTAGTTGGAAATAAAATGGAAATGATATCGCAGACGGCACAGCAAGTCAGAATCAAGCTTGATTTCCACCTTGAAATGACCAGCTCAGCCTCAAATATTACTAGAGTTCAAGCTGGATTTAATCTCGGCACTTGACGCACATCCAGATTGATTCCAGTAGGATTCATAGCTTGAATTACGCTTGATCAAGCTGGAATATTCCTTGATTTCTACTATATTCCAGTTAATATCTGATTGAATTTAACTTGATTTCCACTTTGAGATATAGGACACCAAGAATAGAGTGAAAAACAACGAGTGAGAGAAAGAGAAATAGGAAAAGAGATTCTGTCAGTGGAAAAGGGGAAGTAAAATAGGAAAAAGAAATCGGGAAATCGGAAAAAAGAATCCATCCGTACGATATAGATATTCCAGAGCAGGGATGGAAGGACACCGACTCCCGAGCATCCCTTAACGAGCGATCTGAGTCACCATCAGAGTTTCGAATCGGACTCTCCATCCAGCCACCCACCCCCGAATCAAATGACTCAGTCGCAGATGGCAACTTAGCATACGTTCGACGCGGGGGGAGAGGATTTTTTAATTCACCCCCTCTTTACCCCCGGCGTGGGTGGAAATGGGGTGTGAAATGGGGACCAGGCATTGTGGTCAAGAGGGTGTTTGGAGCTTCAGCAGATTGGGGAACGATTTTATGGATTTTTTTTTGTTTGACTCTGATGATAATAGTATTTTTTTCATATCTGAAGAGAGTTTAAATTCAAATGCGTGGTTTCTATACTCGATAGCAACGTTTCTTGAACCCAGTACGTCATTACGCGGAAGGAGAAAAGGGGTAAACACAAAGCCTGTTGGGTTGCTAGGAGGAGTTTTGGTACGCAATTGAAAAGCACTATAGTGCTGTCCTTTAAAAACAACCCATCACTCCAAATTGCACCCCAAAAACAACCCATTGAGATTTTTTAATTAATTAATTGAAATAATTTTACCATCTCATATATCCTGTCCTTCTATGCCCTTTTGAGTGTCAGGGGTGTAAAAACTGGTCAAGGAACGGTTTATTTACTTATTTTTTAAACAAACTGAGAAAATGTAGATTTTTGACAAAAAATGTGCTTCAGATTTACAAATTTTGTAAAAATGTATGTTATAAAGACTTTAGAGCATTTTTCGCGCGTTTTTATGTCATCCCATTTCTATGAGGTTGGTTGGTTGGTTGTTTTGGGTTTCATGGCGCAAGGTCCCTATATCGGACATTCCGCGCCAAACACAAGATTAATAGTTAAAAATATATTTACATTAAAAGTCATGTATGTTTCCAACCAATATTAAAATATGAAGTTTATTAAAAGGCTTATAAGATGCGGACGTGAAGTCCGTAGTCGAGCGTAGTCTATACGCCATTTTTAAAAGGTCCCATTTCTATGAGAATAAAATATTAAAGTTTTAGCTCAGTCCGCCAATTAGAGTCCTTCTAGAAAAAAGTGGGTTTTTTTTAAAATTCTTACTTAATTGGCTGCCAATTTGTAATGGATAGTTGGAATTAAGCACTAAAATGTTAGGGAGGATGAGCCGCTAGTACAGTTTTTTGTTCGATTTAATTATCCTTTTTATTAAGCTTTTAATGAAGAAAATATGAAACAGTGGGTTGTTTTTAAAGGACAGCACTATATATATACATGGGTTTAACAAAATAATCATATTTTTAAATTGACGTTCTTCATTTCACTCAAAATTCAGCTTAACGTCATCTTAGTTAGCTTAACTTTTAATGTCATAAATTACAACGGAAGGATTATTTTTCGATTAAATTAGATCTAACACTTTGGTGTTCCTTTTGTTGAAGGTGGGTTTACACCATGCAAGCTATTAAATTTCATTTATTTCATAATAAATCTTGCTAAGAACAGAAAATCTATAATGAAATTTAGTAGCTTGTATACATAAACCAACCATAAGCAAAAGGGAAACCAAAGGTAGATCTAATTTAATCGAAAAATACTTCAGTTGTGATTTTAAGAATCAAATTAAGCTCATTTGTAGTGTGTCTCACGCTTGGAATTAGCCAGTAAAGAATTGAACATTTTGTCATTATTTTTGTGATAAACATACAATAGAGCATTTTCAATCACATGACTCGGACCTAACAACGGACTTAGCAACAGAAGATGTTACAGTTTTTTGCCCTACAGAGGTTAACAGTTACAGAAAATGACTAGCCGTGGAATTCTTCTATTGGAGCATTTGCAATCACGGGATCCCATACCTAAAAACCGCCTTAGCAACAGATAAACAACGGCCTTAGCAACAGTTAAAAGCCCTACAGAAGGTACACAGTTAAAAGAAAATAACCGGTTGTGACGTCACCTGAAAATACTCTATTGTCCCATTATGTTTCAGTATCATTATTATTCAGTAAAAATTTACAGTATATAATTTCCTAAATTAGAAAGAAGAGAACAAAGCAACAAAAGGAAAGAAGAACTTAAAAAAAGGAAGATGCAATGAATTGCTGAAATTAGGATAGAAGGGGAGAGAAGGAGAAATCGATGATAGAAACACAAAAAACATTTGAAATTAAGTTCAAGCTCATTTCGACATAGCTATACTAGACTACAATATTTCTTGACCCTATGACGTCACTACGGGGAAGGAAAAACTGCGTAAACAGCAACCTGTTGGGTTTTTTAGGAGCAGTTTCGGTACGCAAATCGTGATAAAAAGATTTGGATTTAACAAACTAATCATAAATCTAAATATAAGTTCTTAATTTCACTCGAAATTCAGACACCACGTTGGGAACTACTTTTTTTGGTTTTGTTTCTCCAGGGTCAAGTACCATTGCAATCTGGTATAAGTACAGAAGCTCTATTCAAGCAATAAGTTATTTAGCTTACTTCTATACTACAGTACACAATCAAAACTCCTTTTAAACCACAATACAACACATCTCAATGCACCAAATTACTGGGTAGGAAAAACTGAATAAACAGAAAGCCTGTTGGGTTGCAAGGAGGAGTTTCGGTACCCAAATAGTGATAAAAAGACGCTATATACATGGGTTTAACAAACTAATTATATTTTTAAATTGACGTTCTTCATTTCACTCAAAACTCACTCCCCCATAGGAACTACTTTGTTAGTGACACGTTAGGGACAACTAACGTTGCTATCTAGCATAGTATAGTACAGAAGCTCTATCCAAGCAATAAGCTATTTAGCTATTACTTCCACTATACACAGCACAATAAAAAATCCTTCTAACCCACAATACAACACATCTAACTCACCAGACAACAACACACGGCTATCCAATGATGCTCGCATCCCAGAAGACATTGTTCCCTCAGCTCTCTTCGGGGGCGTCCATCCCCACCCCCTTCCGAATGCACAATGAGGGAGGGAGGGAGGGTTGCAGGGATCAGAGCTCTGTCGCCAAGCATCGTCCCTCTTTTGACAAAGCAAGGGAGATTGCGGGGTGCACAAAAAAAATTAAGGTATACAATAATGGCGCAGGTATAAAGGGGCTCTTGGGGCTGTTTCATAAGACTGAATCGGGTTACTCGGCAGAAAAATGGATCCGTATAAGGGGACATCCATAAATTACGTAAGGTGTTTTTTCCAAATTTTGGACCCCTCCCTCCCCCTTGGTGAGATTTTGCTGGACCCCCCCACGTGAGATTTTTTCAACCACTAGTTTTGTTTTATCGGCATAAAAAGTACCATCCAGATTGCAAAATTTTGTTCAAAAACACGTTGAAATCGAAAACATGTTTCTAACTTGTAATTATCACGACTGACTGGCTAATGATTTGCTGTTTTGACTAATCTGAGCATTTTTTTCTAAACTTGTGCTAAAAAATATTAAAGAAAAAACGTATATTTTCTAAACTAAAAGTTGACGAGAGATTTTAATTGACTCCCCCCTGGTGAGATTTTCCTGGACCCCCTCCCCCGTTTTGACCTCACGTAATTTATGGATGTCCCCTAATAAAGATTTGGGATAAAGGGTGAAAGGAGCTCCCGGGGCTGTTTCATAAGACTGAATCGGGTTACTCGAGGAAAAAATGGATCCGTATAATAATAAAGATTTGGGGTCTGTCCCTCTCCAACCCCTTTTTAGCTGGGGGCGTCGCTTTTTTTTTATCAGGTATGATCAAAGCTTTTAGAACCTCTTTGTGTACGAGGATCGTTCTAACTCTTGAAGAAAATTTTTCTTTAAAGGGGTGCTGTATAAGAAGTAAAATCTGCGAAAATCCTTTGCTGACTGAAAGTAAACTCAATGCTGAAATTGAGATTGTAATTTTGAAACCGAAGGAAACTTATGAGGATCCTCCCACAGAAATCTTCGAAATAGTTTTTTTTTTAAACAGTGTTTTAACTTATTTTTAGACATGTGGGACCCCATGAATAAGAATTAAAATCTACAAAATACTATGTTGACTTGGAAGACACATGAGTAAGATAATGAAGTTGAAAGAAATTTGGGAGATTAGGGAATCTTCTTCATTCAGAAAAATTGGATCCTTTTAAGTATAGCATTTCATTTATTTTTGGGAATGTGTGACACCAGGAGAGGACCACTCCATTTTCCAACGCAAAAAAAAAAAACCCACACACCGTTCCGTATATTTCCGTATACCTTTTTTAGAAGACATTTTTAGAAGTATTTTCAATACCAATGTAAGGGATCGACTTGTATTCGGATTCACCAATAGAAGGCATTTTTCTGTAAACCGAATGTTAAAAATAATTAAACAATTAACAAAAAGTTGTTTCAAAATGCACTTTGATTCAACAATAACTCAAGTACCACTTTAAAAAACAAAAACTAGATTAACCCTTACCAACCCAGCCGCCCCAAACGTCACAGGATTCAATGGCAATCTCAGTCGGCTTAGGATCTGATGGGGTGGTTAATTTACACAAGGCAACACGCAATCAATATTAACAAAAGTCGCTATACCCTTTTCAAAATCCCGCCAACCGTCGCCAAAATTCTCCTGCTCCCCATCCTCTCCAAAATCGGACGAAAGGAGGGAGAATCACCATGGCCACGTGCGATCCCGCATGGCGCGCGACCGAGTCACGTGTCCATGTGACGTCACTCCATAGCGGCTCACATCAGAAGATTACATCGACGCACTTGAAAAACCGACCAAAAGTCATCAACAATGATCGAAACGCGCACAGGAAGTGTTTTGTGACTGTCTGTCAACCCGCATGTGTGAACAGATTTCGCTCGAGTTGTGATGGGGGAAATATGTAGTACTACATTGAATTGAGATGTATAGGGGATGTGATTCCCCCTGGTACATGTGGAAATATCGTTTTGGAGAAGCTTTTCCACTATCTTCAGGAATTAAAGGGAAAATGAGCATTTTTTTTATGATGATGCAGTCTTTATAAAAATATTTTTGGGCGTTACTTTTTAGTTGGAAATATTTATTGTGAAAAGTTTGAAGTTTGGAACCAAAGTTGGAAATGTGTGTAATTTCAGGAATTAAAGGAAATATGAGCATCTATTCTGTTTTTTATGAGGCAGTCTTTATAAAAATACTTTTAGGCGTAACGACTTTTTAGTTGGAAATATTTATTGTGTAATTTTAAGGTTTGGAACCAGTGCTGAGATTGGGGTTGGATGCCGTCCCTAAAAATATTTGGGCCGCTCCCAAAAATTTACTTTTGGGAAAAGAATAGTGGAAAAGGAAAAGATATTTTGCTTTTTTCCCCAAAAAATATTTTGCTGCAACTGCAGCACTGATTGGAACCATTATTTAATAGGAAGGGAGTCAATAAGTAACCAGAGAGTGTTAGTGTTACTATGGTAGATAATCTTGTAATGTAATAATTGAGAAAAATATTATTTATTTAAATGTGAATTTCAGCTGTTTTCCTGTGTTCTGTTGTCCTGTGTTTCGAGTATGTTTAAAAGTTATTTTCACTATAGCTTTCAATAAAAAGTTTCAAAAAATAAATTCCATCAACCCTGGTATATCTCAGTAAAAAGAGATTTTTTTAGGTAAACTGTAAAAAATACAAATATACTGCTTTAGTTCAAAACCATTTGGGTGCATTTTCCTATTTTTTCTTCTTCATACTCAACTGACCTAAGCAATGCCTTTCAACCTAAAGCATCCCAAGTATTCGATTGCAAACTCTCTAATCAAAACCTTCTCGGAATTCCCCCATTTCCAAAGTTGTTTTCAATAAAAAAGTTTCAAAAATGAAATTTTTCTTTTCTTTCTTTGTTTACTTCGGTTAAAAGAGAAATTTATTTGATGAGGTGAAAAAAACCCCCACAAATATACACTGCTACCACAACAACAAGCTAGTTCAAACCACTTGGGTGCTTTTTCACAACTTAATTTCATTTACTCGACTGAAACCTAAGAACCTTTCATTGGCTTAGCCTTTCAACCTAAAGAAAGCATCCCAAGCATTCGATTGCAAACTCTCCAATCAAAACCTTCTCGAAATTCCGCCGTTTCGTCAATCGAAAGAAGAACCCAGATCAATGCTCCTCTGCGCGACATGTCGACAGCCTTCGAAATCGACGGGGATGCTCCGGGTTCGATCCCCAGGGTGCTTGCTGCTTCAGCTTTTACGTCAGCTATAGCGTCAGGAAAGTTCCGTAATGGAATGCAAATGTAATTGAGACAGTGTATCAAGATTCAGAATTAAGGAAATCTTCAAAGCTGGCAAACACATCGAATTTTTATACGGAAGATGTTAAAAACACTGCATTTTCGCATATCTCTTGTTTCTTCCCTTAAATAAATAATTTCAAAATTCAACCAAAAATAAATTTCACACAAAAAAACTGAACCAGGAAAAAAATTCAAGCCTTTTTCACAAGGAAAGTTTTAACGTTAGGTTAAGTGTTCATGGAGAACAATGAATTTCAGAAATCTAAGCGCTACTAAGGATTTTGTACAACAAAAAAAGAATTAAGGGGGGAGTCGGGCAGTTTTCTTACGTAATTATGAGAGGGAGGTTTGAGGTTTGCTTATCTGACAAGAGGGGGGAGGAGGGGCAAAAATGACCAAAAACTTGCTTACATAATATTTGAACGGCCCCCAATATTAAAAACTTGAATGAATCCATTCAGAGTAATTTTTTGAATAATGAGGGGTTCAAACCATATTTCGGTGCGAATCTTTCTTGTTGTCAAAACATGAACACACATTTTCTTATTATTAACATGTAACAAACTGTATTACTTAAATTTTTAAAGATCGGGATGCACTAAAACACTAGTCGACAGCAACGTTGCCAGACCCTATATATGATGTCACTACGCGTAAGCAGAAACCGCGTAAACAGAAAGCCTGTTGGGTTACTAGGAAGAGTTTCGGTACGCAAATCGTGACTGAAAAGACGCTATATGTACAAGGGTTTAGCCAACTATTCATATTTTTAAATTCTTTATTTCACTCAAAATTCAGACACCGCGATGGGAACTACTTTGTTAATGACGTCATAGGGTCAGGAAACGTTGCTGTCGAGTGTAAAAGACTAAGAAAAAACAATATCCTGGGTTAAGAAATAAATACTACACAATTTTAAATTCGTCAAAGATAATTTCTATACTCCCAAACGCATTCCAAACTCTCCCCACACAACACCCAACATTCACTCACAAACAAAGGCCGCAACAACAACCAAAAAAAACAGCTTTTGAAAGAAAGAAATAAAAAAAGAGCAACGACACTAGAGACACACTGTTTCTTCGGAAACAATGACACCCGGCGACACAAGAAGAACAAAAAGAAAAGGGCAGAAAAGCGGATTACTACTCCAAAAGAGACAATGCCGTCGGCCCCGAATACTCACCCGGCCGAAGATAATCTCCGAAAGGCGCAAGACTGATAAATAACTACTTTCTCCCGGTCAGAGAGAAAGTAGGCGCAAAATGGGTCACATACGAGATGTGCTTGGAACATTGGTTCACAACCTTTTTCACCCCAAACTTTACTTTGCCAAAGGTGTAAGTACGTCCCTGAAGCTTATGTTTTATGGTGAATACAAAATGTGTCACTTGATTCTAGTTTGGGACATAACTAAACTTGAAATACGTTGTTTTAAAAATATTTTTAGTGCATAGTACCTTGTTAAACTTGTTGATTAAATAGAGAAATTCTGTCAGCTACCATACTAGATAATTCCTGTCTATGACAGCTATAATAATAGAAATTTTGCTGCTTTAGTCCCGAAACCAAAAGGGGTTCAGAAATTCTACCTCCCCCCCCCGAAATTTCCGATTTTTCCTTGAAAATAATGCGACTTACAAGGAGTTGTCCTCTTCGGGTGTAAACCAAAGGGTCTACTTTAAAGGTTTAAAATTCCAAAATTTTTATGGGGGGACCCCCCACACCACCCTTGAATTTTTGAAATCTAACACTATTTTGAGGGGGCAAATTTCCAAACTTTTTCAAGAGAAGGACACAGTAGACCCCCCAATTTTATTTGGGATTCACATTGGAGAAATCTTTGGAGTCCGGTCCCAATTGGAGTTCTAATGTACAGTTGGGGAAATAAAAAACGACTCAGTTGAGATTTCTGACGAACCACTTGGGTTAGGAAGACAAATAAGGTGTCATTTTTCATGTCATGAAGTATTCTTTAAATGGAAAAAATTTCGAGTCCTTAGGGGGTCGTCTTCATATTAAACGGAACACTAACTTTTGTTTTTCCTATGGGGACCCCCAATTATTATGCGATTTTCTGAAAGAGCATCTTCATAAACCCCCAAATACCAAGCTTCATTCAAATCGTTCAAATCTGTTTTTAAAAAGGGAAACAAAAATGATTTAAATAACTATCGTCCGATTTCTCTTCTGAGTATATTTTCAAAAATTATCGAAAAAATTATGCACAATCGTCTGACTAATTTCTTAGAAATGCATAATCTAATAGCTGATAACCAATATGGTTTTCGTAAGGGAAGAAGTACTGAATTAGCTTTAATGAATTTCACAAAAATCATTCACTCCAATGTGAACAAAAATCTCAAAACTGCCGCTATTTTCCTGGATATAAGCAAAGCTTTTGATACCGTTAATCATATCCTTCTTTTAAAGAAATTATATTCTATTGGTATTAGAGGAAATATTTACTCTTGGTTTGAATCATATTTAAGCGGAAGAAGTCAATTGGTTAAAATTAATGATATTTGTAGTGGAAAGTTATCAATCAATGGTGGTGTGCCCCAGGGATCCATCTTAGGACCCTTATTATTTTTAATCTTTATTAATGATTTTTGTCAGTTAAATTTAGGTTGTGATATTATTACATTTGCAGATGATACTGTTCTTGTGTTTTCAGCTGATAACTATCTTGATTTGTTTAAAAAAATGGAAATAGCACTTCATAAAGCAAATACTTGGTTTGGTAAAAATCTTCTTAAGTTAAATGTATCGAAAACTAAGTTTATTGTATTTAATTTATATTCTAGTGAACTAACTGTTAACAGTTTAAAATTACATGAAGCTACTTGCAATATGTTGTGTGATGACTTTCCTTGCAATATCATTGAGCGGGTTGACTCTATAAAATATTTAGGACTTCATTTCAATAGTAATTTAAAGTGGAAGACTCACACCAGCTATTTATTAAATAAACTAAGATTTATCAACTTCAAATTTTTTAAACTTAAGTGCATTATTGACCATAGGTTTTTATGCACTTTATATTTTTCTTGGGTCCAATCTATAATTAGCTATGGTATTACTTGTTATGCTTCTGACTACTTAAGTAATATTAGACCTTTAATCCAAATACAGACTAAAATTTTATCTCATATTAATATTAATTATTTACCTAGGCCCATTTTGAAAATACGTGAACTCTTTGTCTTCCGCTTACTTCTTTTTATTTTTAACAACAAATCCTTTTATCAAATAAAAACCAGCAACTTTGAAATTAGGAATACAAAAGGAAGTTATTTCATACCTAAGACTAATAAAGAAATTTTTCATAAATCTCATGTTTTTTTGGGACCTTATATATTTAATAAGTTAAACGAAAATCTAAAGTTAACTAACAATAAACTTGAATTTAAATCTGGCATATATAAATTTTTAAGCGAGCAAATTAACACTGAAGCATTATTTCAAATACTAAAATAGTCAGCCCAGCTTTTGTTGTAGTTTTTTTAGTGTTTATTTTTTTATAGGTATCAAGGACGAGCCGCTGGCTCTTATGATACCACATATTTAATTTCATTCTTTGTTGTTTCTTTGTGTATTTGTTATTTTTGTATATTTTGATGTTCTTTGTGTGTCTTTCGTTTTTCTGTACTTGTCTTTGTACAATAAATTTGATTTGATTTGATTTGAATCGTGCGGTAAATAAAGCTTTTACGTTTTGGGGGTCGTCTCCAGAGTGAGAAGGGTTAATTTTCTGTAAACACTATTTCTTAAAAACGGTGAGATAGTAAGACTTTAACTCACCACTTTAATGTTTATTGAAAAGTTTATAAGAAATTTATTGAATTTTTATATCAAATTTAAGTTTTAATTTAAGTTATGGTGATTAATATAAGGCGACTGTTTCCAGAAAAAGCATTCGCCGGTATACATTTGGCAGAGGTATACGGTCCCTTAAAGAGGGGGAATTTTGTTTAATTCGGTTTTTTCCAAAACTATTGAATGAAATCGACTGAAATTTTGGTTTTCCACATAAAATTACTACCAGAATCGATTACCATAAAAATATTAAAAGATTTTAAAATTTTATTTTTGGGTCAAAATTAGATGTTAATTATCTATCTATTAACCATTAAATATCGCTATAAAAGCATAATTATTTTGTTTGGGGACACAAATTTGATCTAAATTCCAAGTTTCATGTTTTTACGCCGAAAACATTTTGACAAATTTCACATTGAATGGTTGACATTTCAAAAATTTATTATGCTTCTATTTGGATACTTACATGGATGAAACTTGGTATTTGGGGGTTTATGAGGATGCTCTTTCAGAAAAACGCATAATAATTGGGGGTCCCCATAGGAAAAAAAAAAGTTAGTGTTTCGTTTAATATGAGGACGACCCCCTAAGGACTCGAAATTTTTTTCATTTAAAGAATACTTCATAACATGAAAAATGACACCTTGTTTGTCTTCCTAACCCAAGTGGTTCGTCAGAAATCTCAACTGAGTCGTTTTTTATTTCCCCAACTGTACGTAAGATATCCCTCTAGTCTAGTCCGACTAGATTCTTTATCACTAGAACAGAATTTCCCAACAAAAACTACATGGGTTTTCTGCTAGCATATCTGACAGGATTTCTTTGTTATATCAGAAAAACATTTTTTTTACGAATATATGAACTGAATCAAAATTTTAAAAATTCAAATAAACGAACACTCACCCGCCTGATGGTAATAATCCAAAGAGTGAAAAAACTCAAAGAGAGAAGACGGTTGCTTTCGCTTTTGTGAGATGGAAAGCAGTCTTAAATGAACTCATTCGAGCGTCCTTGTGTGGTTGGTCGGGGGGACATAAAAGGAAGCAATGACAATGGACGGGACATTAAAATCACTCGTCAATTTATGGAACGGTTGCAAAATTGACCTCGCGTGAAATGATGAACGAAGTAGATTTATGGAGTTAACTAAATTTGTTATGACTTTTGTATGGTTTTATTAACGTATAGGATCCTGCATGGTAATGTTGCGTAAAACTTTATCTAATATTATTCCCTTTGCGGGCTCATGGCTAATTAAACTGAACTAAACTCATCGGCGCAACAGCCCTATAGTGGGCCAAGGCCTACGATGCCCATCTTCGTTCTCTTGACCGTGGGGCCCTGGGGTGCTAGGCATATGTCCCGGTTAGGTGGTCAGTCTAAAGCAAGACCCCCAGTGTTTAGTTCCCAAGCACGCTTGGTCCTCGACCCACTGAAAGGATGAAAGGTTGAGTGGACCTTGCCCAGCCCGGGAGCCTCATGGCTAATTACTTATGCAAAATTTTTATGTACCGAAAATCAGAAATTTTGTATTTTTTTGTCAGTACACTGACAAAATCCTGGGGGTGAATGAAAATTAAACTATTATTTGTAAGGAGGAACTAAAGACGTGTGTTCATGATGGGCAAATGGTTGGGGGGTAGAAATGAAATTCTAGTACCAATGGGCAATACTACTATTTTTTAAATTTGAATAATAAATATCGTTACCCTATGAAGAAAACTGTTCTGAATTCGATTTTCTGCATGAAAACAACCGAAAAAATTTATTTTCTTAATTATTTAAGATTTAAAAGCGCTGAATTTGAGCCGTACTCAAATCGTTCTCCCATCCTATTGTGACGTACTTCCATCCTATACAAACAACCTCGTTTTGACTGCTTGGGCTTGTCTTTTTTTACTGTTGGGTTGTCGATATTCTTTGTTTCTATCAAAAAGGCACAAAAATGCATTTAAAAAGTTTCCCAGCTGAAATATCCCTTAAAGACCGACGGAAATGCAAAAAGGACCAAAAAATACATCTTATAACATCAAAATTACATACCTTTCGTGCAGTTTTCTTGGTTTTTCATCCCGATTTGTGTTTTATTTATTTACTAGCTGATATGCCCGGCCTTGCACGGGTGGAGTGTATCAATTTATTAAAATTTTCTCAAGTTACATGCCTAATTTTCTGTAACCATAATTACCAATCATCCTGGTAGTTTTTCATATCCCGGTGTTCCCAGTATTTTTTCATATCCCGGTGTTCCCAGTATTTTTTCATATCCCGGTGTTCCCAGTATTTTTTCATATCCCGGTGCCTTTTTCATCTTGGTGTCCCCGGTGCCTTTTCATCTCGGTGTCCCCGGTGCCTTTTCATCTCGGTGTTCCCGGTGCATTTTCATCACCGTGCTCCCTGTGCCTTTTCCCTCCCGGTTCCAACTGTGTAAATCTAACCTAACCATCCAGTTCGGGGTTGCACATTTAATTACGACAGTTACCCAATTATCCATTCTAAGTGAAAAAAATCCATTAAAATTATTACAGACTTTTGAAATCCCAAAATTTGTAAATACCCCCTGTTTAAATTGAAAAAAAAAATCCCGTTAAACTACACCAAAGAAACAAATTATAAGGTTAAATAACAAATTGATCTAGTGTTTCTATCATCAACTTTCTAAAAAAACTGCATGATGTAATCTTTACTTTAACCAGTCTAATTCTTAAAACTTTCTATTTCAACTTAAAGTTTCATGGAAAATGAAGTTTTCAATAAGAAAATACTGTTATAAAGTTTTTTATAAGGGACGTTTTTAATTTTTTAAATTATTAATAACCTTTTTAAAACATTTAAAACAATTTTAGCCAAGTTTTATCTTTAAATACTTTGTTTTATGTATAAAATTGTTTTTGTTGTATTATTTGCAACAATGCGAGTTAAACAGATCTTCTTTAGTGGAGAAGTAAGGCGATTTTTACAAAAAGGCTTAAAAGGGGGTGAAGGGGTGGTTTTAGAAATTTGGAAATGATGTCATTGTCTTTCCCCCGTCCCCATACGTATGTGTACCAAGTTTGGTTCGATTCGGACGGGTAGTTTTGGAGAAATTGAGCCAAATCTGTTCCGGACAAACCCAGGAACCCAGGAACCCAGGCAGGAACCCAGGAACCCAGGCAGGGACACCTTCATTATATATAGAGAGATGGAAGAAGTCATTGTTACGCAGATTTTGCCTCTTGTTAATTAGAATGGCTCCAAAAGTGTTTTTTAAAACACTAGTAAAATGAAAATAAATAAGAATAAAAGTAACACTTTATGTAAGTTTCGTCTCTTTTTATACATCTAAGGAATTTAATTTAATTAAATGTTAAGTTTGTCTGTAAAATATTCTTAAATTCTTATTCTTAAAATACTGTTATATTTTTATTTCTACTAGTGTTTTAAAATATCAAAATCTGCATAACAATGATTTCTTAGTTTCGCCAGTCGGTGGCAATGCGACTGGTTTGTATAGGATGGAAGTACGTCACAACTTTTCCCCGCGAAAATTTTGATTTCGCGCGCAAAAAAAAACGCAAACTTTGAATTTAATTTTAAAAAAAAAGTATGCATCGCAGAGCAAAAATTTTTGAAGGTATATTTATGTTTATGCAATCTGAACCAAATAAAAAAATAAAAAAAAATTAGTGGTATTGCCCATTCCAATTATCTTATTTATAAAAAAAAACTGAGGTTTTCTTCTGTAAGAGGTCGTCTTCAAAAATCGACAATAAAAGCTTTGTAATCGCATTTTTTATTACCAACGAACATCATCATCATACATCTTGGCAACTTTCGTCCACATTCTAGCGGCTCAGAATAACGTTTGCCCATTCATACAGAATTCTAGATTGTCTTTTGTACACCCCCTTGAAGTTTGAACCATGAATTAGGATCACTATGTAAACATCTCCAATATACCACTCAAGGTTTAAAGTATGCATCAAGTGAAAAAGTCCTTACAGGCCTAATTTCTAGACCAAAAACTGTACCGTATCGGGCCATGATAGGGATGATATCTTACACTAAACTCCATTTTGTGTATGACTTTGTGCAGATTTTTGGTATAGCAGGCAGGGTAGGCCAAGTGGAGTTCTCTCTCGACACTCTGAGTTTTGTCAAAACCATTCACCAAACTTCCCCCCCCCCGCAACCAGTTATTTAACCACCATTTTCAGGGCACATTGCTGACTTGAACCAGTGTAGTAGAGCCTACCTCCGACTGTACATCACTTGCACTGTCTGGGGTCGATCCCGGTTTTATTTTTGGGACCCATTTTTGTGAAAAAGTTATTTATGTGAAAAAACTGAAGTCAAATTATATTTTAAGTTTTCAAATTATCGTAAAAACATTTTCGATTTGAAACAAACAATATTTTCTAAATGTTTTCTTACAAAAAATCATTAAACATAATTTGAATTTTGTGAAAGGGTCGTGTTTATGAACTTGAAATTTGTGAAGGGACCGTTTTTAGCAGGTGTAATTATGTGGAGGGGCAGTAAAAGGGCCCCAATTTTCGGCTGGATCGACACCAGTACAAACCAAAGTAGAGCTCCAACCATTTTAGAGCAATGACACCTATCATGTACCCAAACTTCAATAGAAAAGACTCACCTCCTCGGAGTGTTGTGGGTGGTTGGAGACGTCTGGGAGGAGGCTGAACTTTCTGTCGTAGACGCATCGGTGCAGCTGCCTGTCCAGCATGAGGAAGTTGTCCAGCGACCTCCGGATCTGCCAGCTCTTGCCGTTGCTCACCACCTGCACGCACAGCTCACCAACCCCCTGCCCTCCTTCGCTACCCTTACTGCTACTCGGCTGATCATCCTCGTCGCACAGGGAGACCTATGGAACAAATGGAAACATGTAGTCATGATATGTGGGACAGTATAACGATTCATGGTATACATTATATCGTTACCTCCACGCCAAAAACACGAATCTGCTATTCTTATACACATCAGATTCGTGTTTCAGTCATATCAGATCAGTAGATGATGGTTGGTTGGTTGATGACCCTATGACATGACTACGGTGAATGGAAAAACTGAGTAAACAGAAAGCATTTTGGATTGGTAGGAATAATAATTGAAAGACGCTATATATACGTGGGTTTAACAAACTAATCATATTTCTAAATTAAAGTTCTAAATTTCACTCAAAATTCAGACACCAAGCTGGGAACTACTTTGTTTGTTTGTTTTGTTTCTGGAGGGTAAAGTAACGTTGCAGTCTGTACTCGACAGCAACGTTTCCTGAACCCAGTACGACACTACGCGGAAGGAGAAAATGGGTAAACACATAGCCTGGTGGGTTGTTAGAAGTTTTCTTACGCAAATCGTGATAAAAAGGGATGACATGGGTTTAACAAAATGATCATATTTTTAAATTCTTCAATTTCACTCAAAATTGAGACACCGCGATGGGAACTACTTTGTTAAGTGACGTCATAGGGTCAACTAACGTTGCTGTCTAGTATAGTATAATAATAATGTGTCTATGACGTGTAGATAACAGTCTTGGCGAAATGTACGATATTATTATGGTAGAAGCCTTTAATAAGCCATCAGAGAAATACCGAAATATTATCAATTCTTATAATAGATAAACAAAGTGCTTTTACTTTCGAAACTTTAAAAACATGTACTATTCAATGCCAGTATCAGTCAAAAAGAGATATTAGTCTGATTGACCTGAAAGAACAAATTGCACTGTATTTTACGATTCATCACTGTTACTGATTCATCATACTGTCCTCATGATGATAATATATGATGAATCTCGCTTACAACAGCACTAGACAACCCTGGGAATCTGTATTATGGTCAGAGGCTTTTAGAACAGATAACTTACTACTGATTCACCGAATAATACCAATCACGAGAAGATTACAAGTCGTTGAAAAATATTTTTAGGAAAAAAATTGTTTTTTGGCTCGTAATTTACCAAATAACCAGTACAGCACGAAGAAATAGAGAGGAACAATGCTTACCAACGCTGGGTACCCATCTTATCAACGCACGAACCTCGAGACTCGACTCCTACCCCAGTGTGGGTTAGTACTACCCGTCAACTGCGGAAACCGTGTCACTTCCGACCGAATGCATAATGCATTATTGTCAACCCGATACCGGCGACATCCGAGCACGCGCCCAGGTGCCCCATTAGGCAAATGGACGAAACGAGAGAACGGAATTTGCATCGCCATTGCGTAGGTACTAAAGTGTAGTAAAGAAGGAGAATGGTCGGAATCACAAGGTACCAGAACAGAGAGAGTTTTCATGGTCATAGAGGCGATAATGGAAAACGAAAAGCATGCGGTATGCTTTCGTGAAAGGGGCCCTGGTATATAGTGGTATATAGCCGTTTTCCCATAACTATACTAGACCACAGAGAAATATCCTAACAGAGCCAGTACAGGTGTGAGGGCAGCACGAGAAACTCAATGATTGACAGATAGGTAGGCAGTACATTTTGGTGGTCACTTAGCTGTGATTGGCTCTGACGTGTTCATTCGATCTGTCCTTTCGGAGGGCTACTGAAGGATCAAGTTTTTTTCTCCTCCCCTCGTGACGTGACGCGATCCCAGCGCCAAAATTCCCCCACCCTGTACAATATTTCATGCTTTTTCGATTTCCATTACGGCTTATGGCCGTGGACTCTCTGTTCTAGTACTCTGTGTACTAGACAGACTGCAATGTTTCCTAACTGATTTAGATCATTGCATAACTCTACATGATGGCTGAAATGACAGATGTTGAAAATTTTCAGACCCTAAGCTGGCAAGAACCGCGTAGCTGAAAGAACTAGAACAGAGAGTCCATGGCAATAGGCACTAATGGAAACCGAAAAAGCATGGGGTATGCCTTGTGATAGTGGTCCTGTTGGTACTGGGATCGATTCAAACTCACGGCTCAAAATTAAATGAAAAAATACAATGAATGGACATCGATTTCTACAAATTCAAAGAGCTATGTCTGCTCAACCCGGGAGGACGCGCGCTACTTTCTGTTACACGGGAACGCGCGCGGGGTCTCTCAGACCCCGCAAACAGTTTTCCGTTCCAAACGTTCAGTTTAGCAAAAATTTTATCATGGAAAGTTTAAACATATAATTTAATCATTCAAAGTGCATAATAAATCATTTTTATGTTGACTGATTTTTATTGAGATATAATATTAGACTATTTCACATTTCATACCGAATCCCTATCATATTACATATTCATAAGAAATGTGAAAAAATTGTGTAACAATTTAATTTAGTGGTGTTTACCTTAAAATTCCCTTTTAGAGCAAGCAAAAATATAGATACTAGGTACTTTTGGACATCTCTTTGGTTATAACTCGCGCTAATCCTCACAGTTTTGGAAGCATTTCAATAAAAACAACAACCTAACTCGGAAAATAACATACCTACTTTATTTAAACTTCATGAGGTGATAGGTTGAAACCTTTTAGGCAGCTACATGGAGTTTCATATATTTTCATTAAATTTCAAAAATCATATATTTTCATTCATATTTTCATTAGAGTTTTTATGAAGGTTTATTTAAGCGCCGGGGTCTCCCAGACCCCGCGCGCGTCCTCGCGGATTAAAAGGTTAATGATTTTTTCCCCCTCTTTTCACCCATGTGTAGAGCGAAGCTCGGAGATTTTTTTAGAGCACAAAAAAAAGTAAATTTTCCATTTTTTGGACTTAGCTTCCAATGGCCTGAAATCACGAACAAACTCATAAAAACGCGAATATAAGCGGAAACAAGTCGGATGAACGCACGAAAAACGGATTGAAATTATTTCCTCTTACGTGCACTCTAAGCCTGGCTCATCGTGTGCAGAGGGGGCGGCGCTGTGACACCGTTTTCGAATTTTATGGCTTCCTTCCCTCTGATGCGCAATTCTATTTATTCGAGATTACGAGGAATTAACGCACAATCCAAGTGGAAAAATGGCTGAATCAAAAGCCTCTTCATTGGATGTGTTGGGGGATGAATGAAGCTATTTTTTCCGTTTTATTCACTCATCTTTTGTGTTCCTTCTTTGTGTGCTTTAATCCGACCCTAATAATGACTATTGTCATATATCGGAAAACTGTATAATGTTTGTTCTTTGGTGGTGTAATTGTGCTAATTCTCATTGCAGAGGCTAAGAAGTCCTAATCATCTTGTAAACCAAAAAATATTATTTTTGATTTCCCGTTATAACCAATTTTCTTTTACTTTAGGTATGTTTTTGTTTTATTTACTTTTTAAACAGGTAATTTTTTTTTTCATTTTGATGAAGCTAAAGAAAATATTTGACTATCATTTGTATGGCCAGGTAAGATGAAATGAATAAAAAAATGGTATAACAAGTTTTTCTAAAGAAACACAATTGTGGTATTATAATTTTTAACTAACACATATTGTTATATTATGAGTAACATTTCGTACCAAAATCATACCTTTTAATAATCCTTTTAATTGAATAAGAATGCATGTTTTTAAAATTAAGTCTTGAAATCTTTTGGTAGAAGACAAAAACCCCGATAAAACCCCGATAAAATATCGGCAAATTTATTCAGTTTTGGTGTATAAATACTGTAGTCTAGGTGTCATGTCGTAAATTTGAATTACAAATAAACAGCTCATTAAAAAAATTTTCATGTATCTGAATTTTTCGGCTTTGTATAGCTTTAATATGCTTGTAAAAATGCATGGGCCCTATTCAAAAATAATTGCAAAAAAGTTAACATACATGTCTGCCATTCATAAAAAAAAGTAGCCAAACTAAAGCGGGTTCACCAAAATAAAAATTCACTTCGCAGAAAAACATATCCCTAAAAAAAATCTAAAACTAGGTCGACGAACGACGAGCCAAAAAAAAAGGGGTTGTACCCACTAGAATAAAAACTGTTCCCGTGTCACGAAGTGTCCACGAACAAGCGGCCATAACTCTCCTACTCCCACCCTTTTTAATGGCACTCACCGGAGCAACATGTGGTTGTCATTGACCACAGGAGAAAGTAGCCATTACAGCTCTTTTGAGGTTCTCACAAGGATTACCTTACACACGGTGCACTTACAGGATGGATGATACGAAGGGAATTTCCAATTTGGAAACAGCTATACTAGATTACTATAAATATATAGTATATTACTAGAATATTATAGTAGCTATAAATGAACAATTACTAGATTAAGGCTGGGCGCGCACGAGTGACTAAAGTCACGGCGACCAGGATTACTATAGTATCAAAAATATCACTAGAAAACAATGGATCTCTATGAAGAAATTCTTGGCAATCGGCCAACTGTCACGTCGCGTCGCCTAGTGCGCGTACTCTACCAATACTTGAACTTGTTTCAATAGCCAAGGCAACAATTTTGTCTTTGTCACCGTGACAAAAGTCGCTCGTGCGCGATCAGCCTAAATGATATCCAAATTGGAAGAGGTCGTGGGATTTTATTTTCTCAACAAAAAACAAAAGGAAAAATAGTATAAAAAATCTGCTGTAATTATAAGAAAAGGAGAAAAAATAAGAGAATAAAAAACGACAAATAAAGAGAAAAGGAAAAATGGAAAATAAATTATATATTTTCGAGAGTGCAACGCTATGGTCGTATTGACATCTGGTGCTTCCGTACTGTATGTTATCAGATCACATTTTTCTTTTCTCTATATACTGTATTTTTTCTTCACTCAAATACCACAGACTGTATTTTCGCACCAACAATTTTGAAAGATACTCATAACCGATCAACAAAGTAATATAAAACAAATCTGAATCCTTAAAAACCTTGCCTATACTAGACAACATTTCTTGACCCTATGACGTCACTACACGGAGAGAAAAATGAGTAAACAGAGAGCCTGTTGGGTTGCTCGGAGGAGTTTCGGTACGCAAATCGTGATAAAAAGACGCTATATGGGTTTAACAAACTAATCATATTTCTAAACAGAAGTTCTCTCGAAATTCAGACAACCACGCTGAAGACTACTTTCTTTGTTTTGTTTCTCCACAGGGTCAACGTTGCAGTCTAGTATAGTTGAAACTAACCTAAAACCCATAAACCAGATTATAATTTAAACCATCTTTAAAGTAACATTTTTTTTTAAATCATAAGAGCTAAAAAAAACAGACATTGTTCTGAATTTTCTTGTGATTTGAAACTCGCATCAGTCAACACAGCCTTAACCTTAACGACGACACTCCTCTAAGAAACACCTCAAGGTCAACCAGACCAACAATTACATCGAAGCTCCACAACAATTCCATCAGAAAGGCTCATTACACCATGAGAGATCCATAAACCATATCAGACGAAGCCACCAATTAAACAGAGGGAAACAAAGGTCAAAACACTGCACCACCCATAAAACTGCGATTAAGGTGGTTGGAAAACTCAAACAGAGAAAAGGGTGAGGAGGTACCCGCGGCCTTGTAAGGCGCTGTACCGTGACCGGATGGATACGCTACATTATTTATATCGAGTCTATTGTAAGGGAGAAAATGTAGTTATGAGTTAAGTTAGAGTTCTTATGGAATAATTTTCAGTTCAAATGTCCAAGTAGTCATTGGTCTAGTCTAGTTTATTCTATTGTAGGTATTACGGTCAATGTTTATGTTGAATATGCAGGACTACAAAAAGGTCTTCTGAAAATAGCCTTTCATTTTTCCAGGTTCAATAAAATGAGTACCAAAGATAGCGGATATTGACTAAGTGACGAAACCCTAAGCCTCCCCCCTGTGACCAAGCGTGGTATTTTGAAGACCTCCCTCCCCCCTGAACGGGTCACGTAGTATGGGTACGTTCCCTAAGGCCAAAGAAGCTCGAAATCTTGAGTGACGTTCTGCCTACTATTTCGCGTCATCATCGCTTTTGGATAACAGTGCCACTCCAGTCTGAAGTCTTGCACGCTCACTTCAGGCCGTAGTCCAAAAAGCGATGATGAAGCGAAATACTCTCAGACCAGAACTACAGAAGATAAATATTAAATGGCCTCCAAACTTTAAGTTCTTAATTTCCCATAAAATGGCATTTTACTTGTTCCTTAAGTTCAGCAATAATTTATTGTAATACTTTTATTTTGTATTGTTTTGTTGTAATAGTATCATATTACTTACTTCTGTAAGCCCCGTGCAATACATTGTGGTACACGGGGAGCTTTTCGTTTATAATAAAAAAAAAAGAAGCGAAATAGTAGGCAGAACTTCACTCAAGATTTCGAGCTTCTCTGGCCTTATGTGTCTAGATGGCCATATGGCTCATAATATACACCCTCAATGTCAGCAATGGAAACGAAAAGAATATTCCCAGATCGGACATTTGTGCGGACCTTCCTCCCCCACAATGGATCTGGGTCAGAGCCAGAGAAAACAATCAGAAAACGATTTTTCACACAAAGCAAGCAAGCAATCAAAAAAGGGCTCTAAGTATGGAGGAAAGGGAAAAGGATTACTGCTGAGAGTATTTTCGTCCCTCTCTGGAAACGGGCATTGTTGAGATATCATTATTACGATCGCCTTTTTTGAGGGAATTACACCGCATTGGTGGGGTCTTTAGAATACGGTAGGAAACTCCCAAGGAAATGATATCTTTTCGTATAGAGATAAGAATGTTTCCTTTGCAAGGTTGTTTTTGGGATTTTATTTCTCCAAAAAAGTGATTTTGAGATTGGTACTGGTTATTGCCACAAAAGTAACAACTCAGCTCTTAACTAATCTCGCTACTTCTGAAAAATTACAATTTACATACTAAAAGAAAAGCAATCAAAAGCAGTAACCTGGAATCAAACCGGGGATCATTAGGTTACTAGACGCACACTCTACCACTAGGCCATCGGTGCTGATGCCAGGAATGATCAATAACATAATTTTAATGTTATAAACCACGTAATAACAACAAACTCCTATTAACTGCGCATGCTTCAACCTTCGTGGAAATCACAACTTCGTTGGAGGTTTTGAAAGTAAAAATATATTCATGTGCTACCGTCCGAAAAAAATTGTTTTAACGGTAAAGGGTGTTTTTAATGAAAAGGTTTGAGACAATTCTCTAAACGCAGCTTTTTCATCCAAAGTAACAGAAGGAGGAATTGGCGGAACCAAGATTCATTAAAAATTTGATTTCGTCCCAAGATTCATTTCTAAATAAATACGTCTGAGAGATGCAATGTATTAAGTAAGTTGTATAAACTGATGCTGTTTATTTAAATCGTCATTGAATTCTTAATATTTTTTAAAACAAATCTAATAATAAACCATACACCTGTACAGTTATGACATAATTTTTAGCTAGATCCCCACAGTATGCCGCCCTGGAAATAGAACTACATAAACGAAAGTTTTTAGTAAAAAATGTTTAAATTTTTAATTTTTTTCCTCGATAATTTTATTACAATTTGGGACGAGGTCAAAATATACCTAAAATTATGAAACTAGATTTAATTAAAAGGTATAGCATTAAAATGTATACTTATAAATGTTTTTCAGTTAAGAAAGAAAACAGTTTTTTTTATAAGAGAAAAACCTTAAATACTGTTACTCCTTAATCCATATTTGTAAATGTCAAGCAATTCATTTGTCTTAATTCATATTCATAAAAAACAATCAACGATAAAAAACAGCTTGACTGAGTCAACTGGCTGAACACGAACAGCCTAGGGAACTAATGAAATAAAACCACAATTGCTTATAAAAAACAACCCAGAAGTAATGAAACATGATCTCTGAACACTCATAAAACAAAAAAGCTTTGATAGCTTAATCACAAACGGATCAAGTTTCTCATCTAATAATGGAAAAAAATTTTTCACAACTCATTTGATTTTTATCATTTAATTGCTCTCTTTAATGCCTACAACAGTGAAAAATAAAGAGCAAGCTTTAAAAAAAAAGGAAACTGTTTTTTTTTTTTCATTTTAGACATGTCATAAAAGGATTTTTTCATTGTTAATTTGAAGATGCTATTAAATGAAAAGCAAATCAAGTGAACAAAATTTTAAAATATCTCATACTTTTCTCTAACTTTTTCTATGAATTTTTATCAACCACATCTCATAACCATCATTTTTCACAATTATAATAAAATCAGCTGAAATCTATTGATAAATTGAGCCTAAATTTTCCCTCTCTGAATTTTTTTACGTTTGAAATATTAAACATTTTTACATCTTCGAATATTAAGATTTTTAGTAGAGATACATGGAAGTGGATATATGCAAGGAGAGAATTTTTTTAAAAAAATATCACTGCTCCAAAACTTTAACAACAAACGCACAACACATTCTTATAAAAAGTTAAGATTTCTATAAAAGTTATCGACTGCAAAATTTTAATTGTAAAAAGGCTTTATAAGAATTCGCTGTGACCCAGGGCGCTAAGCCGAAGCACTGGCCTACACAACCAACTCCTAAGCATTTTCATCCTTTTATATAATGAACAGATTTAAAATTAAATCGTATAAGGTACGTCGACGACTTGAAGATATCTGGTGACCGATTGACAACAGCTGAGAAGGGAGATCTGAAGCCAAATGACAATGTTGACACTTGTGTTGGACAGTTTTTTTTTTTGACGAGTTATAAAAGGTACTGGTGGATCATGTGTTCTTTTTCGAGTCTTTGGACGTATATCAGGTTGCTTTGCCTGTCGGGAGATTGTCACCCATGCTAGGGTTTTTAACCTGCTGCGGTTTATAAATAGCAACGAGAGATTATAGATGCTGTCACTTGTCAGCGTTTCACGATAAAACTGATAGCAGGTATTTCTAAGAGTAAAAATATAATTGCTGGTTCTCTTTTTTTTTTAGTTTTTTATACCTGGGTATGGGGTGTCTTTGGCCATACTAATGAACATTTTAAATTTTATTCTGCAGAATGTTTTCTTGGAAGAGAGCCTTCTTGAGTTTTAAAAAGGTTTAATAAATTCTGGTTCAAAAATATGTGCTGGTTTTAACGAACTTTTAGGTGATACTCAAGTAGTAGTTCGTAAAATCTTAAAACAAACCAAAATTGTATACATTAGTAAACTTGAGTCAATTTTTATTTCTCCAAAACAATTTTTTTTTAAGATTATAACATATATTTCCAAATGAAGTTACACGTTTACCTGCCATGTATTCCATTTACTCTAAATTGAAAATAATACGAAAAAATATTTTACACCCAAGTAGGAATGAATATACATATATATTGAATATGAATGAACATGCATATATAATTTTTTTCGGGGGGAAATGCTATTCAGTGACTGTCGTACAATTTATCCGAACAAAGTGTCAAATTGAGTTTGAAAAATTAGTCTGTAAAGTTTTAAAGTTTTAGTTCGTAAAGGGGGAATTAAGATTGTCAAAAATGTCTACAGGAATAAGGTCGGAACAAGAAGAATGTTCGTAAAACTCTAGTTTTTGTAAAAAAAAAAGTTCATAAAACAAGCGTTGAGTGTACAACATTAAAAGTATCTCCCCAAATTGTCAAATTGTCTTCCACAGCACTTATCATATACTTTCTTCAAAATCACTTTAGGAGCGTAAAAAAAAAACGTGGAGAAAAAGCGAAATCCAAAACAAAAGCACAACAACAAAACACGAACCAGTGAAACTGAAACTCAGAGAGGGGGCTCAAAAAGAAAAAGCTTTTCAGCGTTCTTTTAACGCCAATTAAACTGTGTTAAGTGGAAAATTGCATAGTTCGCAAAAACAAAGGTTTTAATTGTAATTTCTAATGAAGGTTGGAATTACCATGTTTATGGAGCTCAATTCGGGACTTAGATTTCAGGAATTAAAATTTCGTGACATTAGTATTACCACAACGATATTCAAGACAAGTTCTAATAAAAGTTTCGAACAAACACGTGGAGAAAAAGCTGGGAAATTCAAAACAACTTACTACACAGACTGCCAGTCTCCATGCGAAGGTATCCAAAACACAAGCTACACAGACACTGGTAAAAAAAACACGCACACGCGGGAAAAGCACAACGACACAACACGAACCAGAGTGAAACTGAAACTCAAGGGAGAGAGCCAAAAACCGAAACCTTCCTCTGCGCTTCTCCGCGTAGCGAGTGAGAGCGTGCGGGAATTTTTTTCCGGCGACAATTTCCGACTGGCGGAAAAGAAAGAGGACTGACCGAATGAAGAGAATCAGCTGATTCCCAGAAAGATAAGCGAATCCACAAAAAGCGAGGCAAGTCGCTTTTTTGAATGCGGGGAAACTGTTACAATGAGGTATTTTGCTCCACTGAACAAAATTAATTATTTTCTTATTATGTGGGATTTTTCTTAATTTTTAACAAAATCTTATAATGTCGGAATTTTTGATGAGTCGAAACAAAAGCAAAAATGCCTGGATTCAATTTTGTTAAATGTCCCACTAAATATCGCCAAAAATTGCTAACTAGTCGATTAAAATATAAAGTTATATCAATTAAAACTACAGAATTTGGCCTTTTTCCACTTCTAGCTTTGATTACAGTTATGGAGAATTAACTGAAATATGATATTTTTTCTACAACATGTCAGCAATACAAATAAAATCAATGAATTGTGTTTTTAATAAGAAGAATATAGAAATTATTTTGGTATAGCGTGAGAAGTTCAAAATTTGTTCCATCCCCCTTATAAAGTATTTTTTTTTCGTCTGCCAAAAAAAGTAATTTTCTGAATGCTACTTTTGACTTGCTAATACGAAGTAATACTTATCAATTTTTTAAGTAGATAACAAACACAAAGAATAATTTAAAATGTGCTTAAATTCGAGTTTTAACTTGGGTTAAAAAATAATAACACACATTACAAAGGGGAATTATCGGTATTCGATACTTTGTACGATAAATAAGGAATGTGTATAAAACCCCTAAAGACGTAGGACAATTTTTTGAATGACCCCTCATCATTGACAACCCTGGAGCAAAGACATCGTTGACGTTTTTTTTTAACCGAAGTGGGTGGAGAACCCTTCTCATTGTCAAAAGGAAATACAAAGCCTTCTTACAACAAAGACATGGCAGTGAGTGCAAGGTCTCCATTTCGTAAAGGAAATAGAAAAGAGAGTTGTTTACAAATCAATGACCCTCCATTTCCATGTTAAAAGGTGCGCATTCGCATTCAACACTTTCCTTCTCCCGACGCATTTTAAATTGATAACACAAGAACGTAGAGGCAATATTATAGAGGTTCTTTGAGGCTATGTCTTCATGCTAACCACCGTGGCCATATCAAGGGTTCTAGAGTATCCAGCAGGGGAGTCATTACTTTAGGGAGTTAGAGCCGCCCATATGTTTGAATTCAGGAGGGTACCCTAAGAAAATTTTTTGCAAATTAGCCAGTTAAGTTTCTTTTTATAAGAGGGGATTTGTTCATAATTATTTTAAAGGGGCCCCTCACGAGTACTTAATGCAAAAAAAAAATACATAAAATACTGGAGCTTCAAGATAAAAAAAGGGTGTCTGAAATTTGAAAGATCCCAGAAAAAGTTAAGAATGTTATTCTTAAAAGTAGTATTTTATCTCATTTGGGAGATTTCTAAAATAGGATCGCTCCTACGCCCAGCAGTCGCAAAATTTCAAGTTAGTAACTAATATATAAATAGCGGTCAACATTAGAAACTATTTACATTTTACTTTTGAATAGAGCATTCGCGCATGACGTCACACTTGACGACGTGGAGGACAAAAACAACGTTTCTGAGGCTGTTGTTAGGTACGGGAAATAGAAGCATCCAATAGAAGCATTCGCACATGACGTCACTGGAGGACAAAAACAACGTTGCTAAGGCCGTTGTTAAGTCCGAGTCATGTGATTGAAAATGCTCTATTAGCTTACAACCGTAATAAAAGGATCAATATAGTTCAAAATTAAAAATAGAAAAAAAAAGTTTAATAAAAACCTATTAATTCTAGTCAATCGTAGATTTTACGTAACTTTTCGGGCCCCCCTTTGCCCTTAAGTATAGGAGATCATGCTTAGAGGTGGTTCAGTTACGTCCCCCAAAGAATCCTGCTTTTATGATTGTTGTCTTTAAAACACTAAAAGCTGTTTAGAATTAATCCCAAAAGAGTAAAAATATCGTTTACAAGAGTAATATTTATAAAAGATGTTTGAAATTTGGATGTTATCGTTTGCACTTTGGCCGTACATCAGATTGTCGTTTTTGGCACGGTGAGAAGACACCAAAGCTCTCCCTTAATACAATACATCCACATGAAGAGAAAGCGCATGCACGCAGCCCGAGGCGAACGAGTTCTCTGTTGATCTAGCGACAAGATAAACACCGAAGAGAGAGCACATTATGAAAGTGGATTCGATTTTAAACTAACAAGCCTCTTCGGATGGGAGTGCTTTCGAATAAAATATTCACGACGATTCATTGTAATTCATTGGGTTAATGGAGGTAGATAGTTGCCTTCCGGATTTGATAAAGTCACTTAAACAAATACAAAATGTACTAAAGTCTTTTAAAATGAATGTTATTGATTCTTATTAGGGGCCATTCATTAATTACGTAAGGATGATTTTGGCAATTTTTGACCCACCCCCCTACCCCCATGTAAGGGTACTTAAGATTTTTCAAACCCCTCCCCCCTATTCTAACGTAAGATTCCATTTCGTTTTTCAAAATAATAAAATGTTAGAAAAGGATCAGTTACACCTTCATTTTTTTTTAAATTAAAGCTTCGATACAGAGATCGTCAGCATTTTTAAGTTTTTCTGGGGTTATTCAATAGTAATTTGATTAGAATAATTGGAATTTGTTTACATTAACTTAGAAAATCTTACGTAAGAATGAGTTTGACCCCCCCACTCCAAGTAAGGGTATGTAGAGATTTTTCCAACCCCCCTCCCCCTCGGGACCCTTACGTAATTAATGAATGGCTCCTTACAGGGTTAAAGGTTATCAAAGGTTACAGGTTAAGGTTATCAAAATTGACCGATCCAGGTCACTCCAATTTAAATTAACGCAAAATATATCGTTTTATGTGATCAATATATCGCTTAATGTTATCAAAACTGTTGTGAAATCCCTTAAAAACCTCCTTTTTCCTCGTTTGAAGAGGCCAATTTTAAAACAAATCTTACAAAATGAGTCATTAATTTATTAGTGTTATATATGTTCCACTCTCATTTTTTTAAGAATGTAAAAGTTGCAAAACACATGCTATGTGTAATCGTTTTAAATACTTCAATTAGAACTACATAGTTGTGATTTTTAGGCGAACACTCGAGTTACGTATCTAGTAGTATCAAATCGCTTATTGTTAATCGGACTTTGTTATCATTCTACTCTACAATTAAGCGGAGTAGACTGTACTAAAATAACTGATAGACGTTCCTAATTCATTGAATTGCCTGTTTTAAGAAGGAAATTTATCCAAAACAACAAATTTAGAATAAAATATTAATGAACTTGTATCGATGGAATAGGGTTTCATTTTATAACTATCTAATATAATTGGGACAGATTGAATGACAAACTAATTTGAATAGGAATTAAGTCAAATATATGTTACTGAAACTATAACCTACTTTGAATTTAGAGTTGAATATTTTCGCTTTGATATATTTCGTTAAATATATTACCCTGTACAGTGAAAAATAGAAATACTAAGACAAACAGAAATACTGTGTCAAAAACTAACATAACTCGAACACTTATTTTTTAGATTTAAGAAAATAACAATAAAGGTAAAACAGTAACGTAAAAAGATATAGAAAAGAATACTTGTACGAAAAAAAATTTTACTTTTTAAAACACTGACATTAACTATAAGGTAGCCTTGTAAGATGAAAAACTTCTCTCACAAACTACAGCTCAAGTGTCTGATTGATGTCACTTCCTAGGTTCAAGTGTCAGTCGGAGAAAAGTTCCTTATTCCAATCTCCATTAAATCAATTAATAAACGCTAAATAGAAACGATCTGACCATGACCTGAATCGAGTCACTAGGTTAGCGAAGTAGTTATTACGTCACGTGTAATTCAAGAAGCTGAATATGGTTCGTGAAGAAATAAGAACGGAAGTTTTTGAAACAATTTTCTTATACGTAGTTGGTTTGTTCATTAAAGCATCAGCTGTTCTTGTACTTTTTAAAGTAGGATGCGATATAAAACATGAAAATTATTACCAAACGCAAACGGGTCAGAAATGGCAAGATATTGAAATCGAATAAATCAAACATCATCGTAACCAAGGTGAACTTGATTTTTAAAAAATAGTTTTATCACATATATTATAATTTCTCAGTAACTATCTTGATACTTCTTCCATATACAGAAGAAAAAAAATATATCAGAGCAGATATTATTTCCATAGAAATTAATTCAGATTTTTGCACCCAATTTTTTTTATACTACCAAAACTGTTAAACTGTTTACTATCGCTCACCAACTCCCATATCTAAATAATGATGAAAATGCAAAACGTAATGGGAATATTTAAAAGAGAAATATTAATAAGAGAATGCTCTTCTAAACATAAACGGTGCTAAAAAGCCCAACATTCTTTAAGAGATGACCACCTATTAGTTTCCAAATAGAACTATTAGAATCCAAATCATGTGGAAATCTCGCACTTAATGACAAAATAGTAAATATAGATACAGTCATACCGCCAGGAGAAAAACTTATGAAGTCTTACAATGTAGCTGTAAAAAAATTTGGAAAAATTGTACCTACTTTTGGTTGTTTTAGGAGAGGAATATATAATATTTTTCACTTATTGTTCTGATGCTTAGGGAGTTTGATTGTGGTTTTCGTGTCTCTGTATATGTAGTTTAGGCTATTTCCGTATTTCACTCCTCATAATTGAATTTCACTCCTCCTAAAAATGTCAAGGAGAATTTTTACTGCTCCAAAAAATTCCGAGGAATTACACTGCTTACAATATTAAAACTATGCAAGAACGGATTTTTCCATTCAATTTCATGGGTGACGCTAATTCATAAACGATGAACAAACGTTTTGTGCAAAATCTGCGTGGCCATCATTTGGATTTTCACTTCTTTTAAGAGTTTTAGGTTTTTTCGTCAAAGTTTTTCTCCTGGCGGTATGATTATACGCATAAAAACATTCCAGAAAAAAAGCCATTTGAAGGAGCTTACCTCAACGGGGCCTAGTTCCACATTGTCGTAATGGAAGTGAGCACACTCGTCGAGTTTGGGGAAGCGACTCGACCCGTCAGAGTTCCTGCTGAAACAAGACATCATCGGTCACTACTCCATCCGAACTCACACAAAATCACAATACAAGATATTGATAGGTATACAGGGTGTTTCAAAAGTACCTTTCGCGGTTTTTAATTGGAAATAACGTCTCCTACTAGGTTCATGAGATGACTTACAGCGCCCCTAGCGGCGAAATACGAAGTTAAAAATATTAATTAAAAAATCTAAAGGAGATGGAGTGAAAACTTAACGAATATTGGTTCTCCAATATTGTTAAAAACTCACTGGAAAAATATCATGAAAACATCCCCAATATTCGGGGAGATATTAGCATGTGAGAATAGCACTTTTTCAGGCCTCAAAAAAGAAAAAGTTTGCAATTTTGAAAGTTATTTTTACTTTTTGATTAAATTTTGTCTTTAACTAAAAAAACACAAAACTTGGCGAACTTTTTCTTTTTTGAGGCCTGAAAAAGTGCTATTCTCACATGCTAATATCTCCCCGAATATTGGGGATATTTTCATGATATTTTTCCAGTGAGTTTTTAACAATATTGGAGAACCAATATTCGTTAAGTTTTCACTCCATCTCCTTTAGTTTTTTTAATTAATATTTTTAACTTTTTCATTTCGCTGCTAAAGGATTATCCATGTCCAGGTCCACTTACCTAGGGGTACATGACCCTAGGAGACGTTGTTTCCATAATGAAAGCCGTGAAAAGGACTTTTGAAACATCCTGTATAAAGCACGGAAACATAAAAATTCTATCTTCTGGGTAAAGATAGGAAAATGACAAAAGGATGTGCATTTAAAATAATTTTTCTAACAGTAGATGTACGGTATTTTATTTTAGAAGAGTTATTTTGTAGAGTCCGTTTTCTTAATGTATTGGTCTATCAATGCTACATGAATTCAAAAGTTTTTTCTATGCTAGTTTCGAGTCAAAAAGGTAGCAGAAATTTACATCCCTAGCTAAAAAAATATTTAAATTACCCCAACGGCTAAAACAGTTTCCCTTTACAATTTATTTTTAGTACAATATTAAATATTCACAACCAGATCCTGAAACATTAATTTTTCAGCTCAATGTACCACACTAATTCTGGAAGCCCTCGGACGAAATTTCCCCACGATACACCCCCATAAAAAAACCTCACCCTTAATAGTTCCATCACTCCCAAGTAGTACACACTGATCCCAAAATATTTAAATATAATATTTAGAAACTCCGCTTATTAGAGTAAACGTTTTCACCCATTACGGGAACACTCCAAAAGCACCGTTTTTAAAACTAATTGAGCCTCAGAAACGCGTCTCGTATAATGATCGGAGTTTTTTTTTCGGCTCCCGACTCCACTTGGTAGAAAGAAGGAAGATTTATGATCGCATGGGGGGACCATTATTATGAGAGGGGACAGATATTAATGATGACGTCGTTGGATTTGGGAGTAGTACTGGCGTCCATTCAAAATGATGGGGGCTTGCAGGGGTTTTGTTGAGTCGATACCACGGATTTATATCTTATTTTATATCGTTCGTTCACAAGCTGTCATGACGAGAAAAAAATTTCCAAAGGAGAATATTGGAATTTCTGGAGTGGGATCGACAAGGTGTAAATTTTTCCTCTATTTCTTCCATGGTTAAAAACTGTTTACTAACGTGGAAAATCGTTGATATCCGTAATTCTACCATAGATATGTCCCTTTATTTTCGTGAGGCCTTCAAATTTTACCTCGTTCACACTTATCAGGGGTTTATCTAGAGAGAAAATGGGTCCGTTTAAGGACCCTTCACAAAATTTTAATCAACAAAAAAAGGACCCTTTACAAACGTCTAAAGATCAAAAGTGGTTTGAAAATTTTATTTAAAATGTGTTTCTATCATTTCAGAATGAAATTGGACAGATTTTGGGCGCATTTTAGAAGTTATAAAAGATGTGCTTGTACTTCAAGGCCTCTGTTTTCACAAAACTCCATTTGATTTTTCACAAAATCCCATTTAACTTTTCAAAAAACTCCTAAAACAGGACTCTGGCAGAAAAACCTGCATGGATGAACTCTAATAAGCGATTATGAGAGAGGACAGATATTAATGATGACGTCCTTGGATTTCGGAGTTCGATATATAAAATGGGGGCTCGACATCAGGGATTTTGTCAAATGGATATAAGCACAGATATATGTGTTTGGATTCCTTTATTCTTTTTTTGTATCATTCTCAAGCTGTCATGGTGCGAAAAAAAATTCAAAAGGGAATATTGTGATTTCTTGAAGGGAATATGATGTAGTTTGGTCCTCTCTTCTATGGTTAAAATTTTGATAATTGGGGACATATCCCATGATTTCTTCATAGCATGCCCTTTATGGCCTCCGAATTTGGCCTTTCATGTACTCAATATCAAAGTTTTGCTGATAATACTCAGCCCCAAAAAGAGGGAGTGTCTGGGTCCTCAGCTAGAAACGTTTTGAAATTTGATCCGCCGCATTTTGTTTCTTGACGGATATTTTCTGCTGTATATCCCTTCTACACAAAAAAATGCTCAAACGATTTCATAGGTTGTTGCAATAGCAGGGGGAAAATAGCTAAAAAAAGGGCCATTTAGGGAACAAATTTGAACAAATGATTTGTCAACGGTTTTCAGCTCTACTAGATGTACTTAATGAGAAAACGAAAGTTTACCAAAATCGGATCGTGGGAAGTGGGTTTTTTTCAAGATGGCCGCCATAAACATGGAAAATCAAGAAATCCTATAAGTTTTGTGTTTAAAACGTAAATAAACGTTCTTCAATGTATGATTTGAGTAGAATAAGTATGGTACTGGGTAAACTGAAGGATATAAAAATAGTTTGCAAAATCTGGCAACCGGGAATGTTTTTTTTCCAAGATGGCGGGCGGAACTTTCATGTAAAAGGATGTGATGATTCTGAATTTTTATGAAATATATTTTCACAGATTTTTATAAAATATATTATTTAATTTATTCTTATTTTAATAATTTTTCATTCTAAGTAATGTAATAATGCTCAGGATACAATTAAGAGGCAGATTTTATAAGATGCAGGCAGAAATGCGGGGGTCATTATTGTGAACATTTTTCATTTTGATGAAATTTATATTGTGGGTTCTTCTAATGATTTTAGAATACCCGTATTTTTTCTTTTTCCCCAAAAAAAATTTTTAGGCCTAAAAAAATTCCGAAAGTTGGTCGCGACCCAGTATTTTTTTCGAATCGATATCTTTTTGTACTCCTTTTTCTCTGTGCATTGAGGGTCAATCAAAGTAATTCTGGTGATAACAACATGTCCTTAGGTAGCTAAAACAAATTGTTTTGTGAATTTCATGGTTTACTTTCAGTGCAACCTGGAAGGGTTCGCCAAACTTTGTCGCCGAAAGTGAAAAAATGCCAAATTTGAGCCCTAATGCACCCCATCATTGAGGGTCAACCACAGTTTGGGGGGTTTACTTGTGTAGTACTACTCAGTATTAACTTATTTAGCCCATTTATTGCATCGTTGACCCTCAGGGCTGCCGGAAAATAGCTACTTTTGTAGCTAATAAAGCAAAAAAAGGTCATTTTGGTGACCCTGTATTTCAGAGAATTAAGGGTCAATGAGGAACTTGAAAATGGCATTTGGTAGCATGAGACCTGTACTTTAAGAGACGATTGACAGATCATTGGTTTTCGGCCCTGCGAGTACTTAAAACTGACTTTTGTAACTAACAAAACGAAAAAAAGGTCAATTTGGTGACTCTGTATTTCAGAGCATTTTAGCTTATAAAAGTAGCTATTTCCTGGCAGCTCTGAGGGTCAACGATGCAATAAATGGGCTAAATAAGTTAATACTGAGTAGTACTACACAAGTTAACCCCCCCCCAAACTGTGTTGACCCTCAATGATGAGGTCCATAAGGGCTCAAATTTGGCGTTTTTTCACTTTCCGCGACAAAGTTTGTCGAACCCTTCCAGGTTGCACTGAAGGTAAACCATGAAATTAACAAAATAATTTGTTTTAGCTACATAAAGACATGTTGTTATCACCAGAATTACTTTGATTGACCCTCAATGCACAGAGAAAAAGGAGTACAAAAAGATATCGATTCGAAAAAAATACTGGGTCGTGACCAACTTTCGGAATTTTTTTAGGCCTCAAAAATTTTTTTTGGGGAAAAAGAAAAAATAGGGGTATTCTAAAATCATTAGAAGAACCCACAATATAAATTTCTTCAAAATCAAAAATGGTCACAATAATGACCCCTTATAAAATGCATCTTATAAAATCTGTCTCTTAATTGTATCCTGAGCATTGTTACATTACTTAGAATGAAAAATTATTAAAATAAGAATAAATTAAATAATATATTTTATAAAAATCTGTGAAAATATATTTCATAAAAATTCAGAATCATCACATCCTTCTACATGAAAGTTCCGCCCGCCATCTTGGAAAAAAAACATTCCCGGTTGCCAGATTTTGCAAACTATTTTTATATCCTTCAGTTTACCCAGTACCATACTTATTCTACTCAAATCATACATTGAAGAACGTTTATTTACGTTTTAAACACAAAACTTATAGGATTTCTTGATTTTCCATGTTTATGGCGGCCATCTTGAAAAAAACCCACTTCCCACGATCCGATTTTGGTAAACTTTCGTTTTCCCATTAAGTACATCTAGTAGAGCTGAAAACCGTTGACAAACCATTTGTTCAAATTTGTTCCCCTAAAAACCTTATTTTCCCCCTACTACAACACGGCTTTTGATTTTTAAATATTAAGAAACAGCTATAAAAACCTTTATACACCTTCACTTCGTATCCACGTCCTTTTTTTAAGAGACACCGTTCATTAATAAAAACGCTCCCTAAACTGTAACCGAAAGCGGCAAAAACCCATCCAGAGCGGCGTTTCCCCTCTCGATATGTGCGATGCGGAAGATTAATGAGCAATTCCATGCAACGGAGCGGGTCTTTAAATAAATAAGAAGAAAAAAATAAAATCTCGGATCGATATTTGGAACGGGAGCGGGACGGTCGATTTGAATCGCGACAGGACAAGGGCGGGAGAGACAACATGCAAATGAGCACTTCGTCTTCGTCCGAATAATTATGAGGGGCTTAGAATGACACTGGTTTAAGTCCTTTGAACTTATTACGAGGAAACGTTCCCAGGCTAAACTCACCGAAATGGAGGAAAATTTTGCAGGCATAAGAAGATGACTCAAAACAATTATTGTGGAAAAATTAGCAGTGGAATTACAGTAGAAAAACTGTAAAAAATTCCTAAAAATGATCAATTTTAACGCCAAATGCAATGTTCGCGTTTTCATAAACCTTTTTTTTCAGCGTATTAGGGAGCTACCGACCTCCATAAACTGTTTACGCAGGTTCGTTACTGGTTACGCAGGTTCGGATCGCTTCGCAATCTTCACAAAACCCAGCTCACTGAACTTAACTCCCTTTATAAAACATATTAATTAATAAAAACAATTAGCAGAAAAAAAACGTCAACCAACATTCCAAGCATACGTCATCTCAATGAATAACACTCTCTCAAAAGCTTGAATATTTATTAACTCTAACTAATCAATAATTTAATCAAAATGTTATCCTTAAAATTATCAAGCACAAGTCTACTTATAACTATTGTTAATCAACATATATTTTGTCTCAGTCACGATTTTCTGGATAATAGATAGTTCTCTGGGGATTTTTCACGAAAAGAATTCCGAATTATCCGAAGAATCCGAATTATGAGGGGCTTAGAAGGACACTGTGGCACTGTGGTCCATTGAACTTATTAGTATTGAATGATTGTTTGCATGTGATAGACAAAACAGGAAAAGCCCCTCTTACCAATCGTAAAACCATTCTTTTTTATCTCAATAAAACACTTATAAATCAAAAATACCTATCGGGTTAAAAACCAAATACATGTTTAAAACATGCAGTTAAAGTTGAAAAACCTGAAATCTGAGAAGTGTCCCTAATTATACGCCCCACCACTGTAGTTTGGAAGTACTTGTTGAAACACCCAGTTTAAAAAAGGTATATTTTTTTCGAGCAGACCATTCTTTTACGTTTGAACTACCACATAAAATGAAGAGTTTAAAACAAACCTTCTTCTCAAATTTGGGGCCGTTCAAATATTACGTAACGTAAGCAAGTTTATGGTCATTTTTGACCCCCCTCCCTCTTGTCAGCAAAAATAAGCAAATCGCAAACCCCCCTCTCATGATTGAAGGATTGGGAGATGAAGGGGTTATGTAACAAACCCCTAATTTAGAGTAATTTAGGTTCAAAGTTTTATTGTTACATAGCCCCTTCATCTTCTTCTGTTTTGAAATATTCAGATTTTGCTACATAACACTTCTACACATAACTCTTTCATCCATTGAATTAGATTGTATTTTCAAAAAGTGTAACATAGCCCCTTCATCCACCAAACGCTTCAATTTAGTAAGAAAACTGCCTGATCCCCCCATGTTTTTTTTGCACGAAATCTTTAGTATAACCTATCATTAAAACTTTCTTTGTGAAAAATGCTTAACATTGTTTTTCCTGCCTAGCCTAATTTTTGTGTGAAATTTATTTTGGATTGAAATTTGAAATTATTTATGCAAGAAAGAGATTTTCGAAAAGGCAGAGTTTGTTACATCTTACGTAAGCACATCACTCATACTCCCGCCTTGTCAGGAAAAATAATCAACTAGCAAACCCCCTCTTAGGTGCTTAACGTAATACTTGAACGGCCCCTTTGTTAATTTTGGACTTAATAATGCCACCTTCATTGTCATTATGAGCTCCTCAGTGTAGGTTATTCCTCAGGGTGGTCATTTTTTAGACGACGTGCACCCACGAGATAGGATTCCTTTGTAATTAAGTGTTATTTCGTGTTTGACACGCTACGCTGGCTTATTAAATTACAAAATAAACGCCACACAGTGGATATTAAAAAGAGATTACCAACGTTACATTATTAAAAAATACAGGAAAATAAGCATGAGTGTTCATAGTCTATTGCCTCTAGACTCTCTACATTATTTAAAACAATGATTAATTTTATTTAAGGTAACTTAATTTTTTTTCCTTTACATTATAATGACTACTTATGTGAAATTTTAGAAAAAAAATAAATGGACATTAATAAATGGATAAAATAAATGACATTAGAGAGGTTATTGGATGGGTAAATTAGGAAAGCGAAATTTTTTCAGCACAAATTGTTTTAAAAACAATTTTTCATTTTTTCTACTGCATGGTTCGTTTTCTAGATGCCGCTAAAAATAATGTAAGATATTTTCACAAAAAAAATAAAATTCTTGTCTAGTGCAGATTCCTATACTATAAGGTTTATATATTGAATTCAATAATGTCGAATTCAGTTCTATTATAGATAATGATATTCTCAGAGCTGGCTCTATTAGGGAGTAAATGTAAGGGGATGGTATTGAATTGTTGATGGTTGATATGGTTGGTATTGATGGTTGAATTGGAATTTGTTGTGTCTATACTTTTTCAATGAAGAACTTTGCATTTACTAAAAATACATAGAAATATCGCTTATAATATCTATTTTATAGAAAGTTTTCAAGGTTTTCATTCGGATAAAAAACAGCAACGTTATGTGCAACACAAATTTCAAGTTAAGAATAACTTTTCCTTATTGAGTTATTTTCCAGTAATCGTCGAAATTGGCCCTTTCTTTTTCCGCGTACGCTCCGAAATATCGAAAATTAGGAGGAAAACATTCTCTTTGTTGACCTCTTACCGTCCCACCATTTCTATCAACAGTTTTATTTGGAATTGGTCACTTCTTTTATAATAAAAAGTATTATGAAAAATTCATTCCTTTATAATACTATTATAAACTGATGTGAAAAACCATGAAACAAAAGAGGTTAAGATATTATGAATTGGTAAAAATATTTAATTTTAAATATATTACTCAGTTTCTGGATGCTATAAAATGAACCAAGTTTTTGTACCCTTAGTCAGACTCAGTCAGACTCTAGTATTAAGATGTTTTCGTCGTAACATTTTCTATTGGAGTCTGTCTACTCTACCTACAACGCATGCCGGTTGCATTTATTGGTCTGTTTTTGAATAAAATAAACATTTTCAAATGATTTTTACATATACCATTTTATTGGTTTTATGTAATAAATGACGGAATTGAACCGTAATAACACTTTCTGCCCAGATAGCCGAGGTTTTTTTTCTTTGTTTTGTTAATTTCACCCCTTGAACCCCACTTGCGACCCCCAAATCTACACCAATGATGTACCCTACCTCCCCAAGAAGTTATGAAACACTTATCTGAAATTCAATGGCATTTTTCAATGAGTATTTATCACTTTGCTCGAAACACGCCGGCATTATTAATAATGCCCGGATTTATAGTGCTGTCCTTTAAAAACAACCCACTGTTTCATATTTACTTCATTAAAAGCTTAATAAAAGGGATGATTAAATCGAACAAAAAACTGTACTAGCGGCTCATCGTCCCTAACATTTTAGTGCTTGGCATGTTTAATTCCAAGTATCCATTACAAATTGGCAGTCAAGTAAGAATTTGAAAAAAAACCCACTTTTTCCTAGAAGGACTCTAATTGGCGGACTGAGCTAAAACTTTAATATTTTATTCTCATAGTAATTCTCATAGTTTATTCTCATCTGTAAATCTGAAGCACATTTTTTGTCAAAAATCTACATTTTCTCAGCTTGTTTAAAAATAAGTAAATAAACCGTTCTTTGACCAGTTTTTACACCCTTGACACTCTAAAGGGCATAGAAAGACAGGGTATATGAGATGGTAAAATTATTTTAATTATTTAATTAAAAAATCTCAATGGGTTGTTTTTAGGGTACAATTTGGAGTGGGTTGTTTTTAAAGGACAGCACTATATCACATTGCCCGTAACATACACTAAATAGAGGGTCTCGACTTAACCCAACTGTATTTTACAGAGAGAAAGGCGATGAAAAGATATATCACTAGGAAAACTCCATCTCCGCACGTTCAGCTTCATCGATCCCGACCAAAAGACGCCGAAGTCCCGCGAAACTATTACCAGGAGTAAAAAACGACACAGACGGGAAAAAAAATCTACACCGACACCAAGAAAAATCGAGTGTGTGCTTGTCACCGACAACACCGTAAATCTTCATTCCATATTTTTTTTTATCACCAATCAGCGAGTACTTCGATGCAGTGTTGTTTCAAAAAACCGCTTGACATATTGTTTGGATAAAGGGGATATAAGAGGAACGCGGTTTTATGAGTCCTTTATATCTTGTCAAATCCTTTATTTCGACACTCCATAAATTAAATTTGCGAGTTTCCAGTTTGTGTTTTCCCCGGGAGTTTTATGGAGGATACACATTTTTCCTTTTCTGAATGGAGGAGGTGACAGAATTTTGCGGTTTAAAATTTGTGACACGGCAATTCTTATATGTTGTATAAGGATAAAGTACTCAATGTTTGATAGTAAATATATCATAGTTAGGAATAATGGAAGTATGATTAGTCTGAATTATAGTGATTTACCATAATGTTTTAAACAGTTCTCCTTATGTGGAATAAAATTTGTGAATGAACCATTTTTTTATTATTGCCATATAATAGCCAAATATTACTTGGAAAGTAGTATTCAGTTATCAAACTATTTGTCTCTTAACACTAAAGATGTTATTCAGTGTAAAAGAAAAAGTTAAAAGGAAAATTATTATATAGAAACCTTAAATTTCGCAAATGCATGGCTGTAAAACGTTATAAAATTGATTAAAGAAAAGTCACAAATAGTTGTGTGACGTCAGTTAGTACAAAAACACTACTAGTAACAGCCATCAGCCAACCATTCTTGATTGGCTGTTACTATAGTTTATGTTATGTTTGTATCAAATTACAAAGCGTTTCGAGGTCAACTCAAATTTAGCTATTTTTAATTCCAAATATCGAATTAGATAATTTTTTTTAAACTTTCAATGCTGATTTTTGAAATTAGAACCGTTTGTTTTACAGGAAAAATGGTTTTTTTCTATTTTTAAAAAATGCGGGAATTGTCAATTCGAAATTACTTATTATTAATGACTACACATTTAAAAATGACAGGCGATTTAAATTTTTTCCCAAGCTCTATATAAATATGTCCGTTCTAAGAAAAAAAACTGAATCCGAAGACAAGATCTTCAAACATTACCTGAATGCAAACCTTTCATCTACGGATCTTCGCCGCGCAAACTTCTGCCTCAAATAGCATATCCAAAAGGGAGAGAGACACGAGCGAGCAACCTTTCCTTTCGCGCACACCTTCGCAAATGGAATTCGGGGCTCCTCAGGTACCCGCAAATAGAACGAGTTCAGTGGGGATGCACACCCGAGGTATCACTTTCCTCCTGCTCCAACCTCCATCCCTCAGGGACTTCTTTTGGAACAGTCGGCGAAACGGTCATTCGGGAGAACTCTCACAGCATTCGAGTTGATGTATTAAAGTTTATGTAAGCGGTTCTCAAACTGTGCCAGCAAAAAGCCCAGGCCAATCCCGAAATTCGGACCAACATAAGTGGGCAACAACGAGTAAAAACCCTGTTCTTATATAAAGGTCAAATTTCTAAGATTTCCCGGATAAAAAAGTGAAAAGCACTTTTAAATTAAAAGCAAATTTTATTTAGGCTTAGTTTATAAAGAAAGAATAAGAATTTTCCCACGCAAAGAATAAGAAAAGAAAGACAATTTAAATTTAATTTCACATTTAAACAAAAAATACGATGAATGGACATCTCAAGGGGATATATCTTCTTATAGGAGGTAGAGTTACTTTTCCACTCTTTCTACTCATGTGTAGAACAAAGCTTTTTGAGCACAAAAAGTCAATTAGTCATTTTTTGGACTTATTCCCTTTTTCAAACAGGCAAATCATTTTTATTTCCGTTTCCATGAAGACCGCTTTCCTAATTTTCTCCTTAACATTTTACTACATTTTTAAGTTATACTAGACTGCAACTTAAGTTGACCCTATGACGTCACGTTCCCATCGCGGTGTCTGAATTTTGAGTGAAATGAAGAACGTCAATTTAAAAATATTATTATTTTGTTAAGCCCATGCATGTAGAGCTTTTCAATCACGATTTGCGTACTTCTCCTAGCAACCCAACAGGCTTTGTTTTTACCGATTTCTCCTTTCGCATTTGTGACGTACTGGGTTCAAGAATCGTTGCTGTCGAGTAAAAAATAAATGTAAACACAATCTTTCTATGGAGTTCAGAATTTTTATGTTCTTTTCCTAATTCCCAGATTATTATCCAATTTTCAATAAATTAAGAAAAATTCCCTCAAGATGTGTGAAAAATAGAAAGAAATAAATAAGAAATAAACAGAAAAACAATAAATCTTTGATTCTAAAGTCAGACTAATAAAGTTTGATTCTAAAGTTACCTATTTAGACTTATTTAACTAGAAAATGAGGGAATAAAATAACTCATTTTTGAAGAGGAGTTTCAAATGAAACGTTATAAAACTAACGATAAACTCGGAGAGCACATGCAAATAAATTCGGAGAGAACTGCTCATCCCAACCAAACTTTCAATTATCGGAAACAATCTAGCTAGGAGCACCAAATCGACCCAATCCGGCTCCAAATGTTCCTCCGTATATCGTCCGATAAGAGAAGAAATCAGGCGCTTCGTCCGAATCAATTCTCTCCTCCCAAGAAAAGAGATGGCGTAGGGTGGAAAAGGCAGTAGAACGAACATCAGTTGCGATCTTTCGTGGAGAACTGTGAGGGGCTTCGAGAAATCCGTTTGAAAGGTTGGTTGGTTGTTTTGGGTTTTATGGTGCAATCCGTTTGAAAGAAAAAATGGATCGACGGACATTAAAAGCAGTTATTTTGAAATGAAGCAATTTTAATCGGAATAAATCTAAAAATGCGAGATATGGTGAAGCAAATGAAATAGATATTTTCCCTGTTTCTTACTTCCAAGGCATCAAAAAGTTATAGTAGTATAATGAAATTTATCGACGCTTTCTCTATTTTTTTTCCTCACGTAAAACAGCTGTTACTGAGGAAAAAAGTACTTATCTACACTGCAAAAAATAATCGTAAAAAAAACCAGAAAAGCTCTGGCAGCAAAAGTTGCCAGAGCTTTCCTTTCCACGGAATTTCTCTGTTGACTGAGCTTGTTCTGTATGAACGACTTTTTCTGAGAAAATATTTAGGGATATAACCCTCTAAAATTTCCTAAGTTAGGAAAAAAATGAGACACCAGTCTGTAGAGGGACAATATGTAGTTAAAAAAAAATTGAATATTTCCAATGGATAAGTTCCCTCAAGTTGGAGAAACAATCGTTAGCATACAGAAAAAGTTCAGTCAACAGAGAAACTCCGTGGAAAGGAAAGCACTGGCAACTTTTGCTGCCAGAGCTTTTCTGTTTTTTTACGATTATTTTTTTGCAGTGTAGAAGTAGGGTTTTAACTCATTATGCGTACTTTTTTTGGGTCCATGGGGCTTAGTAGGGTTGCATTTGGCGTTAAAAATGACGATTTTCGATATTAATTCACTCCTCTCCTAATGAAATTTCGCAGCTACAATTTTCTACAATAAGTGTTTTGAGTCATCTTAGGGGACATCCATAAATTACGTAAGGTGTTTTTTCCAAAATCTGGACCCCCCCTCCCCCCTTGGTGAGATTTTGCTGGACCCCCCCCCTCCCCCCACGTGAGATTTTCACAACCACTAGTTTTGTTTTATCGGCGACTGACTGGCTAATGATTCGCTGTTTTGACTAATCTGAGCATTTTTTCTGAACTTGTGCTAAAAAATATTAAAGAAAAATTGTATATTTTCTAAACTAAAAGTTGACGCGAGATTCTAATCGACTCCCCCCTCCCCCCTGGTGAGATTTTCCTGGACCCCCCCCCCACCCCTTTTTACCTCACGTAATTTATGGATGTCCCCTTATGACTGTGAAATTTTCGTCCGTTTTCGTGAGTTTAGCCAGCAAACCGTTTGAGATGCACCAGAACGACAGCTTCAAAGCATGCTTCAAAGAATGCAAAGGTCCCTCTATGCTCACGGTACTCCACGCCCTACTCTCCTCCGCCAGTTGCCATGGCAACCAAGAAGAATCGATCCGCCTGCATATATATCGGAGAGGGAGGAGGCGCTCCCACAAATTGCATAATCCGTTTACTTTTCGGCACAAGACAGAAATTCGCTCAGCCCCCCCCCCAACACTTTCCGGTCCAAGGGGCATGTGGAACGACGCGAGGTGTCGTCAGACGCTGTGGTCAACGGGGCAGTGTGGGATAGCAGCCAAGAAGATTTACATACTCCTAACATTAGTTACCCAATCAATTCAGTAGCTCTCCTTACTGGTCTTTCTTGATACATAATTCACAAATTATTGAATTGAATTAACACAACCAAAATCAAATCTGAAGGATAATTTGTTGTAAAGTTGACATTTTATTAACAACAAAGTTAAAATTATTCCAGAACTGTACCACTTGTTAAATAAGGCTACCAATCGTAATTTTTAATCTAAACAAAATCTATCTCAGAAATGTCCCTCAAAATTCAGACACCGCGCTGGGAACTACTTTGTTTGTTAGTGACCTCATAGGATCAACTAACGTTGCTGTCTAGTATGGAATAAAGCTAACGTAAGAGTTGTGAAAAAAAAATCTGTAACTACAGTAAACTCTCGTTAGTACGCCCCCGCTTAGTGCGACGTCCCGCATATTACGACGTTTTTCTCCTGTCCCTGGTACCAATAGGCCTTTTATCATTAAAAACTATCACCCCCGCTCATAACGACTTCCCGCATATTTCGACGCTTTTCTCCGGTCCCCCGAAGAAAAATCCCGGTTATTGCGTCGTCGAGTTCCTTTCAAATAATGTATGAGCTACAGTAACCGTTGAAAACGCGAGTAGAACAATATGATAGAACTGTGGTTTTTCTCACCCGCTCCTCTTCTTTCTTCCCCGAATGCCCCCCCCCGCTGCGCCCTCAAAAACAAGGATGACCAGTGACAAATCAGAACCCTCCCTGAATTAATTCTCTCCCCTCTCCTCCAATTCGACTTCTGCATTCCATAGCTCAGTGTTCAGTCCACTGTTGTGTAAGGGGGTTTTGTTGTGTTATTTTGGGGGGAATAACTTTTTAGTCTCAAAAATGAAATAAGAGAGACACCATTTTAAGAGTGTGTAGTTCACCAAGTGTTATAGTATTTAAATAGTATATACCAATAAAAGATGTAAAGGTAAGAATATTTGTTCTGTTTTTAGACATTGTTCTTTCGTTTCTATTTTAGTGATAAAATCCCACTTGGTAAGATTAGGTATTACGGGTATTAAGTATATCGCCGAAACTGTGTTTTATGGAATTCCGCATATAGCGTCGTACCGCTTATTACGACGTTTTCACAAATCCCCTTGAACGGCGTACTAACGGGACTTTACATGGTATGATTCGTCCTAAACCAGGAAATCAAAATCTGTTAACTCCAAAGACAACAAACAAAGTAGGAGGAAAAGTTATTTCAACGTTTTAAAACAGGTCAACTAAGCGTCGACCACTGAATCTTAAGGTGTTAATTAATCACATTAACTCCTACAAAAACTAGTTTGTTATAAATGTGCGTCGGTAATGTCTTTCTTAACTATTAATCATTATTACGTTTACGTTTAAACCAGTCACGATGAAAACTTCGAATCAGGAAGTGTATGATTATAATTCATCTCACATTCATAGAGTAGTTTAGATACTTTAATTGTAAAACTATGCTAAACTTAAATTATTTCAACCCCAGAAGTCGTTAAAATAAGTATTGAAGATATCACGAAACTGTTTTATTTAAAGAGCAATAAGTGAAGCAATTCGCTATGAAGTAAACTACTAAAATAACGCAGTTTAGATGTAGAACTTAGATTGTATAGAATTTAATAGTTTGGACACTAATAATAAAAATATGCAAAATTTAAATTACTAAATCGTTATGTTAAATCGTAAAGTATTGTAGGCATCACGAAACTGTTATTTAAAGAGCAATCAGCGAAGCAATTCGTTATGAAGTATACCACTCAAAAAATATTTTAAATCAGGTTTAATTTTTTGTTTCTTAAAGAGTGCACCATCACACAACACTTTAAACGATCTAAACGAAAATAAACCCATTTAAGAGATCACTTCTTTTTCTCCATATCGACAACACTTCAGTTGTATCGTTAAGTAGAACACTGTGTTTTGATAGTTGTTGGAAAAAGTGTTGAAAATGTGTTCTAATTAGGAATGTGGATTAAAACTATTGGTAGCTTAGCAAATATGCTTAGAATCTGAATATGTTCTTAAATTTGGAACGCATCACTGTAAGACCACATTTTCTGTCTCTAGCAACTCTTTTACAACACTTTCTTTTTCTCTGACACAATCTGAACACAATCAAAAATCGTTTGATTGTTCATAATTGTGTTTGCTTGGCGTTGAAAGTTCACATTCAGATCTTAAACATATTTTACAACACTATTTTTAGAATACATTCCTTATTAGATAGAACACATATCCAACCCTTTTTCAACATATTCAAAACATTATCGCAACACAATAAAGAATTAAACTCTTCTTACCAAAGAACAAAATTAAAGTGCTGCTAATTTGGGGTCAAAAAGTGTTCTTAAATGTTTTTATTTTCTGTGAGCATTTGCAGTATAGTGGAAAGTAAGATATCAATAATATATCACTGAAATTCATGAATCAGTGTGGCTACAGAAACTATAAGAAAAAAAAATCCCTGACTTTCCCCAGATTTCTGTGACTAAACTTACAGAATTTCTCTGATTTACGGGATCTAATTTCATTACTTTTCTGGCTTTCTCTCTACTTAATAATAATAATAATAATATAATAATAATTTTATTTCAATTTCAATTTGGACAGTACATATGGGAAAAATTTGAAAGGAACAAAACATATGAGCCATCTGGGGGTTAAAACCCATTTAGATGACCAAAACATTTTTTCTGATATTGATGATAAAATTGACAAGGGGATAACAAAACAAGAGAAAAACACACACAAATAAAAAACAATAATTATAACATACAAAACGTACAAGATTTTTATTTTTCTGGAAATTGAAAAGAAAAATTAAAACCAATATGTGTATACAAGATACATTTACAAAAATCCCTGCTTGTTATTTGAAATGAGAAAAGATAAAAATTAATAAAATTTAATTTTAAACCTTAAGGCTCGAGTCCAAACATACAAGTAGCATGTGTTGCAGAATATGTTCCTCATTGAGATTAGAAAAGTAAAAAAATACTTTGTAATACTATTGTTAATACATAAATATGGTTTTGGAGGAATAAAAAGGGTAGCACAAAAGGAATTTCCCTGACTTTTCCCGATTAAGAAAATTCCCTGACTTTTCCCTGGAATCCCTGATTTTCAGGATTTGTAACCACCCTAATGAGTTAAGTAATTTGTTTCATGTATTTTAAAGCAATTTCTGAGTGGCCCCTAACACCTCAACAAAGATTCATAACCTCCAATCTTATTCCCACCAATTCTAAAACAACACTTTCCATAAAACTTTTATTCAGAACACTATGACAACACAATTAGGAGATATACAACCGAAGTGTGTTTAATTTGGGGACAAAATTGTGTTCTTAAATGTATATGTCGTGTATCAAGAAACTACACTAAGTTTAAAACAAATACGACTTCATTAAAATGTCTAAAATTAATTAAAATATCTAAGTATCTAAAAGAAGTGTGCGATTCCTCACATGTATATAATGCGTTTATTTTTGTATGGGGCATTTGCAGTATATAGTGGAAAGATATCTATTACTTCACATAAATTAAATAATATGGTTCATGCATTTTGAAGCAATTTGTGAGTGCCCCCTATAACACCTCCACAAATATTCATAACCTCTCCTTTATTCCGAAATACCTCAATAAACAAACACACCAGGCTGAATGAATGAAACAGATCCCAAATCCCCTCCTTCATTAACAAATAAAAGTATGGCGATTCCTATCTTCATAATCACTTTCGAATCAAATGTGTAGCACTCTATCCGCACATTCCCAATTAAAACGATCGTCCGTAGGGGGGGGGCAGGTGTCCTCTGGGGGATGAGGAAACGCCGAGCGGTAATTGGAGGTGGAAGCTTCGTTAAGTTGCCAGATGCTTAATTAGAGAGAGTGGCATATGGGAGTAGTAAGAGTGTCGGAGAGTATAGGTGTGTATTTATTTACTGTGATTTGTTTAGAGATATGCAGGGGTATAAAACGGTGCAAGTCAAGGAAAATGGAAAGGTACTTTTAAGTTATGGGGAAATAGTATGTGGAACAGTGCAATAACTTTGTGTTTTTGTGCCAGAAAATTTTTACACAAATTTTACAACCCTCTTTCTTCAACATTTTACACTGTCCATGGTAGCAAATATGCTATCATAAGTTCAGTTTCAATTCTTATTTTTCACTACCCATATTTTTTTACGCATATTTTCATTTTTTCTTCTTCCTCCCATCTTAAAAGCTTTCTCAACCTCAACAATAGACTACAGGCCCGTGTCGAAAAATGATGGGTCATTTAAACCACCAGAAGACCTATATAGAATGATATAAGGGCATAAAATAATAAGATTCAGTACTATGCCGTCACTTGTAAGCTGTCCAACTGAGTGCCGGTGAGAATTCAAAAGCACAGGTAGAGTGAGTACATTTTGGTCATGTATTTTTGTACGGCATTCTTACCATCAATAGATCCAAGAAAAATAATGGGAAAACACGCAGTGCCGTACAAAAGTAGTGCGCCACCAAGTCGGAATTTTTGTTTGATTTTCCGCCGATTTATAGGGTAAATTTGGTCATTTGATTGTGTACGGCATCGGTTCCATACAGTTTCAAAACCTCTTCTAATCCATAATTCCGCAACGCCGTACAAAAAATCATGCGACAAGGGGGAAAAATCGAGGGTTGCAACCCTCTCCATTTCAGTGGTCTGGGGGGTGATTTGAAAAAGTACGGCATCGGTTTCAAAATATTATCTAGCACTCAAATGCACTATTAAAATTAATGCCGTCAAAAAATTATTGTTCATTTGTATGTATATATTAATAATTATCTCAATTTCATCATATACTTGATTTATAAAGCTGGAAGGTCATTTGATCCTGTACGGCAACTTTTTTTTCAACATGGTATAGTTAAATACAATTGTCATATAATATTGCCGTTCAAAAGAAACTGTTCTAAAAAAAATTACAGAGAAATACAAAAAATGAAATTTTTCGAATTATTTCAAAAGTTTCAATAATCATAGATAAATGAAATTTTGCAATTTTCTACATATTATCGTGGTTTTAAATAGTATTCAGGTAAATAATTCAGAAAAAAATGATGCCGTACATTTTAATGCAAACCATATTTTCAGGCTGATGAAAATGGCACTACCATTTCATGGGTATTTTATGTTCATCTGATACAATACGGCATTCACATATTCTTAAAGAGAACAACTGATAATATGCATTAATCACTATGCCGTCTATCTGAAGTGAAACAGTGTGTATATTATATTCAAGAATTGAAAACTGCCAATGTCAGTATCAACAGTTTTGTACACTCCTGGTCATATACTCCTACTGACCTTTGGACCAACAAAAATGTACGGCATGTGAGAAAATGTTATCTATGCATGAAATACTTTCAAAATAAATTAATTTTATGTTGTGTCAAATCACCCCCCAGACCATCGAAAGGGAGGGGATTGCAACCCTCGATTTCCCCCCCTTGTCGCATGATTTTTTGTACGGCGTTGCGGAATTATGGATTAGAAGAGGTTTTGAAACTGTATGGAACCGATGCCGTACACAATCAAATGACCAAATTTACCCTATAAATCGGCGGAAAATCAAACAAAAATTCCGACTTGGTGGCGCACTACTTTTGTACGGCACTGCGTGTTTTCCCATTATTTTTCTTGGATCTATTGATGGTAAGAATGCCGTACAAAAATACATGACCAAAATGTACTCACTCTACCTGTGCTTTTGAATTCTCACCGGCACTCAGTTGGACAGCTTACAAGTGACGGCATAGTACTGAATCTTATTATTTTATGCCCTTATATCATTCTATATAGGTCTTCTGGTGGTTTAAATGACCCATCATTTTTCGACACGGGCTTGTAGTCTACAACTTTTTATCTCTCCTCTCAACATCTCTTTATTAAAAATACACAATTAAAAAAATCTCTCAATAATAGATTTCTCCTCTTATTCCCTATTCTCTCAATAATAGATTACTCCTTACTCCCTATATTCTTTCAATATAATAGATTACTCCTTACTCTCAATTATTCTCTCAATAATATTACGAAAAATCTATGGAAACATTCGCATAATTGATAAAGGTATATACAAATTTAGAAGACATGATAGAATAAAAATACCTTCACAAGAGTTAGGAAAAGTATCGAACACTGGGGCTGAAATAAATTCCGGAGTAAATTACCCTGCATTCGAAATTTATCGTCCCTTCAGATCTCCAACATGCCCCAACAATGCATACTTAACGATCCATTCGTTCATTCATTTGGCCCCTTTCTACGGGGGAAAAAGGGGCACCAAAGGGCGTAATGATCCCCTATTGGAAAAGCCCCAATTCTTATCGCAACAAGGGGGTGGGGCTCCATGCACGCCCCTGCCCTAATGAGCGAAAGGTGAGATAGCAGTTGCGGTCGTTGGAAGTTGCGGTTAGTGATATTTGTGGTCGGTGACATTTTGTGTGGTTCAAAAGCAGGGTTGTTACGTTTAAAACACTTTGTTTAAAACACTTGTTTTAAACATGTTTAAAACAAAGCAAAAAAAACATCGTTTAAAACACATGTACTTTTTTAGTAATTCTTTTTTCTATGAACAGATGGCATTAGCATATAAAACTTAGTATTTACTTTCAACTGATTTTTATTTTTATTTGATTTTTTTCTAGAAATTTATTTAATAAAAAATACAAATAAACTTGTTTGAAAATCATATTTTTTTATAATTGACCTGTTTTTTATGTTTTATTTTAATATTTTAAACGATCAATGCTGCTAATGTCGTCACAATATGCAATGAACTGAAAAGGACTGAAATGAATATGCATATAATAACTTATAAATGTTCAGCTCGTATCTTAAACCTTTTAGCAAAATATATAGACATTTCTAATGTTATAGCTGAAGTTGTTGACATAGTAACATATTTCCAAAACAATAATTTTACTTCAGCCAAGCTCCAAGAAACAGGTGCTAAAAAGCTCAAGATGCAATCTGATGTCAGGGGTAGCTTTGTTAATCCATTTTTAATTTTAAAAACTTAATCTAATTTTTTTAAAATCATGGGTTTTTTTAGAATTTCTGTGTCGAGGGTAAAAAAACAAATAAAACGTTTTAAACAAAAAAAACACGTTTAAAACAAAAAAAACATGTTTTTTGGTTTTTTTTAGAAAAAAACATGTTTTTTTCCAACCCTGTTCAAAAGTGATATCAGTAGGGCAATCAATGCTCGTGTCTTTTGAAAACAGAAAAATGCGTTTTCCCAGTAGAAGTGTTTTAAATTTTAAAAATCGACGCTAAATGTTTCAAAAAGTTGGTTAATTTAATATTTTAAAGTAAAATCGACAATCGTTGTGAATCCTAAAATCAATGTTTCCGATATTGTGATGTCACATACTGTTTTCGCGCCCCTTTTTAAAAAGTCAAACTTTTAAATTAAATTAGGAAATAAATACGCATGGTAATTTAAAAAAAATTGCTCGTTTATTCCTCTTTTGAATGTATCTATCGCATAAAAAATAAAATAAGTGTGGTAATTGCCCGTTGCAGAGCTTTAATCGGGAAACAATTCGTGAGAGAAGAATTCTAAATTCAAATATCTTTGCAGCAAAGCTTTTCGGCAAGAAAAAAGGAATTAGGAGAAGGGCATGGCAGTTTTGGGAAGTACTCTCCGGATATTTGTATTAACTGTTTATGGGTCGAAAGAGGATGTCTTCTGTGCGCTCTGCACTTGAAGATTTTTTGGGACCATATCCATAATGCAAAACCACCATGCTCATTTGTTTCATTATAGAATATTTTAATTAATTGAACCTGCTTTCTTAATGGAAATTAAATTTATTGGAGTGATAAAATTTCATCAAACATAGGAATTCTGCAACGACAAAAATGAATATATAGTACAAACAATTGATAGGCATAAAGAAAACCCATTAAAAATTCCCACTGAAAATTTCCAAAATTATTAAAAGTGGTATATTTCTCTACTACTTATTTTACTCTTACTACTATTTATGATTTCAATATTTTTTATGTTCAATTTCATGAATTATTTATCTGATTTATCAAAGTAATCAATACATCTACAATATACTATTATGGGTATAGCAAACTATTCACCATAGTAAACTTTGTCTATTTCACAAACCAAATTCCCACTCACCCCAACTGTCGCGACGCAAAAATAACTCTCCGCAAGCCTCGGGAAAAGTCGGGAGATAATTTACGTTCGCTCCCGAATTACGCGATGGGTGGAAAGAGAACTGCGAATCCATCACGTAGAGTACAGAATCCCATCACTTGGTTATTGGATTTCCGATTGAGAAGACGTCGTTGCCAATTAGAGAAACGATAATTTAGAGGGGAAATAAATTCATAAAGCTGAATGAATGAATTTCTTGGGGCTATTTCTGGTTGTACTAATCGAAATTCGATGCTTGTATATGCTAATTGGTTTCTGGGGTAATTAAACTCATTGTTGTGAATGAAAGTACACACAGTTTAGAAGGGGTTATCATTTCAGAGTGATATTGGGATACATTGTTTGTACTGATCAGTTATTCAACGCAAAATGTATGTTTTGTTTATTCTAATAGGATTTTAAGCGCGTAAATTATAGACCTATAGGATTCGAACTCCCTTATAACATGCATAATGAGATCACTACTTTCTGATCGTTAAATTTGAGTCCACGTAACAACCGAAATGAAAACTCCACATTTTGTGATTGTATTTTTGATCTTACTTATTTAATACAGTACTTAGTTTACACAAAATGAAAGTTATGAAAACACCTAGAGGGTAGGCGAAAGCTTATTACTTTCTTAAGAGCTTATAAGCTCAAAGGATGACAACACTTAAGCATATTGCTGTGGATAAACATGGCGGCTGGAGGACTCTTATCGAAGCTGTGCCCAATATTTTTACAAACTAAGGCTTCAAATGTAATTAAGATAAACACTTATTATAAAAAGTACACAAAAGAAAAGCTTGAAAAAAGTGAAGTCCCTGGTGGTAGAGAGCTATTTGGATAATCCGACCATGATAAATCGCAAGTTGTATAAAAGTCGAAAAACAGGGGGAGCTCACCTGGTCAGGTGCTTGATCCTAACACTGGGTGGTTGCGCACTTCCTCCCACATCCTTGAAGCTCTCCATGGTATCCGACAATGAGCATAGTCCGCCCTGAGGAAAGAACACAAGAATTAATAAATATTGAATTCATTCACACATAAAAACTCTACTATATGAATAGGTGTAAAATTACAAAATTTGAGATTAACATGGATTTGGAGTTCCTTTTTAGATTTACTGATTTAACTTTTCCAACGCTTAAGCACGATAATGAGCACTTTTAATCAAAATCCTTTTGATTGTATTGTTTAAAGTGTTGCTACAAATTACTGAGAGAGAAGATTTTTTCATAACATTCTTCGAATTTAAATTAAGTTTTGGGGGGCTAAGAGAATAAAAAATATAAAATTATTCGTATCACACCAAAACATGGCAAGATAATCATGAATTTGAGATTATGTTATTTGACGTAAAGTTAAATGATAGGCCATTTGAGCATGCCTAAAGATGCTTTCTCCATAAACTAAATCGCTCTGAGCAGCTCAATAGTTGGAGCTTTAAAACAGTCTCAATCAAATAATTTTCTCAAATGCTTTAAATTGTGCTGTGACAATTCGCATTGCTCAAAAATATAATAAAATAATCCCAACAATTTAACTTGAATAAAACAAAGTTTGGAGCGACAACAGATTAAAATTATGCAAAAATACGAATTAAAAGTTCAAAGGACTCTTAGAAATATTTTGATCATCTATTATTTTGAATTATTAGACATTCTAGTCATTGAAGTTGGCCGTATAAAACTACTCACACAGTTATAAAAGAATTTTTCTTTTTACAGAAAAAAGTGTCAGATACTAACAATAAAATAAAGATAACTACAGTTCGTTATATTTTGCATAACCTGTAATCGATATTTCTGAGTGGTTAAATGACACAATCAATACGTTTTCAAAATATTGTTCAGAGTAAGGCACAATATAAAAGATGTCTTCACAAACGAAAATCTATGATATTTTAGGCAAAACCTATAATCTATGTTTGTACTCAAAACTAAAATACCACTCCAATATTGAGTCTTAATTAAATGAAACCCACAACTAAAAGAGCTTGACTTTTTGCGATGAGTTTCCACTAAACGCAAAAAAATACACAAAAAACTAATTTGTTTTCATAATAACGCACCAAAGAAATAGCATCGTTTGTATTTCATACCTTCTAAATATAAAAACAACGCTAAGCATGCATCAAAAACTTGGCACAGGGATCCTATGATGACTGCCTGTTACCAAATAAACTGAAGCAACAAATAATGTAAACACATTTTTTTCTCGAGAAAAACAGTTCACAAACAAGTCAAAATGTCGAAGCATAATATTTCCACCTACGCATTAAAGCAGAGATTTAACGATGTGTAGGCCATGATCCCCCCCGCAGAGCAAAGGAAAAAAATGAGCACTATTTCGCACCAGGGGGCTGCCTAGTTGATTTATTTGCAGGTGCGCAGCATATCAGTCAAGGAAGGAGGTGTAAATAGGGAAAACTCGGGTTCGACTTTGAAGAAATGAGAATTTTCTCTGAAGGATTTTGGATGTTTTGATTTTTAAAGAATTAAATTGAAAGTTGAATATCTCGACGTTCAATCAAATCATTCAAATTTTGTTTTGAACTCTAAATTTTAATTTACCTTTGAACTGCTTAGCTATTAAGATGCACATGTCAGTGTACAGGAAAGAAAGGGTTTTGTGACAGATTTAAGTGGGGAGAAAATGTAATTTGATGGATTTGGTTAGGGGTGGGGTTCTCATTTGAAATTAAACACGAGACTTGAGTGTTAGATTTATTCTTTTCAAATTTAATTTAAAAAAGTAAATAGGTTTTTTTTTTAAAAAATATCAGTACTATGTTTTGGTAAAATTATGAGTCACCTATACTTGACAGCAACGTTTCTTGAGCAAATGCGGAAGGAGAAATCGGTAAACACAAAGCCTGTTGGGTTGTTAGGAGGAGTTTCGGTACTCAAATCGTGATTGAAAAGCACTATAAATACATGAGTTTAACAAACTAATCATATTTTTAAATTCACGTTCTTCATTTCACCCAAAATTCAGACACCGCTATGGGAACTACTTTGTTAGTGACGTCGTAAGGTGAAGTTAGTAGCTGTCTAGTATAGTAGAATATAATAAATTATTTTAACATTGAAAATTAACTTTGAAATTGGCTTTACACGAAAATGATAATAGAATAATGCGATCTTACCACATAATTTACTGTTTAGTATTTACCCATCTCAAAATGACTGTACTATTAATGAAAAAGAACGTATAGATGGATAGATGATAAATCCATTAATAACACCAATTTATCTAAACCGCACATTTCTTACACTAAATACCAATTTTAGATCGATTCTATGATAGTTTTTTCTTCATAAAAACTGACAAATTAATGAATTGCGAAAGAAAACATGCTAAAAGAATACTCGATTTATAAAGCGAATATGACAAAATTCAATTAAGAGCAAAAGAGGAAATCAGTATCTCGATAAAAAAAAGCTGTCCTATTGAAACTTTTAGCCTTAATTGGATCGGTTAGGTATTTTGCAATCGGAGTTGTGTTGCAACATTTTTCGTTCATAAGAAACTTTTCTCACTAATAGCTTCTCTAACGTGCCGTGAAAATTCGATTAAAATCACATTTGTCCTTCCGATTGAGAACCCTGGCCTAAATTAATGATGAGTTAAATAAGTTCCCATCAGTGATGGATACTGCAACAGTGAACATTAAACATGGGTGTTCAAAATCTCGGGGGGCCGCACTGTCTGGCTGTTACATAAAGGGGGCCAAAACATTTTTAAGAAGTAAAATAGGAAGAAAAATTATGGGGGGAGGGTGAAATTATGCTGTGGATTTAAATTGTAGGTACTATATAAAATACAAAACTAAATTTTATACATGCAAACATCTAAACTAATTAGGTTCCATCAGTCTGTGACACTTTCTGACAAAGGGGGAAGGGTTACAAAAATTGTGATAAAGTGACACTGTGACATAGAGGAGGGAGGGGGTCAAAAATGTTGGAAAAAAAAGTGTTACATCACTTATTGGATGGCCAAACATATTTCTTCACCACAAAAAATCTACCAGGTCTTAGTCTGGCCTTCGATTGCACAATATTGCTCAGAAATGTACAGTTTAAAATCTTTTGAAGGGTACAAATATTAACAAATTATGTAGAATCAGACCCAATGGTCTAACAATACCTTAAAATACTTAAAATAAGTTCCACATAACCAGTGATTTAGTTCAGCTAAAATTATCTCTTCCGCTCCTATGGGTAGAGCCTTTTCCCAAGAACTAAAGCAAAATTATCTTATCCAGGATGCGTGCGAAAACCCCTAAATTAAAAAGGTCTCAGTTCTGAAACTATTTATCACAGCTAACTAAATTTAGATTTTATTTTAAAACCATCAAGTAATAAACGAGATTAAGTACGCAAGGTTCACATGTGGCAAACCAAGTTAATCTTTTTGCAAATGAATCTTTCCAAATATCACGGCATTTATGTCATAGGGGAAAAAATCCTAACACAGTCGACTCCGCTTATTGGGATCATGGTTAATGTTAACAATCGGATAATGTTATCAGAATTAACCGGTCCCAATAACTCTTATTAAACTTAATCCAAAATGCATCGTTTTATGTGATCAATGTATCGCTTAAATGTTATCAAAATCTGGTGAAATCTCTTAAAACCTCCTTTTTTCCCGTTAAAAGGCCAATTTGAATACATTATCATACGAAATGAGTCATTAATTTATTAGTGTTGCATGTTCCACTCTCATATTTTTCTTTAAGAATGTAAAATAGACTACTGGCCCGTGTCGAAAAATGATGGGTCATTTGAACCCCCAGAAGACCTATATAGAATGATATAAGGGCATAAAATAATAAGATTCAGCACTATGCCGTCACTTGTAAGCTGTCCAACTGAGTGCAGGTGAGAATTCAAAAGCACAGGTAGAGTGAGTAAATTTTGGTCATGTATTTTTGTACGGCATTCTTACCATCAATAGATCCATGAAAAATAATGAGAGAACGCGCAGTGCCGTACAAAAGTAGTGCGCCACAAAGTCGGAAATTTTTGTTGATTTTCCGGCGATTTTTAGGGTAAATTTGGTCATTTGATTGTGTACGACATCGGTTCCATACAGTTTCAATTCCTCTTCTAATCCATAATTCCGCAACGCCGTACAAAAAATCATGCGACAAGGGGGAAAAATCGAGGGTTGCTACCCCCTCCCTTTCAGTGGTTTGGGGGGTGATTTGAAAAAGTACGGCATAGGTTCCAAAACATTATCTAGCACTCAAATGTACTATTAAAATTAATGCCGTCAAAAAATTACTGTTCATTTTTGAATGTATATCAATAATTACCTCAATTTCATCATATACATGATTTATAAAGCTGGAAGGTCATTTGATCCTGAACGACAACTTTTTTTTCAACATGATATAGTTAAATACAATTGTTAGACTACTAATATTGCCGTTCAAAAGAAACTGTTCTAGAAAAATTATAGAGAAATACAAAAAATGAAATTTTTCAAATTATTTCAAAGTTTCAATAATCACAGATTAATGAAATTTTGCAATTTTCTACATATTATCGTGGTTTTAAATAGTATTCAGGTAAATAATTCAGAAAAAAATGATGCCGTACATTTTAATGCAAACCATATTTTCAGGCTGATGAAAATGGCACTACCATTTTAGGGGTACTTTATGGTCATCTGATACTATACGGCATTCGCATATTCTTGAAAAGAACAATTGATAATATGCATTAACCATTATGCCGTCTATCTGAAGTGAAACAGTGTGTATAATATATTCAAGAATTGAAATCTGTCAATGTCAGTATCAACAGTTTTGTATACTCCTGGTCATATACTCCTACTGACCTTTGGACCAACAAAATTGTACGGCATGTGAGAAATTGTTATCTATGCATAAAATACTTTAAAAAAAATTAATTTTATTTTGTGTCAAATCACCCCCCAAACCACTGAAAGGGAGGGGATTGCAACCCTCGATTTTCCCCCCTTGTCGCATGATTTTTTGTACGGCGTTGCGGAATTCTGAATTAGAAGAGGAATTGAAACTGTATGGAACCGATGCCGTACACAATCAAATGACCAAATTTACTCTAAAAATCGCCGGAAAATCAACAAAAATTTCCGACTTTGTGGCGCACTACTTTTGTACGGCACTGCGCGTTTTCTCATTATTTTTCTTGGATCTATTGATGGTAAGAATGCCGTACAAAAATACATGACCAAAATTTACTCACTCTACCTGTGCTTTTGAATTCTCACCTGCACTCAGTTGGACAGCTTACAAGTGACGGCATAGTGCTGAATCTTATTATTTTATGCCCTTATATCATTCTATATGGGTCTTCTGGTGGTTCAAATGACCCATCATTTTTCGACACGGGCTTGTAGTCTAAAAGTAGCAAAATAATACCAGGGAATTTCTTTAAATACTTCAATAAGGACTACATAAGTGTGATTTTATAACAAACACTCGAGTTACGCTGTTTGAAACTTTCTAGTATCAAATCGCTTATAGAGTGTTTTCAGGTGACGTCACAACCGGTTATTTTCTTTTAACTGTGTACCTACTGTAGGGCTTGTAACTGTTGCTAAGGCTGCTGTTTGTCTGTTGCTAAGGCGGTTTTTAGGTATGGGGTCACGTGATTGCAAATGCTCCAATAGAAGAATTCCACGGCCAGTCATTTTCTGTAACTGTTAACCTCTGTAGGGCAAAAAACTGTAACATTTTCTGTTGCTAAGGCCGTTGTTAGGTCCGAGTCATGTGATTGAAAATGCTCTATTGTTATCAATCTGATATCATTCTACTCTTGGACAAAAGTGATCACATTAAGCGGAGTCAACTGTAAAAATTATCTGCGGGAAAGTTACCACGCGCTTGTACTGGGGTTTAACAATAATAAATGCACCGTGACACAAAACCCAGACTAACAAAACACGACCAACAGAGGTAAACTGTGACAAAGAATAAAGCGACATTTTGAAAAGGTGAATAAATCCTCGCTCTTTAACCTCAAACTGCCTGCCGTATGGAAATAAAAAGGACGGCGTTAGTTTCTACCAAAGAAAGAAAATCGTGTTCTTCGAAACCATAGAGGTATTCCCTTAAATAGAGAGAACATTGAAAAATGTACTGAAAATGCCTCTTCTCCCTGTAGAGTCCTTGGAGTCGGACGAAAAGTCTTAGGAGACAAAAGAAACGTTAAAATATTATGTAAGCATATTTTCGGTATACTTTTTGACATCATCCCTTCTTGTCAGCAAAAATAAGAAAATATTTCTCTCCCGTAATACGCGAACAGCCTAAAGTGTCTTCGTTAGTATTTGAGATTTATTTTTTTTTGAACGCATTGAAATTCCAAGGCTCTTACCACTTAATTTTCTACCTTGATCACTAAAACATTTCTTTTCAAGTAAAAAAGCTAGTTAAAATAGAATTTCTGTAAAACTAAATTATTTTAAGGCGCGATAAGGTTTTGTATTTTAAGAGGAAATATTTTAGCAGAAAATTTTTATCGATAGAGGACAAAGAGAGCATCTGAAGAGAGAAAAGTAAACCTACAGTTTGAAAAAATGAATTTGTTAAAACAAGTATTAGCGTTACAGAGTTATAACTGCGACCGTAACAAAATAGTACGAAAGAAAAAAAATCATAATAGTATAATAATCAAATTGCCCTTAAATGTAATCGAAAAATGATTGAGGAATTATTTTCAAATAGAATGAATCGATATTTTCCCTCAAGTAGAAATTTAAATAGTTGTTTTTACGATCTTTTCTTCAGGAATGTCAGAAATAGAGAGCAAGAGAGAGAAACAGAATGGTAGAGAAAGAAAGATAGGTATAGAAAGAGAGAGTAAGATAAATAAATATAGAGAAAAAGATTGATAGAGCAAGATTTAGAATCAGTAATAAATAGGATGATACATATAGAGAGGAAGAAAGAAAGATAGAGAGAGAGAAAGGGATAAGAAGAAAAAGATAGGGAGAGAGTGCAGGATAGAGAGAAAATATAGAGAGGAATAGGAAGAAAAAGAGAAAAGTGAGAGGTATAAGAAGAGAACTTGAGAAAGATAGAAGTGAGAACAAGATATAGAGTACTATTACATAGAATGATAGAGAGGGAGATAGAGAAAGAAAGAAAGATATAGAAAGAGAGGGAGAAAGAAAGAGAGAGAGAGAAAGGTATAGGAAGAAACAAAGGAAAAAAAATAAAGAGATGACAGGATAGAGAAAATAGAGAAAGAAACAGTAAGAGAAAAAAAGAGAAGTATGAGGGAGAACCAAGATAGAGTACTATTACTGTAGAGTTTTACCGAACGCATAGACCAGCCAGGTGTTCGTTCGAGTCGTGAGCGGACAGCTGACCGCATGTTTTGTCACGATTGTAACGATTTGGGGGACGGGTCCAAATTGAACGGGGGTTAGGAACAACACGTGGTTGGGAAAATAATTCTTATGTCTGATTCGGTTCCTTTGTGGGTTCTTTATTGAGATGAATTCAACTGAAATAATTATCTTTGAGTGGTTCCGGTCACGCTCAGTGGTTTTTGCCCTTTAGTTAAGAGTGCATTGGCAAAAACTAAATTTAGTTTGAATGTTTTAAAGTAGTTTGGTGGTTGACTAATAATAACTGTAATTAAATTTTCTTAGAGGTGATTGACAAATATTGACTAAACTTAGATTCTTTTTGTTCCTCCTAATACTATTAAGTTACCAACCTTTCGTCGTATTCTCTGGTGGTGCTTATAACCCTCTCAGTCGACGGTCATTGCTCCTCCCTTGGACGCGGGGTTGCTTCCCCCCCCCTGGTGTTCTCGCTTGATAATTGGTCGAGGGCGAGAGCGAGAGCGGACGTGACAACACCTGTGAGAACCTATATAAGGGGGAGGCAAGATCGGACGTGGGCTTTTTTCCTTGAGTTTTTTTCTTCGCCGGTGAGGTGGAACTACAATTTTGTTTTTTTCTGTCTCAACACGCTGTCGATGGGACGCCATCATTCAAGCTAAGTTGTTCTCTTACCTTTCTCTTCTTCTAGTGCCCATTTAACTCTTATGTCAATCACCAAACCGTAATTAGTTAACTATTAGTTGTAATAATTAATCGGATGATTTGTATTGCTTATTTTGTCTTGGTGTCTTTGGGCCTTTTTTGTGTGTTGTTAATGTTAATCGGTACTTTTTGGCCATGTGTAGCTATTTTTAATAAATAATTAGTTATAATTAAGGATAAGATTATTATTTTAAACTCCCGAACCTTGATTTATGTACATGTAAAGAGGATTTAATGATGTTAATAGATTGTATAACTAAGGTAGCCATCAGTCGAGAGGGTCTTTCCCCTTCAATTTTATATTAATAACGAACCTGGGTTACTACCGTGAGTTAAATACCTTAAAATCCAATTACAAAATGGTGCCGTGACCTTTTAAGACTGATGACTCCCTTGGGTTCAATTGATAATTGCTTAATATTTTGGAGGATATTGTTATAATTTATTTTGTGTATGATCGATACTAGTTGTATTCATAATGAATGAAAAAGAGACCAATACTGCCTCTACCACGGGGACATTTATCCCTAATACCTTCAGTATAATGCATTTGGGAATTTTGCCCTCCTTCCGGGGATTTGAAAGTGGTATTGGGTTGGAGGAATTTTTAGACAGGTTAAATAATGCGGCTGACCAATTCAGTTGGTCAGAGAGTGAAAAACTTTTTGCCCTTAAGGACCGATTGGGAGGGGAGGCCAGACGACTTGTGGTGGATTTGCCGCCAGGCACAGACTTTAATGGGGCGGTAAAGGCCCTCAAAAATGAGTACCTCAAAACCGCTCCTTTGAATGTAGCTCTACTGGAGTTTATGTCCTTTAAACACCAATTAGACACTCCAGTGGAAAGGTATATTGCTCAAGCAGAGGCGAAGAGCCGAAATCTACAATTAGATGCGGGTTCGGCTCAAGCCTCGGAGAACCAGAGAAAACATCTGCTGTTTTCAATGCTCTTGGCTAACCTCCACCCTGAACTCCTAAGGGGTGTAATTTCAAAGAATCCCAAATCCCTAGAAGAAATTAAATCATGTGCGAAGTTGGAGGAGGAGGCCTATAAGGTCTGTAAAGTCTCCTCTAACCCTTTCTTGGAGAGCACCCAAGCGTTCAATCTAGAGACACAGAAACCCCAAAATAACCAAATAAGGCAGTTAGAGACTCTAGTCAGTAGCTTAGCCACACAGGTATCGGAGTTAACCGTAAAAATTGAGGGTCTCCAAAAAGATAGGGCTGAGGAGCAACCTAGGCAAGGCAGGGAATATAGGCAAAACAGGAGAGAGGTAACCTGTTACCGGTGCCGAGGAGTAGGGCATTATGCCCGGGAGTGCTGGGAAAACTTAAACAGGCAGGGTAACCAGAAGTCCCGTCAGGAACCCCGTTAGGTAAACTAAAGGTGGGTCTCTCGGCTGCACGTCCGGAGGATATAAGGCCCGTAGTGCAACATCAAATATTCGCGACTAATAGCAACTTACCAACAGTATCGGTGGAAATAGAACAAAAAGCTTTGAAAGCTTTAATTGACACGGGATCTTCACTAAATTTAATAAGCATAAATAATCTCCCTGATAAGTCTAGTTTAATGAACTGTAATATACAAATAAAGACAATAGCGGATAAAGTAGTAAATGCAAACAAGAAAGTAGAATTAAGCATAAAAATAGGAGAAGTAGAAAAAATAGTAGAGTTTGTTGTAACTGATTCCCCTATTTCAAATAATTTTGACTTAATTTTAGGGCAAGAATTCCTATCAAATAATAACTGTGTACTAAACTTTCAGGAGGGTTACATAACTGTTGAAGGGAGTCGGTTCGACTTTGATAAGGACCAAGGGGAAACAAGAATCAAAGAGATTAATTGTGATATGGATAAAATGTATGCCTATCTAGACAGGAAAGCAGTAATTCCCCCTTTTTCTAAATTAATACTATATGCTAAACTAAAGAACAAAACCACTCATAACCTCATAATAACTGAACCTAAGAATAATTCGGTGAATTACTATGTAGCTCGATCAGTATGCGAGCCGAAAGATAAAGTTCCTGTGTTGATACTTAACCCCACTGATAAAAACATTCATTTAAATAAATTAACCCAAGTAGCTACTTGTAGGCCTATAATATCAAGTAATGATGTTGAGGAACTGTATCAGTTGTCATTTAATAACGAGTATGGGGAGTGTGAGGAGGCTGAGGTAAACTGGGAAAATTCCTTTGATCTGAGTCACATAGAGGAAACGAGGAGAGGGGAGGTTTTACGTTTTTTGAACGAAAACAAAGACGTGTTTTCGTCTTCCGTATTGGACCTGCCGGGCTGTCAGACAATATGGCAGGATATCAAATTAGCCGACGATATACCTGTAAAAAAACGCCCCTACAGAATCCCCTACAACTTGAAGGGGGAAATGAATAAACAATTAGACCTCTTGTTGGAAGCGGGAATTTTAGAGCCTTCAAAATCTCCTTATGCTGCCCCTGTACTATTAGTAAGAAAATCATCAGGGGATTACCGTTTGGTCACTGACTTTAGAGCCCTTAACACCAAGGTCATACCAGATTCCTACCCATTGCCAAATATTTCGGAAGCTATTGATAATCTCTCGAATGGGAAAATCTTTTCCACCTTGGACTTAACGTCAGGATTTTTTCAGCAAATGTTAAAACCCACCGATAAGGAAAAAACTGCTATAGCTACCCATAGAGGCTTGTTTCAATTTACACGTTCCCCTTTTGGCCTGAGAACCTCTGCTAATTCCTTTCAAAGACTAATGGATTGTGTGTTGGGGGGATTAGACCCCTTGGAAGTTGGGGTGTATATTGATGACATAGTAATAATATCTAAAACCTTTTCGGATCATTTTGAGAAGTTAAAAGATGTGTTTGACAGGTTAAGAATACATAAATTGAAATTAAAACCAAAAAAATGTTCGTTTTTCACCGAAACTATAACGTATCTAGGGCATACTATCAGTAAAGGGAAACTGTATCCTGATAAAAGTAACATAGAGGCCTTGGAGAATTGCAGAACACCTAGAAATAAAAAAGATGTGAGGAGTTTTTTGGGAACCGTAAATTTTTACAGGAAATTTATTCCGGATATTTCGAAGAGGTCCTTAAATTTAACTAGACTAACTAAAGATAAGACAGTATTTAAATGGGACGAATTTGCAGAAAGGGAATTTATGGACCTGAAGTCGGCCTTAACTAAAGAACCCTGCTTGCAACTGCCCGACATGTCTAAACCCTTCCAAATTTACACGGATGCCAGCAAATATTCAATAGGAGGGGTACTAACCCAATTAGATAATAATAATTTCCCAAAACCCATCGCCTTCGGAAGTAGAAAGCTAAACGACGCGGAAACGCGGTACTCTGTGACGGAGAAAGAGGCCCTAGCTATTGTCTACTTTTGTAATTACTATAGGCAATACCTACTAGGTAGGCATTTTACCATATTTACTGACCATCGTCCATTGATATCTAACTTTAAGGTTAAAGACTCATTTTGCCGGGTGGCGCGTTGGTCTCTTTCTCTGTCCCAGTTTCAATACACCGTAAAGTTTGTACCAGGGAACGTGAATAGTGTAGCGGATTTCCTCTCTAGGAGTGTGATTGGCTGTGAAACTGTGAACGCCAAACTTTTCTGTGTTGAGCCACAAAAGGAAGTCTCTGTTATTGTGGAAGAAATTTCTAAGGACCAGTTAGTCAATGAGCAAAAGGATGACCCATTTTGTACGGAAGTGAAGCAAAACCTGAGTGATAATACCCAGACCAAGTATAATAACTTAAAGTTTTTTTTTGAGGATGGTATCTTAAAATGTAAAGCAAAAGAGGAAAGTAATTCAGTGGGAAGGAGGAGTAAAATAGTAGTACCTAACACATTGGTAAAATTAGTTTTAGAGTTATTTCATGACTCTAAGGCAGCTTGTCACCCCGGAATAAACAAAACCTTAGTAAATATCAAAGAAAAATTTTTCTGGCCAAAAATGGGTAAACTCGTGACTAATTGGGTAAAATCTTGTACGAAATGCTTAGCCAGAAGAGCTCACCTTCCCAGTACCAAAGCTCCCTTTCAGAGGGTACCTATATCGAGTGGACCGTTTGAGAAAGTTGCTTTTGATATTGTAGGCCCATTGCCCATTTCGGAAAGAGGGAACCGGTATATAGTTACGTTCATCTGTACCTTCACTAGGTGGGTGGAGGCTTACCCCATACCCAAGGCAGATAGCCCGAATGTAGCTGAAGCCCTGTTACAATTTATTTGTAGATTTGGCACTCCGAAAACCTTGGTTTCAGACAGGGGGCAAAACTTGCTAAGTGAAGGGATGAAAAAAATATACGCGGCATTTAATATAAAAAAAATTGAAGTTTTGGCCTATAGACCTTCAAGTAACGGATTAATAGAAAGGAGCCACAAAACCATAATGAATTTTTTATCCCATCTAGTCAACGCAAACCATAGGGATTGGGATGAAAAACTCCCATTTGCACTTTTAGCCTATAGGAATCAGTGCCACGAGGCAACTAATTTCCCCCCTTCATATCTGGTATTTGGAAGAGAGTTACTGACTCCCAGACAGTTTTTAGAAATAAAAGAACCATTTTCGTATGCAGATGAGTTGGATTTTGCCAACCAAATGTTAAAAAACTTCCGGGAAGCCTATAGGCTAGTAAAGCAAAATTTAGAAGATGCAGCTGCGAAAAACGAGGAACGGAGGGAAAAAAGTAGTAACGTGAAGATAATAAAGGTGAATGACGAGGTGTATTACTATAATCCTCACATGAAACCAGGTTTAACAAAAAAGTTACACAAGTTTAATGAGGGTCCTTTTGTTGTAGATGAGCAGATATCCCCGGTTGTGTTTAAGCTGAGAGATCCGTCTAACCCTGAATTCTCTAAACTGGCTCATATAGAAAACCTCGCATTAGTAGTACCAAGGTTGGGGGAGCTTAGGGATAATACAGGTGGGTTGGGAGAGGAATCCGGTCAAATTCCTGAATCAGATAATGGGTTCCTTTCACAGGATGAGTGGGAGCAAACGGATGATAGCGACGGTCTATCAAATAGACAGAGTAACCTTCTTCCCATGTTAGAGGGGGTGTTGTGTCCCATTGTTATGCCCAGATATGACCTCCGACAGCGTGTGGATGGAAGAGTACCACACAGGAGATAGACAGTGAAGAAATATATGTTCCCTTAGTACGAAAATACATAGTGAGGTGAAGTTGTAGAGGTATTGACTAAGTTGAAACTTGGTAGAAATATCTAGAAACTCTCGTATGAAGGACATTAAAAAAAAAAAAGGACAGAAGTCGCTTGAAAAGAGAATTGGGAGTGGGCAAGTGTGGTGTCGAGGTGATCGTGGTTTAGGGGACAACAAATCTGGAACATGGTCAACTACTGCTGACCGGATAGCTGCCAACATGTGAACCAACCCTGAACCTACTACCTGCTGACCGGATGGCCGCTTTGAACTTTCGTAGTTGCTGCCTTGAGCCTGCCAAAATGACTATGCCACCCATGGCATGGAGACTGCCAAAGTGCGCACCAACCCTGAACCTACTACCTGCTGACCGGATGGCCGCTTTGAACTTTCGTAGTTGCTGCCTTGAGCCTGCAAAAATGACTATGCCACCCATGGCATGGAGACTGCCAAAGTGCGCACCAATCCTGAACCTACAACCTGCTGACCGGATGGCCGTTTTGAACTTTCCTGGTTACTGTCTTGATTCTGCACAGATGACTAGGCCACCCATGGCAGGGAGACTGCCAACGTGCGAGCCAGCGCTGCACCTACTACCTGCCAAACGAGTAACAATATAGAACTTCCCCAATTACTGACTAGACCTTCAGAGGTGATCATGCCGCCCAGGGCATTGATGTTGACAACGACCCCAGAAGAAGGCGGAGATGCAAGGGCGTTTTTGCCCCTCAAGTACCGGTTCTCCAAGCGAATCCACCTATAGTCGCCCATTATCTCAGAGGACAGATCTCGCAGATCCCAACATCACCTCTTGACAGTGGGAGAACCACAGTGAAGTCACTACACGACATGATCACCGGTGCCTGATAAGAGGGCTATCCCAAATCCCTCTCTCCCGCATGCTTCTTGACATCATAACTAGTCCCGCTCCCTCTTTCTCCAGGCGTGAAGATCGTACGGACTGAGATTTGATCTGACACCTATGTTTCAAGCTCCACCATCACTTATGGTGAGAGGAAAGTTTATAGTGACTGAGTTACCCGCACTGAACTGTGCGAATTATTGTATATTAATCCGGAAGTTATTTTTTTTCCCACTTAAATGGACAAAAAAAAAAAAAAATAATTTTTACTTTGTAAAAATGATTTTTTTTTTTCACCCTGAGCGTGATGGAATGTAGAGTTTTACCGAACGCATAGACCAGCCAGGTGTTCGTTCGAGTCGTGAGCGGACAGCTGACCGCATGTTTTGTCACGATTGTAACGATTTGGGGGACGGGTCCAAATTGAACGGGGGTTAGGAACAACACGTGGTTGGGAAAATAATTCTTATGTCTGATTCGGTTCCTTTGTGGGTTCTTTATTGAGATGAATTCAACTGAAATAATTATCTTTGAGTGGTTCCGGTCACGCTCAGTGGTTTTTGCCCTTTAGTTAAGAGTGCATTGGCAAAAACTAAATTTAGTTTGAATGTTTTAAAGTAGTTTGGTGGTTGACTAATAATAACTGTAATTAAATTTTCTTAGAGGTGATTGACAAATATTGACTAAACTTAGATTCTTTTTGTTCCTCCTAATACTATTAAGTTACCAACCTTTCGTCGTATTCTCTGGTGGTGCTTATAACCCTCTCAGTCGACGGTCATTGCTCCTCCCTTGGACGCGGGGTTGCTTCCCCCCCCCCTGGTGTTCTCGCTTGATAATTGGTCGAGGGCGAGAGCGAGAGCGGACGTGACAACACCTGTGAGAACCTATATAAGGGGGAGGCAAGATCGGACGTGGGCTTTTTTCCTTGAGTTTTTTTCTTCGCCGGTGAGGTGGAACTACAATTTTGTTTTTTTCTGTCTCAACACGCTGTCGATGGGACGCCATCATTCAAGCTAAGTTGTTCTCTTACCTTTCTCTTCTTCTAGTGCCCATTTAACTCTTATGTCAATCACCAAACCGTAATTAGTTAACTATTAGTTGTAATAATTAATCGGATGATTTGTATTGCTTATTTTGTCTTGGTGTCTTTGGGCCTTTTTTGTGTGTTGTTAATGTTAATCGGTACTTTTTGGCCATGTGTAGCTATTTTTAATAAATAATTAGTTATAATTAAGGATAAGATTATTATTTTAAACTCCCGAACCTTGATTTATGTACATGTAAAGAGGATTTAATGATGTTAATAGATTGTATAACTAAGGTAGCCATCAGTCGAGAGGGTCTTTCCCCTTCAATTTTATATTAATAACGAACCTGGGTTACTACCGTGAGTTAAATACCTTAAAATCCAATTAGGAATTTTTCCCCACGGTACATTACATCAAAATCCACCCATCTATAAAACTTCCTCCTATTTACACACTTCTTTCCCACTCACCACGTTAGGCTACCACACCAAACCTCCCTCTACACACATTCCCTCTACTACTATATTTACCATTCAAAACAAAAAGCGGTAGACGAAAGAATCGCAGCACTTACGCATTTTAGAGCCAGTTCGCTCCAGCCAGAAGGCATAGCAGTCAGCAGCAGGCCATATGAGAGAGACGTTCCATGATAAAAAACACGAGCCGACGATATATTATCAACCCCCTTCAGTCACAAATCGATGAATAATTTGGCCGAATGCGAAAGTAATAAGGAGGTCTTTCTTATCCGAGAGGAGTCCAAAGATTGCACGTTTTGTGTTCGTTCAATGAAATGGTGACATTCTTTTTTTTTTATCGTTTTTTTTTCCAATTAAAGATATTGGTTTTCAAGTGTGTGATATTTTTTTTGTAAAGGGATATATTGTTTCCTTTTTGTTTCACCTTAAGAGGTTTTGAAAACAATACAAGTTTTCAATAAATTGTTGGTAACCGAAGTTTGAAGTTAAATTTTATTAACCGCAATATACAAGTTTTCAATAAATTTTTGGTTTGGTTTAAGTATGAAGTTAAATTTTTTTTTTGACTAGAATAAGGATTGACAAGGATGTACTTCAAAAGAAAAGTCTAGATTTTGGATTGTGTCCCCTTAATTGACATTAATTAAATTGAAACTAATTATCATTTGAGGATAATAGTACTGTCCATTCAATTTTGTACAGTTCACTAAATGTTAGAGCTCAAAAGAAATTATGAAGGGGTATTCAAACTAAACAAGTAACTAAGACTTTAAGACAGGTGTTTATAACCAAAAATTTTTGGTTTAAGTAACTTTGTAACGAACAAGTCGTAAAATCTGCATGCGTTATTTGATAGAAAACAACAGGAATAAGAAATATCAATGGATATAGATAGCACAGTTCTAATTGTTTACTTTTTTAAAAAAGTAATTTCCAAAACGAGCAAGGAACAATATATCAGAAATATACAATACGGGTATATTCGATTAATGATAGTTATAAAGCTTCAAACTCTAAATCCCAAATACGCTTTACAATGCGTTTCAAATTTAAATTGAAAAACTCGGGAAATTTCACAAGTACTAATGTACACAGAGCAAAGGTAGGTAGAAATAGTCACCGCTGTAGAAACTATTCCGATATTCAATTCCTATTCTGTAGAAACCGATACATCAATGGAATGATACCTAATACTATCTATCAAAACGTAGCAATTAAATCAAACGTACCCAAACGTTAAAATCCCAGTTTTGAATTCAACAAACACAGTACACGTTTTTTGTTTTCAAATTTTTTTTCGAAAAACTGCACAAATGCAGAGAGGTATGCAGTCACGGTTTAGAAACCAGCGTGTCCGTGAAATTGCAGGGATGATGACGCAATGGAGCCGAAAGAAGAAAAAGGTGAATCCCGTTTCAACCCACGTGCGAGGAGGAAGTGAAAACCAGGACACGAACCTGTCAAGGGTCAAACGACCTTCTTAAAAAGGAGCGATACCGTCTGTGTTCGAGCGAAAAACGCCTGAGGAATTCAGAAATAAGACACAAGAAAACATTGATTGGGAAAAAAATCAGTGTTTTAATTTAAGACACAAATCTATACTAGTCTGATTTAGAAACCTATAATATTCTGATTTAGGAACCTTTACTATTCTGAGTTAAGAACCTGTACTATTCTGATATACTACAATCTGATTTAGAAATTCCAATCAATCCAATGTCCACAATCCAATTTCCCGATCAAAAGCTTAAAATTATTCACATAACAAACCAAAAACAAACTTTTTACTCTAATAATAAGTACGTTCTAACATTAGAACACAGTTGATTGGATAATTAATTTATCTGAGAATTCCTCAAATTTTCAGGTTCTAAATTAAAATTAAACTCTATATCAGTTTTGGCCAAAGTAAGGGTTAATTAGGAATTGTTAAATATTTTTATATTTTTTAAATAAGTACGTTTTTTGTAGGAATCACGTTTAAGTTACTATATAACTTAATTAGATACTTAACAATTTATCTGAGAAACACTAAACTCGAAAGTTAGGAAATATATTTCTAACGGGAAAGAAAAAACTTTAAGCAGTTTATGTTTGTAAATATGAGTTTTCCTTGTTATAAACTAACTAAATTAAATTTTTTGTTTTCTATGGAAGTAAATGAGGTTTTGTCACCATTTCATGTGAAATACACAAAAACATTCAGAAATTTCCATTATATCCATTTAACGCTTGGCTAAACTACCGAATCGCTTCACTTGTCGAATCACTTTCTGTACTCATTGCTTATTCCAAAGAATCGTAATAGAGTAATCATGGTTGATATCACCTACAAAATACTGCCACAATGACACATTTAATCGGAAGATAAAGGAAACACGAAAGACTTTTCTAAGTTTCTCTTTTTCATTAGTTTTCAAGGTAGTTTATCCTTTTGGCATATGCATTTCGAATTTTTTTTTACAGCGCAAAACCACTTTTAGTCTTTTTTGTAACTTGTATCAATTCCAATTCACACTTGCACAAAGTACATAAACAGTATTGAACTAATGGTACACTGACATTCCAAATTTTGATAATTTTTTAAACTCCAATTCGTTTTTGTATCATAATTTTAAACCATTTTATCTTCGATTCAAATCAACTCTTGATATTAAGTATCTAAATATTACACAGATGACACTCTTTCATTAAAAAAATAATTTCCTTTATAAATTTTTTTATAAATCACTTTCGAAAAACACACACTTGCGTAATCCACAGTAAACAACCACATGGCACTTCATGTAATCGAAGAGGAAAAACTCCTCAACTCAAGCTAGAGAAGTCCCTCAATGCAATCCTAAAGACCCTTTCCTTCGTAAATTTTTTTATTATTTCCAAAACTACTCTCGAAAATCACTCAGTATCGACACACACTCTCGCGTCTGTAAACAAACATTCACATGTGACACTTCTTTCTTCATGAAATCGAAGAGAAAACTAGCTAGAGAAGTCCCGAACACACAATTCTAAAGAGCATCTATACAGTGAGTGACACAGGGGGTTCATTTTTATGGGGGTCTTTGTAATTTCTACCAATTCAAAATCACACACAACTGACACACTTTTTTTGAAGTAAGTAAATAAGCACCCACATGTCTTCACTTACTCCAAGAGAAAACTCAAGCTACAGAAATCCTAAATCCACAATCCGAAAGTACATCTCTACTATGACACGGGGGTATTTTGATGGGGGTCTTTGTAATATCTATCAATTCAAAATCACACAGAACCGACACACTTGAGGAGTAATCCACAGTAAATAAGCGTACAAATTTCTTCACTTACTCCAAGAGAAAAATTGAGCTAGAGAAGACGCAAACACACAATCCGAAAGTAGATTTCTACAGTGACACACGGGGGTCATTCTAATGTTATTTTAGACACGACATTCTAATTTCCACTCATTAGTAATTTTCACTCACTAAAACCGCACAGAACTGACACACTTGAGGACACTTATTCCACAGTAAATAAGCACCCACATTTCTCCGTGCAGTAATCCAGGAGGAGAAAACTCCTCCAGAGAAAAACATGAGATGGGGGTCACCGAGGGGTCATCGCGCCCCCTTTTTGACCATCTGTCGGGGGAGGGAGACGACAGGTGAGAGCAGATGGCAGACGGAGGAGAAGGAATGCTTTGCACACCTGAGAGAGTCACGTGGCCGGAGCGTTCTGTGTGTTTGGGTGGAGGAGCGGCGCGCGCCAAGGGTTGCCAAAGAGCAGGCGGCGCCAAGGAGGATTTGGCGACAATCGGATTGAGGAGAGAATTTTTGTTTCAGGTAACGGATTTTTGTTCTTTGTTTTGCGTTTGTTCATTTCTAGAACACCATTTTAGTTCCCTTCATCCCCATCTCTCTTTTCTCATCATCCTTATTTTTCTTTCGGAAAGCAAACTATAAAGAACTTAGGTAGATTTTTAAAAAGCGTTTTAGAAGAAGATGGAAAGTCGTTTTTTATATATTTTCTCTTCATATCATCTCTCTTATCTCATCTCCAGGATTTATTTTTAATTTTAACCATCTCTTCGCGAAACAATACTAAACGATTGGACGAAAAGGATTATGTTTACCACGCTAAAAATTTCAGAAATATTCCTTTTTTAGGTTGTCATTGGTTCTGTCGAATTCTGTTCTTCGCAAATCTTTTCTTCCCCCTCTTCCTACTTTTCTTTTTGTTTTTTCCTTCTATCATCTATTTTACATAGATGTTATTCTTCTCTTCACTTTGGACTTAAATCTATTTCACTATCTCAAAAATGTCTCAGAAAACCCGTGGAACGATGGAGTCGTAACGAAAAATTTGAGGAAATATTTTTCACAAGTTAACCTATGAGTAACTTTATGTCCATGAGAAGAATAATTTTGATTTAAAATTACAAGAAAGCTATTTTATTTTTCCTATTTGAGTTAGTCTTTTAAAATTTTAGTGCCCATATTTTCAGGATTTATTTTACTAATCATCAAAATGATAAAAAATCCTGATCTTTTCACAAATCCTTTAGAAATTTTTCTATAAGACGTTAACTGTTACCCACCTGATATCCAAATAAAAAATTATTGACATACAGTACCATACTACACTGAAAAGCAAATTAGGAACTGGTTTTAACTGCAAGGGATCCTAATTATTAGTACAATAAATCATTTACCTTTGTTATATTACTTTTTAAATCTCCATAACACTGACATATAGTACATGAAAAAATATGCTATTTGCGTATAAGTCTCATATACAGCCTATGGATGTTTCCCATCTTTTTATATCTTTTGGTATATATTAGAAAATTGGAAGTGGCAATACCAATTTTCCATGTGGAAGTGTAGATTAATTTATTTTCCCCAAATAATGGCACTCTTCCCAAAAAAGATTGAACTCAACTGAACTCACTTGATATCTAGTCTATATAAGAATATCAAAGAAGGATAGAAGCCCTAAGAAAAAAAAAATTATGAACGATATGAACTAAAAGGAATTTCTTTTTAAAATCAACTAGCTTCAAACTCAAATATTTGAATACGATATACTAGTTCTTAAATGAAATGTTACTCCATCAAATATTAAGTAAAATTATTCGTAAGAAAATATAATATAATTAAATGAATAAAACAGATTCCAAACGCAAGATAATAAAAAACTGATTTAATTAAAACTATGTGGTACTATCAGTATACTTATCTACTTAATTAAGTTTTGGAACAAAACAATAAAGTCTGCGTAGAGTTGATGTTTTAAATGTTTAGGACTCTATGCTTTTACTATTTCTTTACATTTGTTATTTACAAGTTTTTTTAACCAGGTTTATTATTACATATTTTAAAAAAACACTTTTATCAAAAGAGCCAATTCTAAGAAGGAGTTTCTGAAATTTGATTTATTCTCAACATTTCATAAAAGAATCTAGGTTGTTTTAAATTTTGTTATGTTACCAGATCTCAATTACTACATCATACAGTTCTCATTAGAAACACATTTAAAATCATTAATTAAGTTATTTGAAAGTTTGAAAAAGTGCATTTTTACACTAGTTAAAATAGTTAATAAAAAACTTACTTATTAGCTGCTATTATGCGCTTAGGCTTTGCATTAAACGAATTGAAATCTATTCATTTTATAAGTAGGCTTTTCATATTATATTACAAAATATATAATGCTTCAAAGAAATTAGTTTGCTTCAGAAATTTAAAGATTGTCTTTTCTTTATAAAGAAACTGGTTGACTTATTTTTAAAAAGATGTAACTTTTGAGAAAGTTTTTACCTTCAGCAAGTTTGGTTCCAAATAAGAGATGTAATCCGATAAAAGAGCGCCGTTGGCTACGAAAATCGCCAGTTTGGCGATTCCGGAAGAATTTTCTTATTTAATATGCAGAAGGAGAAAGCGCTGTTCCGGAACGCATCTCCTATTCAAAGCGAATTACCTCAAGATACGTCATCCGAATCTTTATGTTTCAATGGAATTAGTCAGGATTTGACAATGTAGGAAATTAACTAAATTCGCCTACTTTATTAATGGTGCGTAAAAAGATCAAGTGTTTCTATTGTAATAAAGAAAACAGGAATGGGGAGATTGGGAAAGATTTGCAAAATAGAAATTATATCATGCACACAGGCACAGGGTGTTTTTAGAAGATCAAAAGAAAATATCACAAAAAAAAATGCTTGATACAAAATTGTATAACAATTTTATATCAAGTATAATTAAGTCAATTGTATAATTTTTATAAATTGTATAATTATAAGTCAATTGTATAATTTTTTTTAACATTTTTTAAAAGTTGGAAGTAAATATTAGTGGAATACTTTTTTTAAAGAACAAATGTTTGAAAGGGCAACATGATTTCTATTCAGAGCAGAAAATTATGTATTATACAAATACAAATACACATATAGTCGATCAACTACAGGCTAAAAGCCCAGCAAGGTTGATCCAGTCTATTCAATTCAACCCCCCTCCCAATTTCCAGTATTCGTATAATTAGAAAAAATAACTCTCAATACTCTAAATAATTACTCATTTTCCTAAATTTTATAAATTCTACTACTTCAATTTTATTATATTTTAAAAGGCCCCATTAAACACTGAATATATTAAATCCACTTTTAAAAATGAGGAAGAAACAAGAGTACTTTTAAATCACAATATTAACACATGGTACTAAATTAAATAAGGTATTGATAGCCCAAAAGGTGCTACTGATTGTCCATTGGTTAGAACTATAGCTCTATGGTTAGATTGGATATTCATTTTGTTAGGTTATCACAATAATGGAAGAGAATAATAGTAAAAATCTGTATAAAAAAAGAAATAACATGGAAAAAATCAGGGTTGGAAAATATATCATGATATTCAAAGAAAATCTCTCTATATATAATGAAGGTGTCCCTGGGTTCCTGCCTGGGTTCCTGGGTTCCTGGGTTCCTGGGTTTGTCCGGAACAGATTTGGCTCAATTTCTCCAAAACTACCCGTCCGAATCGAACCAAACTTGGTACACATACGTATGGAGACGGGGGAAAGACAATGACATCATTTCCAAATTTCTAAAACCACCCCTTCACCCCCTTTTAGGCTTTTTTTGTAAAAATCGCCTTATTTCTCCACTTAAGAAGATCTGTTTAACTCGCATTGTTGCAAATAATACAACAAAAACAATTTTAAACATAAAACAAAGTATTTAAAGATAAAACTTGGCTAAAATTGTTTTAAATGTTTTAAAAAGGTTATTAATAATTTAAAAAATTAAAAACGACCCTTATAAAAAACTTTATAACAGTATTTTCTTATTAAAAACTTCATTTTCCATGAAACTTTAAGTTGAAATAGAAAGTTTTAAGAATTAGACTGGTTAAAGTAAAGATTACATCATGCAGTTTTTTTAGAAAGTTGATGATAGAAACACTAGATCAATTTGTTATTTAACCTTATAATTTGTTTCTTTGGTTTAGTTATAGTGACTAGATAAGGCTAGATAAGACTTATTCTAGTCACTATAGTTTAGTTTAACGGGATTTTTTTTTTCAATTTAAACATGGGGTATTTACAAATTTTGGGATTTCAAAAGTCTGTAATAATTTTAATGGATTTTTTTCACTTAGAATGGATAATTGGGTAACTGTCGTAATTAAATGTTTTACACAGTTGGAACCGGGAGGGAAAAGGCACAGGGAGCACAGTGATGAAAATGCACCGGGAACACCGAGATGAAAAGGCACCGGGGACACCAAGATGAAAAAGGCACCGGGATATGAAAAAATACTGGGAACACCGGGATATGAAAAAATACTGGGAACACCGGGATATGAAAAACTACCAGGATGATTGGTAATTATGGTTACAGAAAATTAGGCATGTAACTTGAGAAAATTTTAATAAATTGATACACTCCACCCGTGCAAGGCCGGGCATATCAGCTAGTCTCTATATATATAATCAAGGTGTCCCTGCCTGCCTGGGTTCCTGGGTTTGTCCGAAACAGATTTGGCTTAATTTCTCCCAAACTACCCGATCGATACAAACCAAACTTGGTTCACAGACGTATGGGGAAGGGGGAAAGGTAATGGCACCGGTTTCAAAGTTCTAAAACCACCCCTTCACCCCCTTTTACCCTTTTATCAAAAATATCCTTACTTCTCCGTTAAAGAAGACCTGTTTAACTCGCATTGTTGCAAAGAATTCAACAAAAGCAATTTTAAGCATAAAACAAAGTTTTTAAAAATGAAACCGGACTAAAATTGTTTTAAAAAGTTTATTAATAATTTAAAAAATTGAAATCTATCCTGATAAAAAACTTTTTGACAGTATTTTCTTATTAAAAACTTCATTTTCCATGAAACTTTAAGTTGAAATTGAAAGTTTAGGCTATTAAAATTAATCTTTATAGAAACAAAACTTGAATAGAGTATTTTCAATCACATGACTCTGCCTAACAACAGCCTTAGCAACGTTGATTTTGTCCTCCAAGTGACGTCATGTGCGAATGCTCTATAGAGTATTTTCAATCACATGACTCTGCCTAACAACGGCCTTAGCAACGTTGTTTATTCGCCAAGTGACGTCATGTGCGAATGCTGCTATTGGATACTTCTATGTCCCGCCCCTAACAACAGCCTTAGCAACGTTGATTTTGTCCTCCAAGTGACGTCATGTGCGAATGCTCTATTATTTAAGTGTAGTTTTTTTTTTAAAAAAGTTGGTAATAAAAACTAGATTGATTTTCATTCTCCATTATTATTTTTCCATGATAGCTTAACAAGATTTTTTTCAATTTAACAGCAGGAATGTTAAATACCTTTTCTTTATGTGGCTGTTTTTATAGTTTTTATTTATTTACCGGGAAATTCGTCAAAATAGCCGAATGGGAGCATTATCAATTTTTTTTTTTTTTGAAGTTGTTGACTAAATTCCTCTGCGGGATTTTTTCCTGATAATGAAGTAATATTATACCGATGAAAAATGTACCGGGAACACAGGGATTAAAAAGTTACCGGGAACACCGGGATATAAAAGGTAACGAGAACACCGGGATGGAAAAGGTACCGGGAACTCCGGAATGAAAAGTACTGGGAACACTGGGAGGAAAAAGGCGCCAGGTACACCGGGATAAATTGGTAATTCCTGATACAGAAACTTAGACGTGCAACTTGAGAGAGCATAAAAAATAATTTTATACATTCCCACCCGTGCAAGGCCGGGCAAATCAGCTAGTTTACTTATAAAATTAGCCTATAATTTGAAAATTTAGCATTTGTAATTAACCCATTAACGCCCAATTTATTTTTTTTCGGCCAAATTTTATAAAAATCATGAATCTGGTGTATTTTGCCTTCAATATGGATATTATAAACAAATTTTGTAAAAACCATCATTAGTTTCTTTAAAAATAGCTGATCTAAAAATAGATCACTGGGCGTTCTGGGATATTTTTGTCACTGAACTAAGTAATAGTAGAACTTCCAAAAAATCCTTAAAAAATATAAAATAGGCAGAAACTTTAGTACTTCTTCTTAAGAAACACATATTTATTCATAAATATGTGGAAAAATAATTAAATAATAATAAAATTAAATAATATACCCAAGATAAACTACATAAATAGCTTATGTTGGAAGTATTTAGTGGGAAAAATGGGAAAATAAACCAAGAACTTTAAATTGATGAGTATGTTATAGAACAAAATTAAGATGCATTAGTTTTAATGTTGCGTAAATTTTATGAATATGTTTTACCATAAAATGAAATTGCTCAGGAAGTAAAACGAAACTTGGTCTTACTCAGCCAACATTTAAAAAGGCTGCGTCTTTGAGCTTTTTACCTGCATATTCCAATAATTTATTTTACCACAGCGTCAATTTTAAGGTTGCAAAAGTTGTATTACGGAGAATTTTAAATAGTTATAATTTTCCATTTGATATTTTCTCCAGCTCCTCGAAAAAAATGTTATTGTCTTATAATTTCCAACATGAACTATTTCAAAACAAGATAATTGACTTGTATTGTACTAATAAATTTATGTGATAATTTTAAATAAATAATTAAATGTGATAATTAAATTATACACAGATATTTTTTGCCACTATTTGCAATGCTTTGTTTTGCTAGCAATAAATCATGATTGTCTACCCTCCATTTATCGACCAAAAGAAATTATAAACTTTAATTACCAACAATATAATTTTCAATTTCATCAGAAAATATATATTTGACTTCATCCTGGACATAACTGAATATTCTCAGACTCATTTTTTAGTTTCAATTGGGAAAAACTAAATAATCGTATAAGTAAGCAACATTGGAAAAATAAATGCCCAAACGCCCAGTGATCTAATTTTAGATCAGCAACATTTCGGCAAGAATTTTTACCACTTAAATTTATTTTAACATAACACCGCTTTATATCCGAATAGCCACATCTATGAAGATATTAAAACACCGAAAAAAAGTTTATCTTACTGGTACCACTTAGCTGTTTCCAGGGTTTATGCAAAGAAACGTCGAAAAACTGCGGAGCGAAATGGCGATGCCAACTTTCTCTTATCGCTGTAGATCAATGACCAAGCCAAACAAAAAAAACCACGTGTTGTAAAACAGGTGCATGCCTTATCTTGCCCCCTGGGCAGTTTGGAATGTGTGGGGTGGGTAGAAGGTAATTTAAAAGCGAGTTTCCCACGCTATGTTTAGCGATCTAGAAATAGATCAATGGGCGCTAATGGGTTAATAAATTACAATGAAAAAAATATGAAAAAAAGACCATAATGATATAAAGTGATTTTTTTTTTAAATCAATGAGACTCAAAATACTTTTTGACATTTCAATAAGTCAAAGTATAACTTATTAGAGAATATAGGCGACATCCTTTCCACTATAACACATTCTACCCCATATTCCCTCTCACACAAGATGACGTGATCTATGATGTGCTCCCAAAGGACATCTCGGAAAGGACTTTCCTCACAAAAAGTCATCAACAAAAAAAGAGAAAAGAAAAGAGAGAAGAAGAGAGAGAGCCTGACTCACCGACAGCAGTGAGGTCACAGACCAGTCTGCCGATGCCCTCCCTGTAGTAACCAGTTCCTTTCGTTTTGATGGTTTTTTCGCCTCTTTTCATCACACAACTGGCCACCGCCGCCAAATGCCTTAATAAGGAAATGGGCAAGCACAGAGTGGGCAGGTGTGGATGTGAGTTACTGACACGAGTGGTGGTTAGGATGTGCCATTGGTTAAAATTGAGAAAAGGATAAATAATGTCATTTTTTTTACATTTCTCCTCTATGTCACAACTTGTCACATTTTACCTTATCCCTTCCCCCTTTAAGGGCAGGAATACTCTCTTAGGGCAGGATGTCCGAACACCCGACCAAGGTTCGGGGGAAATTCTGGCAGTTGTGGGGAAATTTTAGCCAAAGTTTATAAAAAACACTACAAATCCAAGTTGTTATTGGTAACAAATATCTTAGCTAGTGACAATATCATACAATCCAAATTCTACGGAAATTAGGTCAAAATTACGGATTACCACGGATCTTCACCGAAAAAAAAACAGAGTTTCCTTAGTGAATACCTGAAAGTTGGCTTTTCCTTGCAATATTTTGATTGATATGCAAGAAAAAGAACGTATCCGTGACGGGATCAGTAAGTTCCACTTAAAATCGTGTTATTTCATCCCATCAATGTTTTTGACTGAAAATGAGGGGGGGGAGGGAGGTCAAAAATGACCGAAACCATGCTTACCTAACATTTGAACGGCTCTTAAACAGAAAATAAATTAACCTAAAAGTATTAAACAAGAAATTTTCCTACATCATTTTATTAAACGCGATTATTATTTATTGCAGCATTGTAGGTCAACTCATCATTTAATTTACTACTTAATTGAAACTTTTGGCAACGGTATTGTTTGGATTAGCTGCAGGCCAAAACACAAAATAGACACAGCCAGGTGCGGATCAGGCTTTTCTAGACCATCCCCTTTACATTTTAAGAAAAATTGTCAAAATGTTGGGGATTTCCTAAAACGTATCACTCAAGATCCTCTTTGGTACCGCTGGGGGGTATGGAACCATGAAAATTTTGACGTGTTAAAGTAGGGTTTTAACTCATTTTGAGACTTTTTTTTCGTACTAATGAGTGATTTTTTGGGTCCGCACTGTCCCCAAAGTGCCCCCACCCTGGATCCGCCACTGGACACAGCTCACTATGCTACCCTCCTCTAATATGCGTTACGATTTTTTTTTCTTAGTTAAAAGTGACAAAGCCTCTTATGAGTGAGACATCATTCCAACAAGAGAAAAAAGCGGGGGTTCAATGGTGTGTTAAGCCCTGCTTAGAAGAAGCCTCCCCGATGTGGCATTTGGCAGGGTTCCATGCTTCGGTCACGCACCGTCTGGCCCATCCGCCTTGATTTTTATCAACCAACTTTCGCCAAATACCCATTCGTTTATTTACTTTCTCCGTTTGTCTTTTATACAAAGGAACTCGAAAACGAATTGCCAGTTAGAAAAAGAGAATGAGTCTACGAAGAAAGTTTTTAGAAAATTAAAAAAAAATTATAAGGTATATGGAATTGGAAAATTTCAGAATTATCATTAGAGTACGAAATAAAAAATAAAATCCAATCAAAGATTATTTCCTTTTTCGAATATCTTAAGTTTCAACTAACAGTAAAATTAAAATCAAATGAAATTTTCCCTCTCTATATTTCTAAGCATGAATGACAGAAATTATACTTATGACAAAATGAAAATGAGTTATTAATTCAGTTTAATCATAAAACTGAATCATTTTATGACTCCATTGACTTAATATAATTCATTTATGACTAAAACAAAAAAAACTGAACTAGAAAAATAATTTTAAGCATTTTTAACAAGGAAAGTTTTAACGATAGGTTAAAAGTTCATAGAGAACAATGAATTTTATAAATCTAAGCATTACAAAGGATTTTGTACAAAAAAAGTACAAAGGGGGGGGGGTCGGGCGGGCAGTTTTCTTACGTATTTATGAGTATACGGTTTGCGGTTTGCTTATTTTTGCTGTCAAGGGGAGTCAAAAATGGCCAAAAACTTGCTTACGTAATATTTGAACAGCCCCATATTTCCTTTTTCTGATCTTAAGTTTCAACTAACAAATGTACAATTAAATTTAACTAAATTATATTTTCCCTCTACATATTTCTATGCATGAGTGAGAAATTGTATACTTCATTCATGAATAATATAATCTGTTTAATGTACTGCTGGATATAGATTAAAAATTCAATTTTTCTGGAGAAATTTTAGAGATACGCGATGAATTTTTACAACTCCAATATGCAAACCGTGGAAACTCGATTCGATATCGAAATAAAATCGCATTATCATCCAGATTAGAATTCCAGATTAGTTAGGGGAATTCCATTCGGCCAGACAGTCAAGAAAGCAACTAAATAAAAACGAAAAGAAATCCCATTTCAAACATAACGTCTAGGAAGGGCTGAACACAATGTAAATGGCGCCCATTTAACCCTTTTGGTGCATTATTCCATTCCATGCATTCCTCTGGGGGCCGAATACCCCGGCAGGCTGCCCATCTCGGCTGCCAAACCGACGAATGCCCTGGATAGCTGCCAGCAACCCCCCATCTCTCTCATCTGGGTTATCCGAGGGTGATACCTCGCGAAATATTTGCCGGGATTTCGAACGTCACATTCCCCGATCCCCCCATGTCAAGACTATTGATCTATCTCGGAAATGATACAAGAGATATTTGCCATAAGGGAATTCATGTGTACACTATAAAACAATCTTTCCTTGGAAAACCTGGGCAGTTGGGTTACCCATTTTTTTCCCAAGTAATGTTCCTGGAATATAAGAGAAACTTCCTACCTGGTAAAAATTCAAAAACGTTCCTGAAAAATACCAATTATAGGCTGAGGGATGTTTCAAAGGTTTTACATAAAGCTCTTATTATTTTCCAGGAACATTACTTGAAAAGAAAGATTTTTTTTACCTAGTGGTTTTTTTTTCCTCTCATGTTGAATTGAACTTCTAAACATATGAATTACCAGTACCACCTCATAATGAGCAAATAAGATAAATTGTGCTTTGTAATCCCAACTTATTATTAAAGGGGCATGCACAAACTCATTACAATTATCAAGGGGTCAGTACGATTAAATACGAAATAATAAGAAAAACGCTAGAAAAGTAAGAAAATAGGTAACGAAGTCTGATGAAATTGAATAAGAGAAAGTTGTGATGTTAAATCTATAAAACGCTTCAATGTTAAGTACACGACTGAAAAAGTGTTTAGTTTGTCAACATTTAAACCTAATTTTGGGATTTTTCAAAGAGAGATATTTTTTAAATTCTGGGAGCTCTCATAAGTCTATCTCCTAAACTTCATAGAGAGGGAGAAAGAGAGAGAGAATTAAAGAGTAATGAATAATTCAAACATTTCTAAACATTCAAACATTCTAGTTCAACTTTTTTGATAACAGAACAATACTTCTTCAGAATGATACTTCATACTCCTATACATAATGTTTTAGGTAAGTAAATAATACTTCCTTTATACTAGACAGCAACTTAAGTTGAGTCTATGACGTCACTCACTAACAAAGTAGTTCCCATCGCGGTGTCTGAATTTTGAGGGAAATGAAGAACGTCAATTTAAAAATATGATTAGTTTTTTAAACCCACGTATATATTAGTAGTAGTAGGGGAGCCCATGATGCTAAATGTGGATTTACTCGAGCGCCTCAGATAATCATAGGGGAGATACGTTGCATGCTTTTGAGTAACTCCACCAAATATAAGCTCTCCATGTTGGTGGGTTTGTTTAGAACAGCCCGTCAAAATTTGAAAGAAAACTAGTTACATGGACATACTCGAGCGCGTCAGATTGGCTACCAAGGCAGTTTACAACTAGTTGAGCCTAGTTTCCTGGCTACTAGTCTATAAACATTTTGCTTCGTACATTTTTCTCAAAAAGAGCGATAGCGTCTTACCGGTCTTGGCTTTACTTTGCAACTTTGTAACCCTCCCGCTCCCTTACCCACCGCTCAAATCGGCAGATTTTAGAAAATGTACACTTTTTAGCTGGTAACTAACCTACCTTATCTTTATCTGACGCGCTACGATTTAACTAATTTTTTTTTTACAAATCTGACGGGCTGTTCTAAACTTACCCACCGACATAGAGAGCTTATATTTGGTGGAGTTACTCAAAAGCATGCAAGGTATCCCTCCTATGATTATCTGATGCGCTCGAGTTACTACCCAAAAACACTCTGGGCTCCCGCTCCCCTACTATGTATAGTGTCTCGATTTGATTACCGAAACATCTCCTAGCAACCCAACAGGCTTTGTTTTTACCCATTTTCTCCTTCCGCGTAGTGACGTACACTGGGTTCAGGAAGCGTTGCTGTCGATTATAGTCATCTTATTTTGTCCGACAAACACAACCTTTCTAAAAAGACTCGTAACCTCTGCTGAAACCCGTCAAAACACACAACCGAGTTTCTATTTTCCCAAAACATCTTCCCAAAGGGATGATACGCTATATTTACACGCAAGGGAAAGGGGAGAGAACGGACACCAAGAACGTTTTTACAGCCCGCCTGAGAACATCAAGCACAAACTTCTTCTGAAGAAAAGTCTGTGGCGCTAATGAGAGATGCTGAAAGAGAAAGGCTCAAGAAGAAAAAAATAAAACCTTCAGGTGCCTCTCTTTTGAAGGTGCAATGAACTACGCTTCAGTAACGTCGTTGCTTCCTTTGTGTATGGATGGAAAAGGTATCTTATGGTTATGTAAGTCTGAATGAGGTTGGTTGCAAACCAGTCGTTACTAAATGATATGAAAGGCTAGCATAAATACAATTTTTAATGATACGTCCAGGGCTCAAGCCATACTACAGGCCAAAGCAATAAAAATTTATAAAGATGATTATCTAAGAGAGGGTATCTAAGTGAAGTGAGGTAACCATCTTTATCGTTTTTTTATTGTTTTGGGCTGAGTTTGGCTGTAGTGTGGACAGCGCCTAAGGGGCCGTTCAGATATTATGTAAGCATGTTTATGGTCACTTTTGACCTCCCTCCCCCTTTCTCATAAAAGTAAAAAACAAAAGTAAGTACAAAGAAATATAAGCAAACCGCAAATGCCCCTCATAATTACGTAAGAAAACTGCCCGACCCCTTTTTTATCGTAAAAAATAAATATTTTAAAATAAAATTTATTTTTGGTTGAATTCCGAAATTATTTAAGCAAGAAACGTGAGATTTTCAAAAATGCAGAGAGATTGTAACATCTTAACATCACTCATAACCCCCCTTGTCAGGAAAAATAAGCAAAGAGCAAACCACCTCCCCCCTTTATAGGTGCTTAGGGGCCATTCATTAATTACGTAAGGATGATTTTGGCAATTTTTGACCCCCCCTACCCCCATGTAAGGGTAAGTAAGATTTTCGAAACCCCTCCCCCCTATTCTTACGTAAGATTCCATTTCGTTTTTCAAAATAATAAAATGTTAGATTTAAAAAAATTTTGACCCCCAAGTAAGGGTATGTAGAGATTTTTCCAACACCCCCTCCCCTCGGGACCCTTACGTAATTAATGGCCCTTTACGTAATATTTGAAGGGCTCCTAAAAAACCCTTTAGTATAGTAATGGAAATAAAAACCGGTAAAACAAAAAAACACTAATTTTTCTCGCACAAAAAGATGAAAAATCAGTGAAAAAAGCTACACACCTGCAAACCTAGCATTCCCCTTAAAACTCTTTAAACTTTAAACCCAGCAGCAAAATATTTTAGCTCGAATTCTTATTTTTTACACCCTAACAACTCTCACGGAGCATTTTCGGTGAAAAATTAGAAAAATAAAGGTTTAAAAAGTTTCCCCCTCTCAAGGAAAAGGTTTAACCTTTCTTATAATAAAGGAAAATAAACACAATTATGGAGAGAGATAAAAAAAGTGAAAATAACTTTCCAACAAATATAAATAAAAAAAGTAGCTCGCACGATAATTTATTGTTCCACCGGACAAGCGTAATTTCTTTTAAGTGCTGGAGTGCATAGCGCCGCAGTAATGGCACTAAACCGAATTACACAAATTGTGCCGCAAAAAAAGCCTCGCTTATTAGTTTTGATATTCTGCCAGAGCTACTTACTTAGGCAAAACAGCAGACGGAGCAAAAAAACAAAGCAGTATGCTGGACTTTAGATGAAAGATGAGACTCGAAATTGTTGGAGAAATTAAGATGATTATTCATGGTAACTCTATGATGGTACCCGAAGTTCATACCAAGGCTCCTTTTCATGTCTTGGGCAACTTTTGTTTACAACCTTTGGAAGAGCACTCTTATAAATGAATCTTCAGTTTGAATAAGGGAATAGTAGGCAAAAAAAAAAAAACAAGTCTTTAGAAAATAGAAAAAAAATCTTTACAAGTAACGGAATTTTCACTGTATAACCAACCACCCAGGCGCGGATCCAACAAGGCTCCAGGGGGGGGAGGCACTTTCTCAAGACCATCACCTTTACCTTTTGAGAAAAATGTGAAAATGTTGGGAAGTATCACTCAAGATACCCTTTTGTTACCAGTGAGGGGTATGGAGGGTCCTCCTCCATAAAAACTTTGAAATTTGACCTGTAAAAGCAGGGTTTTAACTCATTTTGAGTGCTTTTTTGGGGTCCAAAGGGGGGGGCACTGTCTTGAGTGCAAATTGTTTGAGAGATTAAGATGATTAAGTAGAATACCCAAAGTTCATACCAAGGCTCCTTCATGTCTTGGGCAACTTTTGTTTACAACCTTTGGAAGAGCCCTGTTATAAATAAGACGAGCATTTGAAGCTACCCCTAATGCAAAATGAATTCCTTATTTGAAGAGCCAGTTTAAAAAAAGAAGTCCAAAAAATGGGAAATTCTCTTTTTGTGATTAAAAAAATATGAGGCCCATGAATGGCAGGAGTCCGACCGAATTAAGCTTCGAATGATAGATGCCTCCACAATTTTGCCATGCCTCTGAAGGGGAAGGAAACAGTCTCCAGACGACCTCGACCCATGGAAAACTGCTACATGGCCGACCACAGGACTTTCGGACCCACAAATTTATCGAGCACGTACTCTGCATATACTCGGTGGGCCTTTGGAGGAGGTGTCGGGAATCGAACTAGGGACCCTATAATCCCAAAGCCTTAGCCACTAGGCTCCCCACGGCGGCCCCTAAATAGTCTCTGAATTGTGTGTCCACTGTCTGTCTGCCCTAGCAAGGCACGAGTGGCAAACCTAAAATCCCTACCCACAGCAGAGAAAGCAGTGGCGAGTGCAGGGTATCGGGTATCTAATAGAAGTGAGATAACCATCTTTATGGATTTTTTAGTGCACTCGCCACTGTTTTTTCTGCTGTGGGTACTGATTTTAGGTTTGCCACTCGTGCCTTGCTAGGGCAGACAGACTTTACCTAAATACCTATATAGTTGACTATCGTTTAATAATCTAATTTTGGAGGGCCGAATGCCAGATAAAGTTTAATTAAGAAGGGCCCAGAGAGCTATAAATTGAGATACCCCAGTACAATATCTCCATCACACAGATGCAATTTGTTAAGATTAGCATCCCCCCTAGCATAATAAAATCAAAACAAGATTTAAGAAAACTCGTGCCAAAAGAAACTCGTCAAACTTTTTATTTTCTTCCCAATATTAGTTTTGAATCCCCGCCAAATCCAGATGATGGAAAAGAAAGAAAAAAAATCTCGCACCGGGGTGGTGTCGAGGAAAATAAATAACTCATCGCGTTATATTAAAAAAAGGAATCTGGCAAGGGCGCACAAAAGGGTGGGCGGCGGGAGGATGGCTTCCATCCATTCCATTCCTCTCCGCATTGTTGTTGACGAGGGTCATTGTGGACGCGACAGAAAAAAAAATAAGTCGCTCTGAATGCATCCGGCATTTAGAACGACTCTGTCAGGGATAGAACGTCACTCTCGAGAGTTCAGGGACGAGCGGGGTGGCGGAAGATGGTGGTTGTGTCACATCCGCTTCAAGAGCATGTTGTGTTGTCATCAGTGGTGACAATTACACGGGTTTGTCGTGAGAAAACGGGTGTTAGGAAATGTTAGTTCTCCTAGCTTAGTACACCTTTTTTGTACATATTTATTCGTTTTTTGTTTTCCTTTCACATTTTTTATTATTTCGTATTTCAATTCTAAGTATTAATTTTGTCAGTATTCTTATGTTTGTTTATTGTATACATCATTGTAATTCTATTATACCTGTACAGGATTATTTCCTCCAGGTTATGTATGCTCAACTTGTAACTTCTTCTTTCTTTGTCAATAAATAAATTTGATTTTTTATTAAATTTTTCCAATACTAAGCGTTTGTTACACAGAATATGAAGGATTGTGTTTTATAAATCCATGTGTATATTTAGTCAGTTTAGTACACTATTTTTTGTTAATCATTTCCCAAAATATTTCCTACTTAATTCTTGAATCTTGTTGAAATTATTCGTTATCTTAGACTTGAGGTACTTACTGCAACCAAGATCTATACCTCCGATGTAAAGCTGTTGTCAATTGTTGCTGCACCCCAATTTCGTTTTGATGCTCATTCAAAAGTTTATAGATATATATGTTATGGGCAAAGTGATTAATCGGGCATTATTAATAATGCCCGAAGTGGAGGCGGGCAAAGTGATAAATTTCATTCATAAATACCCTTGAATTTATCACATTGCCCGGATATTTAATGCCCGATTTATCACATTGCCCGTAACATATCCACCACATTCACTGTAAGTGCTATGAAACTAACAGCATTTTTATTGAATTTTAATTCCAAGTCTTTAAATTGTATTCTAAACTTCTTCTACCCATCTTCACCTTGACATAATTCCCCATTCTCAATATTTCTTCCCTAATAGTTCTTCCTATCATATTATATCACTCAGAATTAATCATATCCTTCTCTGTATTCCTAATAAGTACACAACTGATTCAGTAACTGAGATTGAGAAAGTGTCGTGAGAAAGAACCGTGATCCGCTTTTATACCGCTATAAATCCTTCTAATTGTCACAGAGGATGTGACAAATATCGTCGCTCCCGTCCCTCAACTCTTGATTTTTGTGATTTGGCCATTAAGAATTCTGCCACAGAGGGGAGAAAGTTCTGTGTATGACACAAAGTGTCAATGCGTTGGGGGAAGCTTCAAAGCTGTTGTAAATTTTATTTTGTTAATAATGTTAACACTTGTTTGTTCTCAAGTTAACAACACTTTAGTCGTGTTTTTAGGTAGAAATTAGTGCAGTGGCGTATATAGGAATTTATTTCGGGAGGGGCCCAAAATTACTCCCCAGCCCCTCCCCCACATATTTAATAGGTCCAATGTAGCTTTTTAGGTGATAATTTAGGGCCTAAAAAACTTAATATAGGAAAAGTTGTTATTAATAAAAATACAAGTACCAAAGGGGGGTCTGGGGGTCCTCCCCCAGAAAATTTTTGGAAATTTGACTAAAAAAACCAGGTTTTTAACTAGTTTTGATGTACTAAGTCCGAATTTTAGATGTACATTTTTATGAACTTAATATTTAAAAAGTTATTAAAATGGAGTTCCAAGTACAAAAAAGGATCTGAGGGTTCATCCCCAGAAAAGTTTTGGAACTTTACCCCTAAAAACAGGTTTTTATCTTGGTTTTGGTACACTTAGTCCGAATTATGGACATATATATTTTTTGGTAGGATTTGAATTTTGATGAACTTATAACAATAAAAATTGTTCATAATAAAATTCCAAGTACAAAAGGGGGGTTTGGAGGTCCTCCCCCAGAAAATTTGAATTTTGACCCTAAAATACAGGGTTTTAACTGGTTTTGGTACACCTAGTCCAAATTTCGGGGGGCGCCAGGGCCCCCTCGCCCCGCCCTTATATACGCCACTGAATTAGTGCCTATTTTACCTAGACTACCTAGTTTAGGTAGTAGCCTCTTAAACTATAGAGAATCCGCCTCTGAACTCAGGAGTTAGTTTACGGTACAAAAAATAAGAAAAAGGAAAGGCAAATTAACTTTAATTTAATTTTACCCTCGATCAACTCTTGATTTTTGTGATTTGGCAAATTTTGTCACTGATGGGGAGGGGGTTCTGCTGTGTATGACACAAAGTGCCAAGGTTTAATTATATTATTCACAAAACAAAAAATATAAATTTCTTAAGAAATAAACATCAATTAAACATATACATGAAGCAAACCCCTCGAAAAACACCACAATGTTCCAATTATTTTGAATTTAAGAAATAATCATTCATACTTACGTAAACTAATTTAAAAGACAAATAATTGGTGCTCAATTCAAATGACTAAAAATTAAAAGTACTCTCAAGAAAATCATTCCACTAAAGGTTGACATAAATTAATAGATTAAACTGCATTTCATCTCTGCGGCAAAAACTTATCCTAACCACAAAGAGCAAAAACGCTCTTCCAACCTTTTCTCGTTAAGCCAATGATTTAACTACACTTCTTCCCCTACTTAGGGAACTTAATCTACCGTTTCAAGCCCCTATTCCCCATCTGAGACTGCATTTGGGTTTGCAAATTAAGAAAACCTCTCCCCAACTATATTCGCGTTTCTTTCTTTAGGGACCATTCACCAAATTACGTCACATACTCTTCTGGGGATTTTTACTCATCCCTCCCCTGATTTCAATAGTTCGCATTTTTCTGTAATCCCCGTTGTAATGTCACACTTTTAAAACCAAAGTTTAACGCATCTCAAATTTTACTGTTTTGCGTAACTTGAGAAACACTCGAGACTTGATAGAATTTCAAGGTTCGTACAGAAGTTTGAAGAGTAAAAAGGTGTACTTTTTAAGGAAATTCATAAGAATATTTTGAAAAATTTTAAGGACCTTCTTGAATGCAATTTAAGCTGTAAATGAAATTCTTTCAACGGCTTTTTAAGAATATTTTAACGCATTTCCCTTTCATAGATAGAAATAACAATAATTAGTTTTCACACTTAGCAAATGGTTAAGAGTAATCAAGTGTCATAGTGGAGTATATAGAAATAGTATATTTCGGGAGGGGCCCAAATATTCCAAAAAAACTTAGTCATTACCAGATATAAAACTAGATTTATGCAGCAAGGGAGAGGACCCAAAATTATTTCTCAGTAACATACCTTTTTAGGTAGAATTTGTATCTTAAGGAACTTGCATAAGAAAAGGTTGTGAAAAATAGTTCCAAGTATCAAAAGGCGGTTTAGAGGGTCCTCCCTCGATTTTTTTTTTTTTGGAAATTTGACCCTAAAACAGGTTTTTAACTAGTGTTTGTATACCTGTCCGAATTTCGGGGGGGGGCACTACCCCAAAGTGTCCTAATAAGTAGCAAAACTGAAATAAGAGTTCCGCTTCAAAAACTGTGACTAATCCTGCGGCATTGAGGGGAAAAAAACTTCTTTATTTCTGAAGAGTAAAGACTCTAATGAGTAAATTCAGGATTTAAAAGGCCCTTTTGTAAGGACTAGGGCAATCAAGGAATTTCTGAGGACTTTTAAAGACTATGCGCACCCTGAATTTCTTTAAATGTTATGTAAATATAGCAGTGGAAGAACATCAACACTTTGCTCTTTAAACAAAACAACTTTAAAGTAAAATGTTACAAGTGTTCGATCTCCAGCATGCCACATTAACACATCATAACAGTCCTAAAGTGTGACGGAATTTGTAAATGCCCCCTCAACCCCCGAAACAAAAGTGGCCGCATTTAATTAAAGGAACCCGGGGAGAACCAGAAAACCAATTTGGTGTCATTAGCGTAACAGTTGTTATTGAGCCTTAATGGAAAGTCCTATATATTTGGTAAAAAGAGATTACGTTTGCATCAAGATCTCAATAAAGCCGAGAGATTCTTCTTTTCTATTTAGTTAACGAGTTGAAATTATGGAGAAAAGTTCCTGTTAAGACTCTACTTCATACCTTTAGAAGTGTCTAATGTAGCCACTTATGTTTAGTTCTAAGATTATTGCTTTTCTTACCGCACATTCTCAGGGGATAATAATTTCATTAAAGGAACTGCACTCTCAGAAAGAGGTTATGAGCATTTTAGGCAAAAATGTCATTTTAAATATTTGAATGATATGAACCATTACTAAATATATTTTTTATTAAATATTAAATTCGATTTTTAGTCAGGTATTCGATTTTTAGTCAGGTATGAAATTAACTGAGAAAGAATCAAATCATAGTCAGGATGCATTTTTAATCAGTATCTAATTAATTTAATAATAAATTACACTGCTATGCTAGACACTAGACAGCAACGTTAGTTGACCCTATGACGTCACTAAGAAACAAAGTAGTTCCCGTCGCGGTGTCTGAATTTTGAATGAAATTAAGAACCTCAATTTAAAAATATGATTATTTTGAAAAACCCATGTAGATACAGTGCTTTTCAATCACGATTTGCGTACCGAAACTCCTCCTAGCAACCCAACAGGCTCTGTGTTTACCGATTTTCTCCTTCCGCGTAGTGACGTACTGGGTTCACGAAAGGGGGGGCTGTCGAGTATAATGCATGAAACACTTTCGCAACACTTTTTGCAACGCTAAATAAACACAATAATGAACACTTCTAATATAAATAGTTTCGATTGTACTGCGATTGTGTTGTGTAAGAAAATATAGTGTTGTGAAATTGATATTAACAAATCTAGAGTAAAAAATTGCGTTCTTATGTGTGTGTTTCGATCCAAATATAAGAACACTTTTAGATTCTAAACATATTTTAAAACACTATTTTTAGAACACATTTCTGGATAAAAAAAAAAAACATTTCGAACACTTCCCAAACGTGTTCAGAACACTATTACAACACAAAAAGGTGGTAAAGTGTTCTATCTATAAACACAACCGAAGTGTTGGTAAAGTGTTCTATCTATAAACACAACCGAAGTGTTGGTAAAGTGTTACAAAAAGTGTCAATAAATTGTGCTTATTGTGTTTATTTCAAATTGTGCTTATTGTGTTTATTTCAAATTGTGCTTATTTTGAGCTTATTGTGCTTATTGCATATTGTGTTTATTTTTATGTGTATAGCGCTTGCAGTTTAAGACTTATGTGGAGTTTGTTTTAAATTTTCAATGTGTTTTCAAAGTATTAATTACATTATTTACATGGTTTAGTGATAAAACAGCTAAGATCTAATGATTTACGAACCGACTATTTTTATAAGCCCCAAAACTACAAACAGGATATGCAACACAAATATCAAAATCTTTATAATTTTTTAAAAACCTACATTCGGTCCAGATATTGACCAGCAAACAGATGTTACTACTTCCTTGTTATAGTTCCATTTTCCCAGACAAAGGGGCAAGTGTTTTTAAGAACGAACTCGACAGAAAATAATAAATATTTTTAGGCGTGGGCTAAAGTAGAACTGGCCTAGAGGCACAAGCCTACGATCAAATATTTGTAATCTCAAAGTAGCCGATCACGTTTGTAAGAATCTTTATTTGACTGCCAGGAAGTAGATGGCAGCACATAGCCGTGTAACATAGAAAGGACGCCTGCGCGCGTTGAGGATGATAATATTATTGTTTTGGATTCGATGTTCGTGATTGTATTGATGTTGTGATGTCTTATTAAAATCGATTATTTACCAAGCATCGCCTCTCCCTGTGTTTCGTGAAGTTTAAGTATTAAGAAGATAACATCTCAGAAGCGGGATGACCTACGTTCTGACTCGAAGTGGACCAGGTTCAACGGCTTTTGGTTTCGGAAAAGCAAAACAATGGCGGTAAGCGTTTTCGGCATTTCTACCATTGAAAGTAAAGCGAAAGTATTGAAGTATTACGTATTGAAGTAAAGTGTTTAAGAAAACGTAAAAGAAATATATTTTATGTGCTTGAAGTAGATTTTTGTTTAAAAAAAAAAATCATGGCATATCTCGCAAAAGGAAAAAAATGTGATTTGTTAGAATTAGCGGAGGAACTGGGAGAGGATGTTTCTGAGAGTAACACGATTCCTGAATTAAAATCAAGTATCACCAAAAGTAAAGGGTATGAGGAACCCTTCGTTAAGGAAATGTTAAACCGAATTATTGATGATAGAAAGGAAAGGGAAGAAAAGGAACGTGAAAGGGAAGAAAAGGAACGTGAAAGGAAAGAAAAGGGTGAAAGGGAATTTCAACTTGAGAAATTACGTATAGAAAGAAACGTGGAAAGAAATCACACTGTCGAGGGAAGTAGAAATTCTGTAGACCTTAGGAATTTCATTCAAAAGTTCGATTTAAGAGAAGGGGACATTGCTTCGTTTTTGATTTTGTTCGAGCGGCAATGCAAACGTGTGGGCTTAAAAAGGGAAGATTTTGTGTCACATTTGTTAGGACTTTTACCTTTGGAAATTACTCAGTTGATTGCTCGTGAATCAGAATTAGATGGAAATGATTACGATTTTGTTAAGAAACTGTTGCTGAAGAGATTTAAATTGGGTCCCGAAAGCTTTCGTCAAAAGTTTGTGAGTCATGTTCGAGAGCCAAAAAGTACATGGGCTGATTATACTTTCGAATTGCAGAATTTTTTTGAAGAGTGGATAACTGGCTTAGACATTAAGGATTTCGGTTCTTTGAAAGAGCTCATTGTAACTGATCAATTGAAAAAGCGTGTTCCGAGTGCAATACGAGAACATTTTATTGATTCATGGCCAAAATTTATTAAAGCAAACGATTTAGCAGAAAGATTGGATGAGTACGAAAATGTACGATCTGGAATGAAAGTTTCTGTTGAAAATAAAAACCCTAAACCTAATTACGATCACGGAAGGTTTTTACAATTGAATTATAGTAAATCGAGAAATCGTGAATCCCAGGAAAGAGAGAAACACAGGCATTTTGAAAAGCGAAAAGGTTTTAACTCCTCAATTAGAAATGAGAACGGTGAATTTAAGTGCTTTAATTGTAATGGTTATGGTCACATTGCCAGAGATTGCCCGCAACCGAAAAGTAATAGGCAAGATCGCACTCAGCGATCTTGTAAAATCGTCAATCGAAAGGAGGAAAGTCAAAGTACCAACTTATCGGTCGGACAGGATGAATTGAATCAGAGAACTCCAGTGACGCCTAACATCTATTTAAAAGACGCTTATATTTATGGCTCTAAAGTTTCGGCCTTAGTTGATACAGGGAGTAGCAGCTGTCTTTTGAAGGAAAGTGTTGCATTAAAACTAAATCTCAATTTGGAGTCGGATAACAGTGAATTATTTGGGTTTGGTAATCAAAACAGTCCAGTTACAAAAGCTATTGGCAAAACTGTTGTTAATGTTCAGGTTGATGATGTAGTCGGAAAATTTATTACCTTACTTGTTGTTAAGGATGATTCGCAGCCGTGTGATTTAATTCTAGGTAGGACGTGGATTGATCTACCCTATATTGCATTTGCGCGTGTTGGTAGTACCTTAATATTTGGCTATGCAAATCATGATATCTTTGCAAAAATTCAAGTAGACATGGATGAAAATAGAGTTAAATTAAAAACTGATGAAGAAATTGAAATCGAAAGTAATACTGTTAATTTTGTTAGAGCAAAAACCGAAGAGAAGATTGATGATTGCGTAGTTTTAGTGAGAAGTATAGGTCAAAATTTTGATTCCATGCTTAAGGTAGTTAATGGAGAAACAGTGGTTCCCGTAATTAATACAGAGGACTTTAATGTGAAAATGAAGAAAAATCAATGTTTGGGACGAGGGACGATTCTGAGTGACGAGTGCAATATACTGCCAGAGTATGAAGAAGATGATCCAACGACAAATAAAAAGGAAGAGATTAATGTAATAAGAAGTGTAAAGTCACCTATTCAGATGGAAGGGATCAAATTCGATGAGTCCTTGGGAAGCGATGAAAGAAGTAAACTTCTGGAATTATTGAACAAGTATAGAGACTGCTTCGCCTTAAATACTAACGAATTGGGCTGTACGAATGTATGCAAGATGGAGATCAAGGAGGTGGAAGGAAGTAAGCCGGTCTGCCAGAAGCCATACAAAACCAACTTAGAAGAAAGGAAACAAATTAAAGAGATTGTGTCTGAATGGAAAAGATGCGGAATAGTTTCGGACACTAAATCACCATATTCGAGTCCAGTATTATTAGTAAAGAAGAAGACGGGTGAGCAACGATTGGTGATAGATTACAGAAAACTGAATGCACAGACTGTCAAGGACAAATTTCCGCTGCCGAAGATTGATGACATATTGGAGTGTCTTGGAGGAAGCAGAATCTTCACAACCTTAGATTTGGCTAGTGGATATTTACAGATACCTTTGACCGAGGAAGCCAAGCTTAAAACTGCATTCATAACACCAGACGATACGGGTCAATTTGAGCGGATGATTTTTGGGTTAGCAAATGCCCCGGCGGAATTTCAAAGACTGATGAACTCTGTTTTGGGTCCATTGTTCGACAGAAAAATATTGTGTTATCTAGACGATATTCTAATCCCAGCCGTGACATGGACAGAGATGATTGAAAAGCTCATTGAAGTATTTGAATGTCTAAGAAAAGCTAATTTGACACTCAAGTTGCCTAAATGCGAATTTGGGAAGAAGGAGGTTGACTTTTTGGGTTTTGTGATCAGTGAAGAAGGAATAAAACCAGGAGTAAGAAAAGTTGAGGCAATAGCCAAGTTTCCACAACCTAAGAATGTCCATGAGGTTCGGCGCTTCTTGGGGTTGACTGGTTTCTTTAGAAGATTTGTGCCAAAGTATGCGGAGAGGGCAGCGCATCTAACAGGTTTGACTCAAAAGAATAGAGAGTTTGAATGGACAGTTAAACAGGAAAAAGCATTTCAAGACCTTAAAAGTAATCTGACTAACAAGCCGATAGTCGCTCATTACCGGCCTGAGGCTATGACGGAGGTTCACACTGATGCTTCATCTGATGGACTCTCAGGTATGCTCCTACAAAGAAGAACGGATGGAGGATGGAATATGGTGTACGCTGTCAGTAAAAAGACCACCGCAGCCGAGAAGAACTATCATTCAAGCAAGCTGGAGTTGATGGCAATAGTGTGGACTTTGGACAGACTTCGACAGTTCCTGCTTGGAATGAAATTTACTATCGTTACTGATTGCCAGGCTCTGGTTTATATGAACGCAAGGAAGTCAACAAATCCTCAAATTGCAAGATGGAGCAATCTTATTCAAGAGTACGATTTTGAAGTAAAACACCGACCAGGGACAAAGATGGCTCATGCGGATGCATTGAGTAGAGCCCCTGTCTTGGAAGCTGAAGACACGATGACTGAATTGATCGAAAAGAATCTAGATGTCTACTTAACGATGACCATTGATGAGCAAATCCTGCTGATTCAACGAGGAGATCCTGAATTGGATAGGATCATTTCTATTTTCAAGAAAGAAAAGTTTGAGAGAACAAAAGACGAAGATCAAATTATTGCAAACTACGTTTTCAAGAGGGAAAGATTATATCGAGTCGTAAAAGACAACGGAAAAGAAAGACTACTTTACGTTATACCCAGATCTATGCGTAAAAGTACCGTAGTCAAGTTTCACGATCTTCACGGTCATTTCTCAGTTGACAGAACTGTGAGTAAAATTAAAGAACTCTATTGGTTCCCAAGAATGAAACGCTACGTAAAGAAACACATATCGATGTGCCTAGAATGCTTAGTGAACAAGGTACCCGCAGGTAAACAGCAAGGACTTTTGCACCCTATCAAGCCTGGACGGAGACCCTTTTCTGTAATTCACATGGATCATTTGGGACCGTTTGTTAAGAGTTCTAAAGGTAATCAACATTTACTGGTTATAATTGATAATTTCACGAGGTTTTTACGATTAATACCTGTGAAAAGTACGAAATACAATTTCATTCAGAAGGCATTGAAGGACTTTGTCAATGATTTTGGTTTACCAGACCGGATCATTAGTGATCGAGGATCCAGTTTCACCTCTCAAGGTCTAGAAAAGTATTGCCAAGAGAATGGTATAGCTCATACTCTAAACTCTACAAAGCATCCACAGGGAAACGGTATGGTCGAGAGAGCCAATCGTACCATTATTCCGGCCATAGCAATCTCCATGGAAGACGATAGACATAGAGACTGGGACGTGAAGATAAAAGAAGTTGAGAGAGACTTAAACAACGCAGTAAACAGGACAACAAACAAGACTCCTTTCCAAGTACTACATGGTTATACCCCAAGGTTTACTGATGGGATTTTAAGAAGGCAAGCAGATGATAGCACAGATGAATGGATAGATCCAGTAGAAGTCCATACCTCAACTCGTAAAAGAATAGAAGATATGCAGAAAAAGATGAAGGATGCTTACGACAAGAAGAAAAGCGGAACAACTACTTATAAGACGGGACAAGTTGTTGTTATGAAGAAAGCTCCAGTATCGACGGGAGAACCAACGAAAACCCAGCCGAAGTATCGAGGTCCGTTGATCATAACTGATGTACTTCCAGGGGATACTTATAGAGTCACCCAACTAGAGGAGAAGGGCAAGAGAAACTTCTACACAACAACGGCGCACGTAAGCCAGCTGAAGGTATGGCCGATCCCGGATGGAGACGACTCGACCGATGGACTTTCTGATTCTTCTGATGAGGACTGTGAATTGAGAAGAAATCCAAGGCGAGCCTGTACACAAACAAAGCCTGAACAGTGACTGTGGTAAACTGATTGAACTTTATGGACTGTTGCAGCTATGTATGTGAGTTGATTTGGAATTTAATTAATCTTATTTTAATTGATCTTAAAAAGTGAATTATGTGTATTATTTTAATTATCTGAAAAGTATTTCATGAATTGTAAATTTAGTATTGAGTGATTTTCATTTTAACATTTAATATGTATGTAAAGATATAACTTTAAAGTTGTCAAGTAATGTCGTAGTGAATTATTAATTACTCCTATTAATCAGGAGCTTAATTGGTCAGTCTGGCCGAATGTAAGAATCTTTATTTGACTGCCAGGAAGTAGATGGCAGCACATAGCCGTGTAACATAGAAAGGACGCCTGCGCGCGTTGAGGATGATAATATTATTGTTTTGGATTCGATGTTCGTGATTGTATTGATGTTGTGATGTCTTATTAAAATCGATTATTTACCAAGCATCGCCTCTCCCTGTGTTTCGTGAAGTTTAAGTATTAAGAAGATAACACGTTCATACACGAAATTCAATGGTGTGTAAAAGGAAATGTCAGAAATAGAAAACGGACATTTTGGTTGAAGCAGATTGGGAACACCAATAAAAGGAAGAAATCTTTCTTGGGAGTAATAAGTTCATTATTGGATTTTAAGTCAAATACAAATTTATGTATTGTCACCGAATAGAAAAATGAACACACTGTAAAAAAAATCCTAGAAGGTTCCAAGGAAAAACTGGGAAGCTGAGTTGCCCATATTTTCCAAGTAATGTTCCTGGAAAATAATTTAAACTGGAACATTGCCGTAAAATATTGGTATGCTGGTATTTTTGATTGATTTTACCGTAACGTTCCTGTTATTTTCCAGGAACATTACTTGGAAAAAATGGGCAATACAGCTTCCCAGTTTTTCCAAGGAAAGTGGCAAAGATTTTTTTACAGTGCAAATTCAACTGTATATAATCTACTTGAAGAAATAATTCTATGCAGGTATAATATAAAATCACAGTAACTAATTCATTTTTGGTTACATTAAAATCGTATAGTGAATCGAATATCCTGAACAAGATAAAAAAAATAATAAGTAAAAAGTAACAAATATGAAAAAAGATATAGTACCTGGCGAAACTGATCGTTCTCGAGTAGTTAGTATTTGAATTAACTGATCCAGATAATACGGATATTCAGGTACATAAGGACCAGATAAACAAAGTTTTACTGGTACTTAAAATCAAAAGGGTTTTTAATTACAAAAGGTATAGTTACTATGTAAAATACACTTAGAAGCTACAAACACAGCAATTTCCATACGCGAATTTCCTTCTTTGTGAGATATTATAACAGATTGAATTAACGAATCGGAAAAACTGATTCAATATCAAGACTTAAGACACTTTATTATCTCTTTAAAGAGGCTTTAAAGACTCCGGGGAAGTAAAAAAGAACTATTCATTTCAGAAATGATGATTTAATTCCTTTCTAAAGCTGATAATTAGGAGATTAAATAAAAAAAGGGAATCTCTAACAAAAGGGGGAAAACTATTTTTATCTTGCGAAAGTGAGAAAATTGACCAAGAAGAATTATTTTAGGGAAATGAAGATTTATTATATTTAAAGTGGATTAATTTTTACATAAAAGTCGTTAACCAGGAAATTTATGAACCGTAGGTAATTAAATTTATCCGCAATAACTGGTCTTAAAAGTAAACATAAATTGTTATACTGTAATTTCATGCTTAAATTTAAAATAGAGAATCCGAAGTTTTAATACTATCGGACCTTTTTATCTACGAATGCACTAACTACTAATGTTATTACTACTAACTACTTGTAATCTACTAATTCTTTAACTTTACCACTTAAAAAATATTGTTGAGCTTTAAATGCAACTTACTTGTTATTTTTACAAGACAAACTATAAATATATAGCTGCTAAATCTGATAAGATTCTTTCATTTCAAACATATACCTAATAACATATTCAAACATATAACTTATATCAAAGGTAAAAATATGCATTAATATTCACTCGTATAAATTTTTCTTTCAAACAGCAATAAATTGTTATATTTTAAATAAATATACGCTTCTAACCTGTTTCTTTTTTCAAAAAAGAAATCCATTCTTTTAAAAATATTGTTACATTTAAGCCTCGAATCTTTACCACGTGAAATTCTAGCGACAAGTTTCACTCGAAAACCCAATTTTCTTAAACACTTTAAAGAAAATCTTGAACTATACCTATCCGATAAGATTTGGAAATTCTTACCTTGCAATTTATGAAATGGACGCGATTGACACTCAAAGATACCACAACATTTTTGGCACTATCTTTGAAAATCAGTGAACCACAAAACTGAAAAATTTCTCAACAAACTCATTTTTACTTCGAAACAAAATTTCTTCACACATTTACAAGACAAACAGTCTAAATTTGTATCTAAATCCAACCTAAATCCTTTTGACACTGGATATTTCCACGAACGTAACAACTCAACTCCACTCTAATCTCGCTATTTCTGAAAAATTACAAGTTAAATTAAAGCAAAATTCTCAAAAGTAGCAGCCAGGATTCGAATCGGGGACTATTTGGTTACTAGAAACACACTCTACCACAAGGTGATCGGTGCTGATGCCAGGCATGATCAATAATATGATTTTAATGTTATTAAACACGTAATAACAAACCCCTACTACTGCGCATGCTTCAACTGCCGTGGAAATAACCACTTCAAATCCTTTTTTTTTATTATTTTGAAACATAGTAACAGCGGCTTGTATCAAATCTAATGACATCGACCCCATTTGGATCAACTACAAGTGCGGAGGAACCCAAGAGGGCGGACATTATACCTCACAAGAATCGTGCGATATTCCGCCGCGCCGTTTCCATGACTGCCCCATCATCTCCCATCCTGTGATTAGGAGCAGGTGGCAGAATCCTTAATGACCAAGGAGCTGCTTTTTAGGAGAGAATCACTATTTTTCCCACATGAAAATCGGAAAAAAAAACGTGTATGTAAGAGGAATAAACTCATTGAGTTTAATAAAGTGTATTTTCTCATTATATGTCACTTTCATAGGTTTTAACAATAACTTACAATAAAATTATGGTTACAGGAATGCGTTTGTAACTTGCAATGGAAAAAAAGGAAAAGAAGTCCAAAGCATAGTTTAGATGAAACGAAAAACTTTCTGCGCGCAAAAATTTCTTCAAATATTTTCTGCTAAGCAATTAAGAGTGCTTCCATCAGTCGTTTGATTTTTGACTTAAAACATAATGACAGTTCACCTAAGTACTGTAATAATGCTTCATAAGCAACAACAGTAAGAAAAATCAATTTAATTATTATCAAAAATTTAAATTAAAGATAATAAAGGCTTTGGATATTCCAGATAACTTCTACATTGCAGTTGCTCACCCACAAGGAATCCTAACAAGCCGAAACCAATTATTGCCCAACTACACTCAAAGACTAAAAGAGACACAATAATCCAAATACCAAAATATAAATAATACCAAAATAACAGCCAAATAAAAAAAAATAAGTGCTAAAGATATACAGGGTGATTCAGATAAGTGTTTCATAACTTCTAGGGGAGGTAGGGTACATCAAGACGAACAAGAATCGATATAGGTTAGGGGGTCGCAAGTGGGGTCTAAGGAGTAAAAATCACGGGTGAAAATTAGCAAAAAACCTCTCATATCTGGGCTGAAAGAGATACAATTGTTCGATTCCGGCATTTTTTACATTCAACCAATTCAAATGTTTCATGTGAAAACGAGATGCAAGTGTTTATTCTAATCAAAAACAGACCAATAAATGAAACAGGCATGCGTTGTAAGTTGATAGACTGCAGTAGAAAGTGTCACGACAAAAACATCTTAATACTAGAGTTTTGTTGGTTGTTTGGTTGGTTGGAGTTATATGGCCCAAAGAACTAAAGTCTGACCAAGGGACAATTGTAACTTTAATCTACCTTCAACGCATGCCTCATTCAATTATTGGTCTATTTTTGATTAGAATAAATACTTGCATCTCGTTTTTACATGAAACATTTGAATTGGTTGAATGTAAAAAGTGCCGGAATCGAACAATTGTATCTCTTTCTGCCCAGATATGCGAGGTTTTTTGCTAATTTTCACCCGTGATTTTTACCCCTAAGACCCCACTTGCAACCCCCTAACCTATATCGATTCTTGTTCGTCTTGATGTACCCTACCTCCCCTAGAAGTTATGAAACACTTATCTGAATCACCCTGTAGGTGTAGATTTCCCAAATACTCCAATTTTTGTCAATGAACATCTTTGCCCTGCCATTAAAAGGCTCTTTCTACTATGAAGCAAGGCAGTACTATAAAAAGAATTTTTTTCTCACACAACACAATCGAAATAAAAGCGAAACTCCTTTGATTAGAAGTGTTCGTTATTATGTGTACTAAGTGTTGCAAAAGTGTTTCACTGTTAGACAAAATGAGCAAAATCGACTGAAAGCAGCAGCAGCAGCTTCCCTTTCTGTGCGTCGGTAGCACGATAGAAAAAAAAGTGTTATTAACGTAAAATATGTTTATAATGTGAAAGTTCTTAAATTTGGATCTCAACAACACTATAAGAACATATTTTCTGACTCTAACACCTTTACAACACTTGTAATTTTCTCACACAACAGAACGCAATCGCAACACAATCGAAACGCTTTTGATCAGAAGTGTTCATTATTGTGTTTATACTAAGTGTCGCAAAACTGTTTCACGCATTTGCAGTGTAGAAAAGTGTTCGGCGCAATCGAATGAAAGCAGCACTTAACTGCTTTAGCAGTAATGAATAAATAAATAAAAAATTTGGATCTCAACACTATAAGAACACATTTTCTGACTCTTGCAACACTTTAACAACATTATCTTTATCCCACACAACACAATCGAAACTCCTCTGATTAGAAGTGTTCATTATTGTGTTCATACAAAGTGCTGCAAGTGTTTCACAGTAGACAAGAAAGTGTAGACAAAATGAGCAAAGGTGAGCGAACCTTCCGAAACTGGATCGGCCGATTTCTCTCTTTTTTCTCTCTCTCTGCTCGTCGAAGCGTTCCTTTTCTCCCCTTTTTGTTTTTGCTGCTCCAAAGAGGAGGGCAATGTCAAGGGCGCCCAGAGAACTGGGACAGCGGTAGTGTGCGATTCGCGGTTTACGGGGTCAGAGAGTTTGGCGAAATTTACGGTGAAGTACAGTCGATTCCGCTAAATCTGATCATGGTTAATGTTATGGAAATTGACCGGTCCCGATCACTCCTATTTAACCTAAAGCAAAATATATCGTTTTATGTTATTAATATATCGCTTAATATTAGAATTTGGTGAAATCTCCTGAAAACCTCCTTTTTTCGCACTTTGAAGGCCAATTTTAATACATAATCATACAAAATGAGTCACTAATTCATTAGTAATATATGTTCCATTCTCATATTTTTCTTTAAGAATGTATATGATTTGCAAAATACGTACTGGTTAATCGTTTTAAATACTTCAATTAGTACCGCATAGTCGTGATTTTACGGCAAACACTCAGTTACGCTGTTTGAAACCTGTGAAGAATTTACGATGAGGTATCTTTTGATTAGCATTTATTCGATAAAGATAACATGTATATGTATATAGAAGGGATGTATCCAAGAGAGGGGTTAGGGGTTCAACCCGCCCGAAATGTTGACATTAATTTTTATGCTGTTTTTTCACCGAAAATTAGGTGACTTACAAAATGAGTTAAAACTCTACTTTCAAGGGTAAAAATTCCAAAAGTTTTTAGGAGTCCTTCCCCCAGAAAACTGAAAGAAGGCCACAAAACCTATGAAACCATGTTTCATTTTCCCAGGACACCAAATAAAAAATTTTGAACCGAAGAAAATTTAAAATTTAACATAGAATGGAGAAAAATGTACTCAATCTGAGTTCTGTTCCCGAAAATAAACAATCAATCGTTTTAAATGATTAATAAAGTTTTAAATGTTAATCTTTTCCAACCTTTAACTCATCATAACATTTTATTTCTACTCTAGACCTCATTCTAGACTTAATTCACAAACATAAAAAAACCTTACAAAGTTCCTATTTTAAGTTCTTCGACGATAAATGAAAATGGTGAATATTTTCTTCCATTTTCTAATAATAAAGGGAGTGAAGATACCAATACTTTCCCAGGCCACAGGCGTTAGAAGAATATCGAGAGCATATCTGAAAAGTCACCCACTTCTTTCGAAACGCATAATCTCCAAAATAAACAGATTCAAAGTCACGCTCGGGTGAAAAAAAATTTAAAAAGGGGTATAAAATTTTGAATTGCAGAATTTTTAAAACTTAGCATAGAATGAGAAAAAATTACATTATATCTGAACTCTGTTTCTTAAAATAAGCAATGAATCGTTTTAAGTTTAAACAATTAATAGAACCCGAAATGTTAATATTTTCGAGCATTTACCCACTCTAAACATTTAATTCTGCCTCTAAACCTCTTTCAAGACTTAATTCATTAAAAAAAATCAACGTTACTACTAGTTCCTATTTTATGTACTGCGAAATTAAAATGATAAATATTTTCATTCCTTTTTCTAATAAAGGGATAGTGAAGAGAGCAATACTTTCCCAGCCCACAGGCGTTGGAGAAATCTCGAGAGCATCTGAAAAGTCGACCACTTCTCTTTAGAAACGGAAAAGAGAGCAACATACACCATCTCCAAAACAAACAGATCCAACACAAGTCACGCTCGGGATGGATGCTCTTTCTGCATCCGGAAAGGAGCACATGCAAATGAGGGATGCTCATCAGGGGTCCAAGTCCACCACACAAACTTATTGCTATTTCTTAATTACTTTCTCACACTCAAAAATAAACGCATTTAAGCAGTGTCATTCCTATAGGATTTTTTGGAGGAGTAAAAATACTCCTTGACTTTTTTAGGAGGAGTGAAATTCAATTGCGAGGAGTAAAATACGGAAATAGCATTAACTACATATACAGAGACAAATTTTCTATTAAAAACTCTTACTTTTTAATGGACAAAATGAAATTGAAAAAAAAAAAGTGAGGATGCTTTTTTGGGTTTCAACAATTATAGCATATATGTTAAGTATTAATAGAAAATATACGTTATACAAGTTGCATTTTTTAAGAAAAGCCGTTGTGAAGAATTCAAAGAGTGAAAATACTCCTGGCTAGTTTTTTAAAGAGTATTTCCGATTTTCAAGGAGTGAAATATTCTCTCAGAGGAGTTAAAAATATCTCTGCATTTAAGTACACTTTTTAAACCTTAAATTATGAACATTTTAGTTGTGTTGTAAACCCTTATTGTGTGGTGATAGCGTTCTGAAAAATGTATCAAAAGTGTTCTATAAAGTGTTATTTTTTTTTATACACTGCAAACTCTTCCACATATTTATTATTCTTTTGTAAAATTCTAGATAATTTGTTTGATTGCCCAGATATTTTATGTTTAATTTAATTTTCTGGTTAAAATCTTAACTTACTTAATAATTATCTTTTCATATGTTCATTATTTAAATTTAATTAATTTAATTTTCCTATCAATAGATTTTTTAAAATTTTTAATATTCATTGTAAAGTACTCGATATTTTTTCCGAGTCTTTTAGTGTTTTTAAAAAGTTATGTGAAAGTGTTTATACAATTAAGTTTTCTTTTTTTTTCTCATCACCACTGTAATTGGATTTTATCTGTAGTGCGTGTTCTCAATGAATAAATATATAAATAAAAAAAATAAACACATCGTAAACACAATTATTAACACTTTAGTGTTTAAATTAACAACATTTCAGTTGTGTTTTTAAGTAGAATATTTCATAACCCCTTATTGTGGTGTGTTAGGGCTTAAAAAGTGTTGTTACTCGATTCCGAAGTGTGCCGTATTCGAGCTGTTTGATTTCTGGCGTTTCTATATTTGTAACCGTGACGTCTCGCTGCATTGTGATGGGAGTCCGTTGTTTGCACCTATGGTTTGCACTATGAGCCGCAGCAGCTGTTTTACGAACACATCTTGGGCTCTGTTCGGATCATGGAAAAGGGTTTTCGCATTGCATCCATTGGATACGGACTGTCAAATTCCTGCACTCAAAGAAATGTTCGATTTGGTAGTACAGTCAACTCCGCTTACTGTGATCATGGTTAATGTTATCAATCGGATAATATTATTCAATTGACCAGTCCAAATCACTCCTATTTAATTTAACGCAAAATGTATCTATTATATGATCAATATATCGCTTAATGTTATCAAAATCTGGCGAAATCCCCTAAAAAGCTCCTTTATTTCCTGTTTGAAAGCCAATTTTATGCATAATCATACAAAATGAGTCATTAATTTTTCAGAGTTATATGTTCCCCTCTCATATTTTTCTTTAAGAATGTAAAAGTTGCAAAATACACATACTAGGTAATCGTTTTAAATACTTCAATTAATACTACATAGTAGCTGTGATTTTAAAGCTAACACTCGAGTTACACTGTTTGAAACTTTCTAGTATCAAATCGCTTATTATTATCAATGTTATCATTCTGATCTTACACAAAAGTGATCCCATTAAGCGGAGTCGACTGTATACAGTTTTCAGTTATGATTAATGCAGCATGCAGCACTGAACAGGGTAGCCACAGAAAACGTATATTTCAAATAGAATAACCGCAAAAACCAAGTTTTGAAGTAATCGAAAAAAACTGAATGAATTTATCATTGTATAACTACTAAACTTTTACTGGAAATTCAGGGCTCTATTTAGAATACAGTACAGTCATCTAAAAAGAGATAAGTGTATCCCAAAATATTGGACAGTTAAAAAAAGTTGGTGGGTTTATTCCCTTCTTAAACTTATGAAATTTCATCTGATAAAATCTTAAAAACCACCTTAATCGAAAATTAATTTATATCTCTGCTTAGTTCACAGCATAAAAGTGAGAAATAGAAAGATTAAGACGAATAAAATTACAAATTCTTAAGAAACTGAGTCATTAAAGCAGTATAGACGGAGCAAGTGAATATCATGGAATCAAACATTGACCGGATAAAAGAGATAAAAACTTAAATTTAAAACAAATCTTTCTTTTGGCTTACAGGGGACGGCAAGACCTCGAAAACGGACTTCGGGTTGAAACTTGGCAGGTTTGTAGTACACCCCAAGGGTATCCTACCCTGAAAGTATTACGACGCACTAGCCAGTAGAACCCGAGAAAACGCCCCCTAAAGTTTCGCCCAATTAACTCATAACCATTATTATTTAAATTGCATTGTTATAACAAGAGCCGAATTGCCCAGTCGGTAGCGTACTCTCCTCGCAACTGACCGACCTGGGTTCGGTCCTACCTTCGGAAATTTTTTTTTTTGCTATTCAAAAATTATTTTTAAAGTTTAAATAAAATATAACCCTCAAATATAGTAAATTACCTTATATTTTTTATTAACCATTGCAGTATTTTTTTTACTCCAGTTTGAATTAATGTTTTACTTAAAAATGATGAATTAACGAATTAAATAACATATTAATTCATTATTTAACGTATTAAATATTGAATTTTGTTTTAAAATTAATGAATTAAATATCAAACAAATAACACGTTTTATGGTACAATTTTGGATAGTTAATTTTACAAATGTAACTTATTTACAATTATAAAAAAAATGTTTCTTGTTTTACACACAAGACCCAGAATGATAATTATCATAAAAACATTCAAAACAAAAAGTAGTTTGGCATCTTGCACAATTAATAAAACACGATTTTTTACATGAACAAGGATTTTTTAAAATCTCTGTAGAAAAACACAATTCATTGATATTCATAAAGACTTCTCTTTCATTAGACAGCTTGGAAGCATACCACGCATATTTGATCATTTTTTGGAAAATTTCGGATGATATATGATGATTTTCAGATGATGGGGAGTATTTGTATGTTTGCAAGAGGCAACTAACACATTTGGACCAAGAGTTCAAAAATCAGTTAGTGAATATGCTCAAAAGTACACCAATGTCGTCAAAACATCGTCCAAATCTGGAAAATTAACAACGACATTGTATCAGGTTTTTCTGAATACTTGCTTAAAGCCTTATTTGGGGAGAAAGAAGTTTCTCCTAATCATTGACTCTTGGGGTGGACAAACAAGGCCTGAACTGTATGATGAATTCTTTCAAGATCAGGACAAATCACCAACATTCACTATTAAAGTAATTCCTCAGAAGTACACTCCTCTTGTTCAACCTTGTGATGTTTACTTTTACCGCCAAGTAAAAAATTTTATAAAGCGCATGCAAAATTGCGCTTATTTGTTGATTGAAAATGATAGGGAGATTAATTCCCGGGAGGATTGCATAAATATCCAATCAATTGTTCATCATCAAATATCATCCGAAATTTTCCAAAAAATGACCAAATATGCGTGGTATGCTTCCAAGCTGTCTAATGAAAGAGAAGTCTTTATGAATATCAATGAATTGTGTTTTTCTACAGAGATTTTAAAAAATCCTTGTTCATGTAAAAAATCGTGTTTTATTAATTGTCTACTTTTTGTTTTGAATGTTTTTATGATAATTATCATTCTGGGTCTTGTGTGTAAAACAAGAAACATTTTTTTATAATTGTAAATAAGTTACATTTGTAAAATTAACTATCCAAAATTGTACCATAAAACGTGTTATTTGTTTGATATTTAATTCATTAATTTTAAAACAAAATTCAATATTTAATACGTTAAATAATGAATTAATATGTTATTTAATTCGTTAATTCATCATTTTTAAGTAAAACATTAATTCAAACCGGAGTAAAAAAAATACTGTAATGGTTAATAAAAAATATAAGGTAATTTACTATATTTGAGGGTTATATTTTATTTAAACTTTAAAAATAATTTTTGAATAGCAAAAAAAAAAATTTCCGAAGGTAGGACCGAACCCAGGTCGGTCAGTTGCGAGGAGAGTACGCTACCGACTGGGCAATTCGGCTCTTGTTATAACAATGCAATTTAAATAATAATGGTTATGAATTAATTGGGCGAAACTTTAGGGGGCGTTTTCTCGGGTTCTACTGGCTAGTGCGTCGTAATACTTTCAGGGTAGGATACCCTTGGGGTGTACTACAAACCTGCCAAGTTTCAACCCGAAGTCCGTTTTCGAGGTCTTGCCGTCCCCTTGTTAGTTTACTTACAGCACAAAGAAAAAGAAACAAAAAGACAAATTAACTTAAATTTCAAATTAAATAAAAAATGCAATGAATGGACATCGATTTCGTCAAATAGATAACGCAGTAAAATGTTTAAAACATTTAAAAGTTGAACTAAGATAAATTTTTTCCAAGATGAGTTCAGGATATTTAAACTTTTTGCTATTTTACCCATAACGGGAAGAATGCTTCATCTAATTATCTTAAAAGAGAAACTTCTTAAAATGAAAACTAGCGCTACATGGTAAATTATTTATCAAATAAAAAAGGATAAAACAACTAGGAAATAAGTAATATAAGTAATAAAAATTATAATATTCGATTTAAGAAAATAATCACTTGCGTGTTCCTTATTTCCTCTTAGTGTTATATCTTTTACATAATAAAAATCAACAAAGACAACTTCCTCAGTAAGGACCTCCTTTTGGAGGGCTTCACAGACCCAGGTGGTGTCACAGCCCGCTGCATCCCCCGGTAATTCGATTCGAACGTAAGAACAATCGATGCCATCCCCTGTGAGATGAGTGTCAAGCGATCGAAACGCGACTTCCTTGACAGATGCTCACATGTGCGGCATTCCTCTAGCAGGGGTTTCTTTTTCTTAAGATTACTGTCAGTGATATACTAGGAGACATTGGAGACAATCTTTAAAACATAGTATATGGGTTCCCAAACTTTTTGGGACCCCCTCCCCCCTTTTTAAGAAGAAAATTTCCTACCGCCTCCTGGCAAATATTTCCCTCTAATTTACGTATATTTCAAAGAATTTTACATCAACGTTTTGCAATAAAAAACTTTAATTTAAAGCCAAATAAAATAAAATTTTTCAGAGCTAGTAATGTACGGACAATATTCAAAAGTTAAGTTTTCTATGCATCTTAAAATTTAATTTTAAATAATTAGGGTAATAATTGGAATTTACCCTTCTATAAAATCTGATTTAAAAATAATTCTTTACCTTAGTCTGAATATACTAATACTCTTTGTGTGATACCCAGGGTGTATACCCCCTTTGCTACTACCAAAGGAAATTCAGTACCCCCAACTCAAAGTTCATCTTAAAAATTTCTTAGATAGTTGATATATCAATCCATATGTAAAGGGAAGTCCTCCCCAGGGAAATGTTTGAATTTTAGCAAGTTAAAAAGTGATTTTAAGCTACTTTTAAGGGATATTTGAATATTTTTTATGCACAAAAATGACATTAAGCAATATTTGTTAAGTAGTAAAGGCCCCCTTTTATTCTAACAACGCCCCCAATTTTATATGAACTCATCACCGCGTAGTTATAAGATAAGACAGATGCACTCATAGATATAAATAGCTTTCAAACCAATTTCTCCTAGTTCATCTTTACTTTCTTGATTCTTACAGAGAAACCCAAATATATTACTTAAATCCCAAACCAGTATCGCTTACACTTAAAATACAAACCATGAAAATCTCCCATTACGAAATTCAAGTACTTAAACGCTTAAACAAAAATCCATAAAACAATAACGTTACATTACAAGGATATTTGGAATTAGATAGCAAATGTACTATTTTACAATATTAAAAAAATTAATTTAATAATAAGTATTTAATCAGGACTATTTTCCCAGTTTCTTAAGTTAAATTTCTTTGAGACAATCATTTATAGTACACCAATTTCAAAGTATAAAATTTCTTTTCCAGTGAGTAGTATTTTGTCTAGAACACAGCAGTGACTCATCATATTTACAATATTTTAACTCAAAATATAAGTATTTATGTTGACAGAAATTAATTTCAAACATTTTGACTTGATGAGAAATTATTTCTTTAACGTTGAGATAGTATATTTCACAAATAAAACTTGAAACAGCGTTTGCATTTTATTTAACCTAATATTAATCCAACCAGAAGCCATTTAATACTTTGCATTTTTCACCAAACAAGCGAGTATTGAGAATAAACACTTTGGAGTATTTAATCTCCATAATTTAATAAATTATCCTACCTTATTCTTCGGATCTTGTGGTCTTTGAGGACAATTTAATCTATTCATTTTATTCTACAAGCAGAAGTTCACGAGTAAAGAAAAGCAGTGGAGCACAAACAAGAATTCTTTAAAAATTAAAAATATTTAGAATAATCGAAATTGCCACTCACTAAAACATAAGAAAAAAAAAGTAGTAATATTTAATTAATTAAAAATAAAATGACTTCGGGAAAAGTTGGTAACAATCTCACAAAATAACTGACAGAGAGTTTCTTTAAAAAAGTTGGTGTTTAGTAAATTTAGTTTAAGAAATAATATTGAAATAAATATTTATCGAACGAAAAATATTTAAGATATTTAGAAAAATTAAAATTCTCACTCAATGAAATAAAAGAAAATATAATTAATAGAGCATTTGCACATGACGTCACTGGAGGACAAGAACCCGTTGCTAAGGCCGTTGTTAGGTCCGAGTCATGTGATTGAAAATGCTCTATTAATGGACTCTAACCGCCTATCTGGTTCGAGACTTCACGGAACCAACACGTGACCTACAACTGAGCTTGCAATGGACTCTAACCGCCTATCTGGTTTGAGACTTCACGGAACCAACACGTGACCTACAACTGAGCTTGCAATTGGTTACCACAGATACTACACTGTGTAGATCTACTAGTGTAGTATCTGTGGTAACCAATTGCAAGCTCAGTAGGTCACGTGTTGGTTCCGTGTGACGTCAGACGGTTAGAGTCCATTGGTTACCACAGATACTACACTAGTAGATCTACTAGTGTAGTATCTGTGGTAACCAATCGCAAGCTCAGTAGGTCACGTGTTGGTTCCGTGTGACGTCAGACGGTTAGAGTCCATTAAAAATATATTGACTTCAGTAAAAGTTGGAACCAATCCAACAAAATAACTGAGTTTGTTTAAAAAAGTTGGTTAAATTAATAGAGCATTCGCACATGACGTCACTTGGAGGACAAAAACAACGTTGCTAAGGCTGTTGTTAGGGGCGGGAACTAGAAGCATCCAATAGAAGCATTCGCACATGATGTCACTGGCGGGCAAAAACAACGTTGCTAAGGCCGTTGTTAGGCCGAGTCATGTGATTGAAAATGCTCTATAAATATTTATCAAGCGAAAAATATTAAAGATATTTTGGAATTACGATAAATAAATTGCTTTAATTCTTTAGTAAAAAAAACCCAGATATTTTCAAAAAGATAATTTAATGAATTTTAATCGGGTTTTATTCGAGATTTAGATACATTTCATTCAATAAAAACAAACCTTCACTTTAAGAAGTTGAAATTCTGTTTCAACATTTTTACTTAAATAAATAAAATGAAACAAGACATTTATTCAATTACAGTGTCGAAATTCTCCATCGGAATTCCACTGGTCTTACGAAACAATTGGTAATCCAATAACAGGTAGAGATAGAAACATTCGGCATTTTAACATGGAAGAGAGCAAAAGGGATTTGCTAAAAGCAGTAGAAAGAATCTTCCGACATTTATTGTTTTTCAATTTTTAGTTCATAAACTGCGAGGAGCATTTGAAGCAGTTTCCTTAAGAGCTTCTATTTTAATGTAATTATGTTAGTGTAAATCGATATAAATATTTTCGGAACTGTAGGAGATTGGATGTATTTAATTACTTTAGAGTAATTTGGTTTTCGAAGTTTTCATAATTTAGAAAGTGAATTGCAGTTTGTCATATTTCTATCCTCTAAATTAAATACTCTCACATTTAGGTAAAAGTTTAAATTAATAAGCGTAAGAGTATTTGCAAAGTTCTTGATTCTCAAAGAGAGCTTTTACTTTTCAGTAATTTTATTAGTTTATCAATAGTTTAAAATGCTTAAGATTTTAGTGTTTTCTGATGTTTAGAAGACTAAATTGGTTGGCCAATTGGATTTTCATGGTGCCAGGCCCAAATCAGAACAGATGTGTATAATTAATTGAATCTGCAAACTCTTTAATCTTGTGTAGTAAATTTTGATATTTTCTAACAGAATATTTGAATGTTTGAATTTAAATTCCTTTGAGTGTTAGTATTTTGATATTTTTAAGGTTCAGGAGAAAATATTTGTTTGAATTTGATTACCGGATTCCTCCTAAGGGCCGTTCAAATATTACGTAACCACCTAAGGGGGTGGAGGGGGTTCGCTAATTTGCTTATTTTTCCTGACAAGTACGGGGAGTATGAGTGATGATTACGTTTGATGTTACAAACAGTGCATTTTCGAAAATATCTTGTTTCTTGCATAAATAAATTATTTCAAAATTCAACCAAAAATAATTTTTTAAAAAATGAACTAGGAAAACATTTTGAAGCATTTTTCACAAGGAAAGGTTTAACGATAGGTTAAGTGTTCATGGAGAACAATGAATTTCAGAAATCTAAGAATTACTAAACATTTTATACAAAAAAAAGAACAAAGGGGGGGGCGGGCACTATTTTCTTACGTAATTATGGGAGGGGGGTTTGCAGTTTGCTTATATTTGCTGACAAGGGGGGAGGGAGTCAAAAATGACCAAAAAGATGCTTACGTAATATTTCAACGATCCCCTACCATGAAACCAAGTTAAGGGAATATTTAAACAAAAGTCAAATTATTTCAGTTTCATTAAAAAATAATTATAAATACCATATCCCTCTCTTTTAGTAGCTCAGTTAATTTAGTATCGAAAAAGAAATCATCACTTAAGGAACTCGCGACAAAATGGATAGTATATGCGAGGTCAGTCATAAAAGCTAATTTATGTTCCCGAGAAAACCAGATCTTTACGATCCGTGGTAATGAAGGGACGTTCGTATGATTACAGGTGAGGGAATTTTCCAGGTACTTTCCCTATTCAATAAATTAGTATTTATGGATATGGAGCACCCATATAGTCTGAGGGGGAAATTACACGAATTCGTTGTCAAGCTGCTCGAGAAAATCGGACTTCTTGTATTAGTACTTTTATCTAGTCATTAGAAAGTTAATGCATGCTTTCGTAAAACTTAAATAAAGTACTTTTCAAATTATTTGCGATAAACGACAAAAGTAAGTAAGTGTCAAAATGTGCATAATACGTTCCTTGGAACTCTTTACAGAATTCTACAAATAATAAATTGAACTTTTGCAAAAACCAACTTTTCAAAACCAATAACATACTATTAACACTTCCAAAAAAAAAGTAAAAGAAAAGAAGAAAGACGATACTTAAGAGATAAATCTTTTCAAAATTTAATTCGAAATTTAATGAAAAAGGATTCTTTATACAAAAGAGAAAAATAACTACAAAGGAAAGTTAACAACTCCAACAACTCCATTTTTTAAGTCAAAATGTTGAAAACTTTATCTATAAAAAGCCAAGCTAAAACATGTTCCATTTAGGAATAGGGAATTCTAGGAGAAAATTTTTTGAACCAAAAAAAACAACGACTAGACACATGTTAACGTTTTTCCGCACGGTGTATCGTTGCACATACACAAATTCGAATATACGTTGCTGTATTATGTCACAATTCTAGTGCTAGAAGTTTATGAAAGATTTAACTTCAAAATAACCAACTCCATTTAAATATTTTTATAGCAAAACTTTCAAAAAAATTCTCTGTATAATCCAAATTTCAATAGTTTTCATTGAATAGACTCTGCATTTCGAAGGTTTGATAAGCGCTATTAAATGGAAATGTTTTGAAACGACTACAGACACATGTTTAAGTTTTATACCCTGCATCAGTTAATTTACACAGTGCATTTTAGTAACCCATACATGTGATTACTCTACTCTAACAATAAATTAGCTGAAAATATTTAAATGTTTTCGAGAGCATCTCAATTTTTTCCTTTATTTCAAGTAGAGGGGGTCCATTGGCTTCTACTTCCAGAGATCCGATCACAAAACAAAAGTTAAGAGTCTGATTTTTTAAGTTAAAATATTAACTGCTTTTCACATAATTATTTCGCTATTTTTTTTCCTTTTGTTGTCGATTTTACTTTAATTCATTAGGGCAATTATAATATTAGCTAGTGTTCGGCACTAGTTAACTAGAACTAATTGCAACTAGTAGTTAACTACCGATCAACTAGTAGTTAACTAGTAGTTTAATTACTTTTAGTTTAAACTAGTTTAACTAATAGTTGAACTACTTTTTTTAATAACTTTAATACTTTTGAAACTACTTTCAAATTTTCAACTACTTTAAAAAAAATTTTGTTTAAAATTTTTATCAAAATATACAAAAAATACACTGCTATTTATAACTACAATGTCATGGTAGAGTACTCAAATACCATAACCAGAAATAAAGCGCCGTTTTGAGCGAAGCATAAAGTTTTTTTAATATAGATAAGAAAGATGTATTAGAATTTGGGCAAAAAATAGGTTATGAAATTAAATAGACTAGTTAACTAGTTGTTAACTACTTTGGGAAATAGTTAACTACTAGTTGCAACTAGTCCCAGGAAAAAATAGTTTACTAGTTGCAACTAGATTTTCCCAGACTAGTTAGTAGTTGGTAGTTAACTACTTTTTGACCACTAGTTGCCGAACACTAATATTAACTGAGTTTTTAGTGAAAAACGAGTGGATGTCGGAAAGAAATTTTAAGGCGGAATTTTAGTTTTGCCAAGCGAATTGGTGTGGAGGAATCACATGTGTATGGTAACATGAAGTGAAGTGTGTCACTACTCACCCCTGACAAAGAGGAGTCGCTGTCGACGTCCGAGTAAAATGTGACATGTCGCCTAGGGAGTTCCACAGAGGCTGGGGAAGGGACTTCGTCGATGTCCACATTGTGCCTGAAAAAACATTGTAAACCTTGAATTCATTGTATAAGAATACCATAAGAGAAGATTGTTATGAATAAAAAAAAAAGAGTTCGTTTGGTTCAGAGTCGATACAAATGATACAAAAAGTTTTTATCATGAGCCAGGGGTGCAGAAAATATATCAGGGCTCAATATTTCCCCAGAACACAAAATATAGTCCAAAATTTCCCCCAAAAATGTGTCTACATTTTCATCAAAACTTCCTTTAAAATGTCCCCATATTTTCATTCCAGTTTATTTTTAATATACAAAATATAGATTTCGTAATTAATGAACTTTTGTCAAGTTCAATAATTACCAAATAATCCATAAGTTAAAATTTTTACGGACTTTATACCTTCTTTTATTCTTTCTTCATATACCTACCAAAACGGGAATTTTTTTAGAGAAAATCTCCAATCCCGTCTCGGAAACGTTGTTTTTCCTGCATATCACCGCATGGAGAAGATAACTTTCAGGTATTCACCAAGGAAACTCGCTTTTTCGGCGTAATTTCCTAATTCCTCACCTAATGTTCCTAATTTCACATAATTTCCATAGACTTTGGAGGGATATTGTCACCAGACTTTATTGTTACTATAATAACAACTTTGATTTGAAGATGCTTTTTATTTTATAAAATTAGGCAAAAGTTTCCCCAGAACTGCTTGAATTTCCACGAACCTCGTTCGGGCATTCTGCACCCCTGTCATGAGGTATACATTAAATGGGTAAGCAATATTATAAACATAGTGTATGACGTGAGATATTCTGAAGAGAACTACTCAATCTATACAAGGGGGAGGTACTGAGGAGTAAAGTGATACTCTAAAAAAGCAGAATAAGGATCAAGAGCAATATAGGATGCTAAAAACCAGAGAGATGAATTATAGCAAAAAGATGTTCAAGAACAAGGGGATGTGATTAGCAGAGAGGCTCAAGAGCAATGAGATGGTGAGGAGAAAATTGATGTTAAAAAGTAGAAAGACACTAAGGAGCAAAATGAAGCTTAAGAAAAAAAGATGCTGTGGAGAAAAGTGAGGATTAATAGCAAAATGGTGCTAAAATGCAGAGAGAGGATTAAAAGAAGAGATGTTCAAGAACAAAGGGATGTGGAACAGCAGAGAGAGGATCGAGAGCAATGAGATGTTGAGGATGACGAGCAAAGTGATGTTAAAAGCAGAAATATACTAAGGAGTGAAATGATGCTAAGGAGCAAAGGGATGCGAAGATGCAGAGATGTTAAAAGGTGGCAGGATGATGTTATGAAGTAGAGAGGCTATAGAGCGAAATGATGCTGAAGAGCAGATGTGCTAGGAAGTAGAGTGATCTCAAGAGCAAAAGGATGCAGGGTAAGAATGCTCCAAGAATAATGATACTTCAGAGGCCAAGGAGTGTGCTAATTTCTTCAAACTTCCGACTCAAATTTCGCAATATTTTACTCAAGCATCGTAACGCTTAAACTGTGTTTTTTTTTACAATACAGCCATTATTAGATACCAGTGACACAAAACCGTGACATATACAATTTGATGTTTTATATAGAGGTTTTCTACGGTTCCTATATAAATTGACTCACTTGATGTGCACGAGAGGGACGCTGGAGAAGCGGGTCCTCCTGAGGGCAGCGAAAGGGGAGGAGGGGCTGCCGTCCTCCTTGCCACCCACCCCACCACCGGACGACAATCCTGCCGCTGCTGCTGAAAGAAAAGCCCTTTTAGAAATGCATGCGGTCTTCTAAACAGTAATCGGAAAAACAATTTTAAAGATTGTTAAATTGAATGGAGGAATCAGAGTTTGGATTGAAATAGCGTTTTTTATACTCTACAGCAACGTTTCTTGAACCCAGTACGTCACAAATGCGGAAAGAGAAATCGGTAAACACAAAGCCTGTTGGGTTGTTAGGAGGAGTTTCGGCACTCAAATCGTGATTGAAAAGAACTAAACATGTTACTACAGGCAAAGTGATTAATCGGGCATTATTAATAATGCCCGACGTGGAGGTGGGCAAAGTAATAAATTTCATTCATAAATTCCATTGAATTTATCACATTGCCCGCCTTCACTTCAGGCATTATTAATAACGCCCGATTTATCACATTGCCCGTAACATATACATGGATTAAAATAATCATATTTTTAAATAGTCGTTCACTCAAAATTCAGACACCGCGATGGGAACTACTTTGTTTGTTAGTGACGTCGTAGGGTCAACTTAAGTTGCTGTCTAGTATAGTGGCTAAATGCAATCTGAAATGTTATAACAGCAACAATATAATGTATTCCAAAACTAAACAAAACGTTAGGTTGGAAAACCCCTAAAGCACAGCATATGTGAAAGTTCTACTATAAACAGCGCATCACTTTCATTCAATCAAAGCACATTTCGAATCTCTCGTTAATCAAAAACAATTAAACCGCTCAACCGAACAGAACCAGGAAATGGAATCCTTCCTGGAAACCCTCTGTCTGGCTGTTCAGAGAAGCATCAGATGTTTTGTGTTTCTGTACACGATTGGGGAGGAGCAGATGTGGATAACGGGCATTTAGCATGTTCGCTTAGTCGCCTAATACCGGTATTAGACGTCGTTATTTTCCTAGAACATTTGCATTGTGGACGAGGTGTGTCATTTATGTCCCTATCATTTATTTGAATCGGGCGTTTGGTTCCAGTTCTTCTTGGTAAAAGTGAAGAGTTAAACTGTAGGTTTAGATATACGTCGAGTTTCACTCTGTCGTTTTATTTTTGAGTCGAATGAATTTTCATTGTGAGGTTTTAGCAGAGATATTTTTAACTCCTCTCAGAGATATTTCACTCCTTGAAAATCGGAAATACTCTTTAAAAAATTAGACAGGAGTATTTTCACTCTTTGAATTTTTCACAAAGGTTTAGCTTAATACATGCACCGCGTGGCCCCACCGAAATCAACAAATAAGATTTTTCTACTCAAAACACCAACTGATCTCAGCGGAGACATTTTCGCCTTACTTCTGGCCAAACCCAATTGCCAAAAGCCACGGCACACTAATTATCATACTTTTCAATTGTATTTTCAAACAGCCATCCCTATTGGAAAAATTTCCCAGTGTTCCATAAACCAGTATCAAATTATACTGGATCCAGTATAAATGATACTGGATCCAATATAGGTGATACTGGAACCAGTATAAATGATACTGGATCCAGTATGATTTGATACTGGTTTATGGAACACTGGGAAAATTTTTCCAATAGGGAGTAATTCTTTTTTCATTTATTGTTCTGATGCTTAGGGAGTTTGATTGTGGTTTTCGTATTTCTGTATATATGTAGTTCATGCTATTTCCGTATTTTTACTCCTCCATAAAAAATCCCAGGAATAACACTGGGTTTTAGAGCATTATAATAGGTAACTGGTTTTTAATCATGCTTTAGTTTGAAGATGGGAAATTGGATTATTTTCCACAGTTTATGTTGAAAATGCTGATTTAAATAAAAATCGAAGCTTTTTTTATTATTGTTAAATTTCTACCGTGTATACCCTTTAACAAAATTTACCGTTTTAAATACAGTTTCACACTCTTATTTTTATGAAGAGCTTGATGATTTAACTTGTAATTTTTCAAAAGTAGCGATATAAGTTAGAATTCAGTTGTTATACTTTCGTGGAAATAACCAGTGCCATACCGTAAACTTCTCACACACTTCGTCACATGTACCCAGCGTATATTTTCACCCGCTCAATATCAAAAACAGTAGCACCCAATAATGACGGCTACCGAAGTATGTCCATTCACAAACATCTGAACCCCCCCCCACAGATCCAGACCAACCAACCCTAAAGCCCAATACCTATCTATCCGTTTATTATGTGAAGCCCAAGAGTTTAATGACTTTCTAGAAAAGCCATTAGAGGTATTTCAAATCACCGCTACTCAGAGAACTTGCTCGATGATCGGAACTGTCTTATTGGAATCACCCAGGTGTCAACGGAAGGGATGGAAGTTGGGTCGATTTTGGAGAGAATTCTGAGGGAGTCTTAGTTACTTGAAGTTGTTTATGGGCTATGAACATTTAGTGTAATAAATGTTAAAAAGGAATTTGGTGATGCTTAATTTCTGTTTCAATTACTTGTTTCTAAAACAAGTAGTTTTGCTTTTAAAGTGCAATCGTTGTAGTTTCTGTAATCTGTCGTAGAATTGCTATTAGAAATTGTTTGCCCTATGTTTAAAATAGCTTTTTATTTAGTTTACTAGCTGATATGCCCGGCCTTGCACGGGTGTAGGTATCAATTTATTTTTTAAAAGTTTTACATGTCTAATTTTTCTGTAACCTCAATTACCAATAATCCGGAGGCTCCCGGTAGTTTTTCATATCTCGATGTTCCCGGTAGTTTTTCTTATCCCGGTGTTCCCGGTAGTTTTTCATATCCCGCCCGGTAATTTTTTCATGTTCTGGTATTCCCCGTAATTTTTAATATCCCGGCGTTCCCGGTGTCTTTTTTCATGTTGGTGTTCCCGGTGCCTTTTTCATCCCGGTTCCAACTGTTTATATTTACCCAAACCCATCCAGTTCCCATGTTGAACATTTATAGTTTCCCCTAGTCAAATATTTAATTTTAAAGTTTTCATCACATTATCAATAGTGAGTCAAGCAGATCTACTCTAGTAGAAAAATAAGCATTAACAATAGTGAGTCAAGCGGTCGTGGCTAGTTCACATGGCTGGAAGTATGGTGACGTCAGAAGAGGTGTGGCTAAGAACGGGTGACGACGAGCGATGCCGGGCAAAAGGCACCAGCGCGCTACGCGCATGCGCGTGGAGTTAACCTTTTGGAGTTCTTGAATCTGACTGTTCATTAACAAATTATGAATACAAGTATTTAGATCGTAATAATGATATATTTTATGTCTAAAATTGTTCAAATTAATTTTTACAAGATTCTTATAGAAGTTTATGCAGTAAAGTAAAGAACTGGAATTCTGATTGAAATAAGTTTATTCAAAAGTTAAATAGAATCGGGTTGTACTATTTCACAGTTCAGTTTATAGATGACAGCACGAGCACTACTGTTAACTGAAGATTATAAATAAACTTAAATCTTCTAAAAATTCATTTGAACAATTTTAGACAGAAAATATAGCATTATTACAATCTAAATACTTCTATTATATTCTTACAGTGCTGAGATTTCAGAAAAATAAAGTGTGAAAAATAAATAATCTTGTTTTCATTCAAGACTTAATTTTTCAACATTAAAAAGTTTATGATGTGAATTACATGGTTATATGATGACTGAAAAGTATCTTATACAATCATCAAAATATTATCATCAAACATATATCATTTTAAGAAAATGTAACACAAGTTGAGGAACTGTGGAATAGTTTCATCGTTGAGTATGGAATATATTTTATTTTTAATGAAAACTTAATACCATGCAAGTCTGAGTATTAATAAAAATATTTATACTGTAAGAGTAATTAAACTTTCATTTGCATTATTCTATTCTAAAATATGCAGCTACTAAAGGGTATTGCTAATTAAAAGGCTTACATTTTTTCCCACTTGTTTAGTTTAGGAAAGTACCACAATGTAATAAAAATAGCTATTAGAATTTCTACAACTAATTTATAGTTCAAAATATAGTCATTGAATGTTTCATTAATTTATAACAGATGCTATTTATTTTAAAACCTTTTTTAAAGAGCTATGTTTCTTATTTTAATCTCAACACTTTATGTGCTCATTGTAATGAGCACATAAAGTGTTGAGATTATAACAGTATCAAATTATAATTAGGGTGTTAATAATTGTGGAGACTATTTTTCACATATTTGAGGAGACTATTGCTACTATTTCTGAAGGTGTAACTCAATGGGAATTTTTGTATGTGGAAACAAAAATCAAATATGCTTGAAGCTGGGATTTGAGATACTGTTATGAATGTACCGCTATCTACTTTTGAGAACCTGAATGATCATAAGCAGGTTAGGTCTTATCGTAAACTTTTTACAGTATTAAAATAATAACTTGACTTAATAAAAATATATTTTTTGGTCAGATGGAAAAAATTTAAACTTTTCAAAATCTTTTACATTAAAATTCACTCTCATAAAGTTTTTGATGCATTTCAAATATGTTCAGATAATATTTTCCAAGTAGCAAATTGAATAGGACAAGTTTTGCAATTTTAAACTTTGAAATGAATTCAAATTTAGGAAAAAGTAAGTTTTTAATAAATTTTACTTTATTTAAAATTTTATCTGTAAAATAAATAAATCTAAATAACACTTTATCTGTAAAATAAAACACCTTATTTAAAATCAAAACACTTTCAAAATAGCTGCGGTGGCGTTAATACTTTTTAATTTTAAGACCGCGAGCATGCGCGTAGATGTCTACTGATGCTGAAGTGACTGTTGACTGAATGTCGAAGTGGCTTTCTTTTGGCCACACCTCTTCTGACGTCACCATACTTCCAGCCCTGTGAACTAGCCACGACCGAGTCAAGCAGATCTACTCTAGTAGAAAAATAAGCATTTTTAACCATAAAAATGTTAAATTACAGGTTAATATTCGATTTTCGAACTTGGGAAAACTTTGTATTTATAATCCACGTCTCTAGATGCGTCTATATACCGAGTTTTGTCCACGCCTGCGGTGTAGTTTGAGAGGAGATGTAATTTTTATGTTTTAATCTCATTTGTTACAATAGTGAGTCAAGCAGGTCTACTCTAGTAGAGAAATGGAGAAATAAGCGTTTTTGACCATAAAATCGTTAATTGCTCGTAAATATTCGATTTTCGAACTTGGAAAAGTTCGTGTTGATAATCCTCGCCTCAGAATACGTCTATATACCGAGTTTTGTGTACGCCTGCGGCGTATTTTGGGAGGAGATGTAACACATACCCACACACATACATAGCCACAAAAGGTTTTAGTAATATACTAGCTGATATGCCCGGCCTTGCACGGGTGTAGTGTATCAATAGAGCATTTTCAATCACATGACTTTACCTAACAACGGCCTTAGCAACGTTGTTTATTCGTCCAAGTGATGTCATGTGCGAATGCTGCTATTGGATGCTTCTATTTCCCGCCCCTAACAACAGCCTTAGCAACGTTGTTTTTGTCCTCCAAGTGACGTCATGTGCGAATGCTCTATTTATTTTTTAAAAGTTTTCTCAAGTTATACATGCCTAATTTTTCTGTATCCTCAATTACCAATCATCCCGATGTTCTCGGTAGTTTTTCAAATCCCGGTTTTCCAAGTAGTTTTTCGTATCCAGGTGTTCCCGGTAATTTTTCATGTTCCGGTATTCCCGGCAACTTTTAATATCCCGGTGTTCCCAGTGTCTTTTTTCGTGTTGGTGTTCCCGGCGCCTTTTTATCCCGGTTCCAACTGTTTATATTTACCTAAACCCATCCAGTTCCTATGTTGCACATTTATAGTTTTCCCTAGTAAAATATTTAATTTTAAGGTTTTCATCTCATTAAAACAATAGTGAGTCAAGCAGATCTACTCTAGTAGAAAAATAAGCATTAACAATAGTGAGTCAAGCAGATCTACTCTTGTAGAAAAATAAGCATTTTTAACCATAAAAATGTTAAATTACAGGTTAATATTCGCTTTTCGAACTTGGAAAACTTTGTATTGATAATCCTCGTCTCCAGATACGTCTATATACCGAGTTTTGTCCTCTCCTGCGGCGTAGTTTGAGAGGAGATGTAATTTTCATGTTTTAATCTCATTTGTTACAATAGTGAGTCAAGCAGGTCTACTCTAGTAGAGAAATGGAGAAATAAGCGTTTTTGACCATAAAATCGTTAATTACTCGTAAATATTCGATTTTCGAACTTGGAAAAGTTCGTGTTGATAATCCTCGCCTCAGAATACGTCTATATATCGAGTTTTGTGTACGCCTGCGGCGTATTTTGGGAGGAGATGTAACACATACCCACACAGCCACAAACGGTTTTAGTTATATATAGACTAGCTGATATGCCCGGCCTTGCACGGGTGTAGTATATCAATTTATTTTTTTTTAACTTTTCTCAAGTTACATGTCTAATTTTTCTGTAACCTCACTTATAAATCATCCCGATCTTCCCGGTAGTTTTTCATATCCCGGTGTTCCCGGTAATTTTTTATATCCCGGTATTTCCGGTAATTTTTAATATCCCGGTATTCCAGGTAATTTTTAATATCCATGCGTTCCCGGTGTCTTTTTTCATGTTGGTGTTCCCGGCGCCTTTTTCATCCCGGTTCCAACTGTTTATATTTACTCAAATCCATCCAGTTCCTACGTTGCACATTTATAGTTTCCCCTAGTAAAATATTTAATTTTAAGGTTTTCATCTCATAACAATATTGAGTCAAGCAGATCTACTCTAGTAGAAAAATAAGCATTAACAATAGTGAGTCAAGCAGATCTACTGTTGTAGAAAAATAAGCATTTTTAACCATACAAATTTTAAATTACAGGTTGATATTCGATTTTCGCACTTGAAAAACTTTGTATTTATATTCCACGTCTCTGGATACATCTATATACCGAGTTTTGTCCTCGCCTGCGGCGTAGTTTGAGAGGAGATGTAATTTTGAGGTTTTAATCTCATTTATTACAATAGTGAGTCAAGCGGATCTACTCTGGTAGAGAAATGGAGAAATAAGCGTTTTTGACCATAAAATCGTTAATTGCTCGTAAATATTCGATTTTCGAACTTGGAAAAGTTCGTGTTGATAATCCTCGCCTCAGAATACGTCTATATACCGAGTTTTGTGTACGCCTGCGGCGTATTTTCGGAGGAGATGTAACACATACCCACATACATAGCCACAAACAGTTTTAGTTATATACTAGCTGATATGCCCGGCCTTGCACGGGTAGAGTGTATAAATTTATTTTTTTAAACTTTTTCTCAAGTTACATGTCTAATTTTTCTGTAACCTCAATTACCAATCATCCCGATGTTCCCGGTAGTTTTTCATATCCCAGTGTTCCCGGTAGTTTTTCTTATCCCGGTGTTCCCGGTAATTTTTTATATCCCGGTGTTCCCGGTAATTTTTCATGTTCCAGTATTCTTGGTAATTTTTTATATCCCGGCGTTCCCGGTGTCTTTTTTCATGTTGGTGTTCCCGGCGCCTTTTTTATCCCGGTTCCAACTGTTTATATTTACTCAAATCCATCCAGTTCCTACGTTGCACATTTATAGTTTCCCCTAGTAAAATATTTAATTTTAAGGTTTTCATCTCATTAACAATAGTGAGTCAAGCAGATCTACTCTAGTAGAAAAATAAGCATTAACAATAGTGAGTCAGGCAGATCTACTGTTGTAGAAAAATAAGCATTTTTAACCATAAAAATTTTAAATTACAGGTTAATATTCGATTTTCGAACTTGGAAAACTTTGTATTTATAACCCACGTCTCTAGATACGTCTATATACCGAGTTTTGTCCACGCCTGCGGCGTAGTTTGAGAGGAGATGTAATTTTCATGTTTTAATCTCATTTGTTACAATAGTGAGTCAAGCAGGTCTACTCTAGTAGAGAAATGGAGAAATAAGCGTTTTTGACCATAAAATCGTTAATTACTCTTAAATATTCGATTTTCGAACTTGGAAAAGTTCGTGTTGATAATCCTCGCCTCAGAATACGTCCATATACCAAGTTTTGTGTACGCCTGCGGCGTAATTTGGGAGGAGATGTAACACATACCCACACAGCCACATACGGTTTTAGTTATATATAGATTGCATTGTATTGTGTTTATTGAACTACTTTTAAACAGTTTTTGTTTAACGTGATATCAAGATGTAATAATAATTTTTCACCCCTCGCAAATTTGTTTTCAAATGTGTGTTTCGGATGTTTTTCTAATGACGTATTCGTAATTTGCTACAAATTTCTCTAATTTCTCTTTTTCCACATTATCTAATTTTTACAATCCCCAATTACAATTCATTCATTCATTTATTCTCTCATGGGTGCAAACTGAACCATGGTTAGTTAACTAAATTTCAAGGAAAAAAAACAATAAAATTATTAAAAACTCATTTTTTAAACTAAATTAAAGATTTAGAAAGGAGAACCAACAACGATGCGACACATTTGGATTTATGAAAGAGGTTCGTGATAACAATTACCACTTACAGAATGTAACATAATAAAACATTTATGTCGGACATAAGACATTTCATGCACACAAAAAAGCGATAAGGAAAATAGTAAAAAAGGTGTGAAAAAAAAAACCACAATTATTACGTAGCACATACATACGAGTAATCAACACACAGAAAAAATACATAGAAACCCAGAGAGTATTTTTAGAACAAGTCTCGTTCGTGGTGGAACCTAAAAAAAGTAATAAAACCTGAAAACAAAGCTGGGCTGACTATTTCTGTATTTTTTTTAAAATGTATCAATAAGGGGTTTTGTTACGAAATCATGTAATCTAAATTTCTTTTAAGTCGTTTTAAAGTTTGCATTTATATCATTAGTTTATAAGGGGACTCGATACCAAAAAAATGTAATAAAATATATTAACAGGAATCTATTCACAGCAAAGTTTCTACTTTCTTGTTTTGTTAAAATTTTTGTAATAATTATATTTTAAAATCCACAGATAGAGGTGTTAAACATACATTACTGATATTGACTACAAAGTTTTAAGTGATTTGGACGATCAGAAAAGAACGCCCTAGAATTTTAAATGATAAAAACCTTGTTTTGACAAAAAACTGTTTGAAGATTGAAAGCTACGCTTTAGTAATCCTATCTATGGTTCAGAAATCGTCAAAATTTTTAAACTTACAACCATCATATCATTTTGAAACTTTTTTAGAAATAATTCTAAGGGTATTATTATCTTCATTTTTTTGGTAAAATCTCAAATTTGAAATTTTGACCAAATTTTAATACTGAAACAAGAAAGGTCATAGAAAAGGGTGCGATTTATGAAATACTTCTTATAACTATATAACGCACTATAGACTATAACTCTAAAAACTCTATAGAACTCAACTTCCGTAAAATTTACGGTTTTAAACTGGCAGCTGGGTTGGTTGTGGAAAACCGTAAATATTACGAAGTAAATCCGTAAAAACAACGGTGTTTTACCTTGTATAACAGAAAACATGGATTAAAATGGTAAAACGCCGTTGTTTTTACGGATTTACTTTGTAATATTTACGGTTTTGCACAACCAACACAGTTGACAGTTTAAAACCGTAAATTTTACGGGAATTTTTTACAGTGTGTATACAAAATTGAAGGACTCACGATGTGACAGTAAGGGTATCCCAAAAGCCTCCGCACTCCGACACTTGTGCATCATCCCTGCCGCTCGAGATCGGGCCTCCGTATGATGGAAGAAAGGATGAAGGCGATCATCCTTCATTTTGTCGTAATTGAGGGGTTAAAAGAGGATGAATCACCGCCACAGAGCTTCCTGGTAGCGCTCTCTATTAACAATCTGACATGTTAATAGGGATGAACTTTGTGTGTGGAGTTATTCCAGCAGCGGTGGGCTTAAGTTAAAGAGCCCCGGTTTGAAGGGGGAGGATGTTATTAGAATGGAGAAACAGTGGTTAGAGGTGTCAAATATTACGTAAGCATATATTTCATCATTTCTGACCCCCCTCCCTCTTGTCAGCAAAGATAAGCGAACCACAACCCCCCCTCATAATTACGTAAGAAAACTACCCGAAATTCAAAATGCTTGAAATTTTTTTTCCAAGTTTAATTTTTTTATTTATTTTTGTTTGAATTTTGATTTTATTTTTGCAAGCAACAAGAGTTTTGAAAGGGAAGCGTTAGTAACATCTTACGTAAGCATCATTCGATACCCCCCTGGTCAGGAAAAATAAGCAAAGAGTCGAGAGGTGTCAAAAAATTATGTTCCTAAAGAAAAAATATTAAATAGGAAACTTAGAAAACAACTTTACTTGTGCAACTTTAAATTCTATAATAACTTAAAAATGGTTCAGTTTTTCTTTTATTAGGTCTTAAAAAGGTATGTTTCTTTTAATTTTTTTTCTGATCAGTCTATTTGGCTATGACCCTGACGTAGTTTTTTATTTGTAATTTTGATTGTGAATTTGGAACTATAATCATGATTCTATTTGGAGCTTTAGCTAGTGTTCGGCAACTATAGTGGTAAAAAAATAGTTAACTACCAACTACTAACTAGTCTGGGAAATTGTAGTTGTAACTAGTAGTTAACTATTTCCCAAAGTAGTTAACTACTAGGTAACTAGTCTATTTAATTTCATAACCTACTTTTTTTGGCAAAATTCTAATACATCTTTCTTAGCTACGTCACAAAAACGTTTATACTTCGTGCAAAAATGGTCTTAATTTCTGGTTATGGTATTTGAGTACTCTACCTTTGATAACAATCTTAAATATCTTTTTAAATTTTAAATATTTTTTTTTGAAGTAATTGAAAATTTGAAAGTAGTTTTAACTAATAGTTGATTAAAAAAGTAGTTAAACTAGTAGTTGAACTACTTCAAACTAAAAATAGTTAAACTACTAGTTGATCGGTAGTTAACTACTAGTTGCAACTAGTTCTAGTTAACTAGTGCCGAACACTAGCTTTAGCCCAGTTCGCACTATTATATGCAGTTCTCAAGATTTAAAACTTAAATTTCTTCGATCGTACACTCCATTGCAATGAGATATCTAGGTGCAAGAAACGCGATACTACAGAAATCCGTTCCAACAGAGCATTAGATAGATATAATGGTTTCCAGATAGTAACTGAATCCGAGATAAAGGGACATTAGCGATTCCTTCTTCGCACCAACGGTCATCCATTACACTGGTCTACAAAAAAAAACTTTTTTTTTGGTGGCTGGAATATTAAAGCTGATTTTGTATATATTTGACCTCCTGATTAAGAATATGGCATCCATTTTTGCTCATCAGCTCTAGTTTTTGATATATTTCACTATAAAGTTTTTAAGACTTTTGCTCTACCTTTTATACAATATGGTGATATAAAGATGTCTTAAAATATAAAAAACCAAACTCTCTAAGGCTTTTTCTATTCCTTAGGGTCCCAATAGATAGTGTATACAGTTTCATCCCCCTGAGTTAGTTCTAAGGGGTACCTATAGGGCCCTAAAGTTGAAAAAAAGTGGAAAAAATTGTCTTTTTTTCAGAATTTTTTAAAAAATATTTTTGAGTTTTCAAATGTGATAAAACTGGGTAATATATGTTATTTAGAACTTATTTAGACAGAATAAAATAATTTTTACTTTTTAAGTACACCGGAAAAGACCAATTTTCTAATTTTTAGGCGAGAAGTAGGGTCATTTCGCTCAAAAACGCTTAATACCAATAATGATGGTTGAAACGAATAAATTCCGAATTTTTCAGACGTAAGTCCTCAAAAAAGATGTCCTTTGAAGTAAAACTGAAATTTCATTTGATAAAGATCAGTAAAACAATAGAAGCTGCTCCCGAGCTTTCATGCCCTACAATTTGAAAAAAATTGGAAAAAAATTATTTAAAAAAAAGGCATTTTTTAATTTGCTAATTGGATAAAATTGACTAATATGTGTTTTAGAAGTTATTCAGGTAGATTAATTGGAGCGACATCCCTGAAACTTTCCCATTTGGCATAGTTTAATCCGTAGAGATAGTAGAGTAGACTTGTCTGAAGCGAGCCAAACTTCGCACGCTCTGCTCTTTCTGGAGAGGCGATATTTACGTTCAATAAACTAACTCACTGATCTTTATCATATGAAATTTTTAGTTTTACATCAAAGGACATCTTTTTTGAGAATTTACTTCTGAAAAATTCGAAAATTATTCGTTTCAACCACCATTATTGGTATTGAGCGTTTTTGAGCGAAATGACCCTACTTCTCTCCTTAAAATTAGAAAATAGGTCTTTTCCGGTGCACTTAAAAAGTAAAAATTATTTTATCCTGTCTAAATAAGTTCTAAATAACATATATTACCCAGTTTTAACACATGTGAAAACTCAAAAATATTTTTTAAAAAATTCTGAAAAAAAGACAATTTTTTCCACTTTTTTTCAACTTTAGGGCCCTATAGGTACCCCTTAAAACTAACTCAGGGGAATGAAACTGTATACACTATCTATTGGGACCCTATGGAATAGGAAAAGCCTTAGAGAGTTTGGTTTTTTATATTTTAAGACATCTTTATATCGCCATATTGTATAAAAGGTAGAGCAAAAGTCTTAAAAACTTAATTGTGAAATATATCAAAAACTAGAGCTGATGAGCAAAAATGGATGCCATATTCGTAATCAGGAGGTCAAATATATACCAAATCAGCTTTAATATTCCAGCCACCAAAATGAGTGTTGACCAGTGTTATCGATGACTTCTGCAGAATGAACGGATTCGCAATGGGAGAATCGCCTATCCGTGTCGATGAAGTCATTCATTAATTCCAATGAATGAATGAATAGATGAGGAATGATGCTTATAATGTATGAGTAGTACAGTAGTAGAGTAAATCAGACAGTAGATCAGGTATCTGTGAGGTTTTCTCCTTGACTTATTGTTTAAAACACGGACATTTTGAGAATAAAATAGTGAGACATTAAGTTAAACTTTCCAAGTGTCACGTTAGTGCCGTTCACATGAGCCACTCTACCTGGGTAAAAGGTTAGAAAAACCGGTTCTACGCAGTTTTATCACACCGCTTCCCCTACGCAAGGGAAAAAGTGCGGAAGTAACCGTGCAAAACTTCACCCTAGGCTAGGGTAGGGGAATAAAGTACTCCGACCAGAGTTTGTTTACAAAAACAATATGGCCTCCTCTTACTACACTGCACTTCACGTTAATCATAAAAACCATATTATTACTTACGAAATAAAATATTCTTGATCCTCAATATTCTCAAGGTGTGTTTTGTCTCGTTCAATGTTTATGTTATGATATTTTTAGTTTTAAAAGCTTTTACTATTGCGTTCCGAAATGTTCTGATGAAATCGCTTGCAATAAGTTAATAATGTTTCAGTGATCTTTTTTATGATTGTTCTTCAATTTTATTTCTTACATCATGGTCATCCTTTGAAGGCAGCTAATATATTCATTAGTATAATTTTGTATTACTTCGATGGATTAATTTATTTAATGATCAAAGTATAAACATGACTGGCCGATTCAATATTCCAAGTTTCCAATGTTGGCTTAGTTTTTTATATTTTAATCAAGGTTAGAATATTATTTAACTCCATTATAGTGTTAATTAAAATAAACTTTTATTCATAGTATTTTTATTAAAAATGTGTTTAGAGAAAATTATTCTTATAAAATCTGCGAATATTCTGATTACATTTCTGATGCTTAATTTCTTTCATTTGTGTTGTCCATTTGTTTGTTTCTTTTCATTTATTAGTTTTTTGAAGCATTTGAGTTTTCTTATTTTTCAGTTATTTTTAGATGCTGAGTTTTTTTTATTACGTTCTTAATTGTGTGGAAAGTGGATAAAATTAGTTATATTTATTTTTAATTAGAAAGCCTTTAAAAATTGTTTAAATCATAGTCTTGTTAAAATTTGAATGTCTCGGGTCCCAGAAAATGGATAGAGCATCGTAAAATAGATGGTCTCACGAAGAGAAATAACCCTTCTAAACGTGTTAGAAGCCTTCATACTGGCAAAATTTTCTGAATACTATTTTATATTTACATTTGATATAGTGCTGAACAGTGCCAGTGTTTACTACTTTGTAAATGCAGATGGTGCTTCTTTTTCTTGATTGCTACCTTAATCTGTAAAACAGGCTTTTATTTACCCTAGAAATGCAATAATTATGTTACTCATACTGTTAGGAAGATAGGTTAACATTCTTAGACCTAAACTCCATTGAGTTTTAAAGGTAGCTTTAGTTTTCTGAGGGATTTCATATTCAAATTTCTAAAAATGCATTTTTATCAAATTTTTTTGTGATAATCACTGGTTTCTATTAACTAAATTTTTTGAATTGCTCATGACAGACTGTTGAATCTTTTAATATATGAATTTATACATTTATATAAGAATTATATTTTATATATATTCTTAAAATATTAGTTTGTATTATGAGTCCTATTAAGAATTATGATTAATACATAATTATTTTTAAATATGTCAAAAAGTGTTCCAATTAAGAATTTTTAAGCCTTTTTTTCTCAATGCGCTGTTATAAAAAAGCATTCAAATAAATAAAGCAATAGTTTGAGTACTACCTACTAAAACTAAATTGACAGTTTTGTAAGAGTTAAAAAAAAACTTTTAAAACTGAGATTTTTTAACTTTTAAAATATGGTTTGTCAAACTGCCCCACAATTTGGAATAAAAAATGTTTATAAACATTCTTTTAAATAAAAACTACTTTTTATGCTCTGTTTAATTGCACATTATATGTATTCAAAATAGGGTACTTTGTTGCCTTCATGCTTCATCTCATTTCTCCTAATTCATTAATAGAAATTCTTAAGCAAAAAATTTACTTAACCCATTAAACGCCGCAATTTGAACCGCTATGAAAAAAAATTAATTTTTTGTGTGTTTTGAGATTCAATATGTATCTCTAATCATATACAGTTTAAATTTTCAAAAAATCTTTATTTCGACCGGAGATATGGTATGTTCCCAAAATGGGAGCTTTGGCGTAAAGTGGGGGTAACGTAAAGGGGGCGTTTTCTCCACCGCAGTGTTACGGGTTTGACTTTAGTTGCTAGCTAAATGAAGTTTAAAGTTCCGTAAATCTTTCTCATATGATTAATAAACTATAGCATTCTATTCGAGTATTATCTATTTGAATTGTTAGTGAATTCATAGGATTTTTTTCAAAACATATTATATTCTTTGTTTGAAAAATAGAATAATTTAGCTTGATTGGTTCTTTTCTTTTTTTTTTCTTTTTTTTATGTTGTTTCTGAATTTTATTCAGGTTATCTTAGTCTCGTTTTACGAACAATTATCTTTTGGACATCCTTTTCTATTTTTCATGTAATAGTCATTATTGAAATGTCCTTGTTTTTCTCCGTTCTAATATAAATTAGACATCACCGAATTTATTCTCTAACTTCACCAAATCAAAATTATTTACATTAAAAATTTTTATTCTAAATTATTTTAACAAGATTTGGTGGCATCCATGAAATATTTGTTAATCTTCTGAAAATCCACGCGAATCTGATGATTTTTTATAGTCTAAAACACATTGCGCAGCTAAAATGAACAGATATTTTACATTCAAATGAAAATTATTCATAATCTAAATAAAGTTTCTCATTATGTATTTACTGGATATATAGTTTACAATGCAAATAAAGAATTCTACACGCATTCCTTGTCCATTCTTCAGAATAAAGGAGGTGGTACCGTAAATAATTCAACACCTGGTAAGCAATAAATCACTGGTTTGTTGATAAACACACCTGTTCTTGAACAACAAAAGGCAGGAAATAGGGGGGCTGGACCCCTTGACAGATAAGAGGTAAGAATTTCAATAGAAAGGCAATAAACCCAGAGAGTTCCAATTCAGTAACATATCTCATAATACGGAAGCACGCGAAAAATCGCACTAGTCACTGCACGCCAAAGCTCCCATTTTGGAGAACATTCTAATTAAACAGCTGTAAAATCCTTCTAAATTATTTTTTTGACGCCCGGTTTGTTTTGATTTAAAGACAAAACTATTGTTTTCCATATTCACTGGTTTAAAACTCCCGCATTTGAATAAATAATTTTTAGTGAATTTATTTTGTGGTGAAGAAAAAAGTGCCAATTTTGTCAAAGTTCAAAGAATTTTTAAAAATAGAATTTAAGTTGCAAACGTTTTGTAAAAATTACCAACAATTATTCATATTCTTGTTATTAATGGACAAAAATTTTAAATATGTATCTTCATTTCTTTTTGGTGAAAAAAATATTTTTAAAATGTTCCCAAAATGGGAGCTTTGGCGCTTAATGGGTTAAAGCATGTTCCTAATTCAAAGAAAAAATATTCCTCCCAGGGTTTATTTCCCATAGGAAAGAGCCTCATAAGTCAGAAACATCAACTCGAATAGAGAAAAATGCAAATTTGAGTTGAAAATTTAAGCTTATAGGCTGTTTTATAAATAAATATCTGTAAAATAATTGTTTGATAAATAAGAAAACACTAAAATTTTTGTTGAAAATTATCCCAAAGTCAGAAAAATATCATTCCTCTGCTTCAAATTGTAAGATGATATTTAAAAAACCCTCATTTTTGGGTGAAATGAATAAGAACCCACCCAGTGAGTTAGAAACTAAATTATTTTTGAAAATACCCTATTCTTTAACAAAGTGACAGATTTTATTATGATCTATTAATACATTTTTGGTTACAAAACTATCCCTAATAAAATTCCTAAATTTATTTTTTGGCAGAAAATAAAAAACCTGCCAGAAAACGGATAATAATTAACCATTTAAAAGAAGCTTTTGAACAGGTAATGAAAGACTTAAAGCACAGCTGAATACAGTGAAAATTTGCTAGCCCAAAACCAACTAATTATATAGGTAGGTCAAAACCAACAAATAATTGACTTGATGAATAGGTCATTTGAAAAATTTTGAAAAAGTTTATGTTTTTCTGAAATAAGGATTTTCTATTACAGGATTACCATCTTTTCATTTCCTAGCACTATGGAAACAAATTCCTTGAATTTCTTCAAACATCAGAAATTTAAAATATACTTCTGAGGTTACAGAATTAAATCTTATTCACTTCTAGCCTTCTCTAAGGATTCTCCTCTATTCTAGTCTGTTCATGGCTACAGTTCGCCAGTTCCTAAATTTTAGGACAAGGAAGTCCTTGTCATAAAAATCAGACCATCTGAGTTTGGGTCTTCCTCTAGCTTTATTTCCAAATGGCTTAGACATAATAATTATTTTTGTGGTACATTGGTTTGGCAACCGGAACTTTTAGAATGAAAACCCTTCAGATTTTTATAGAAAAAAAAAAGGAACTGGATTTTTAAAATTTGAATAAATTACCTATTAATATAAGTACATATTATGAATGAAATAAAATTATCTTTAAATATCATTATTTCTATAATAAAATAATTGGTACTTTAAATACCGGTCGTTGTATCGGGAGGGTCGTTATAAAGGGGTTCTACTGTATTAGTAGTAAAAAAGAAAAAATGAGAGGGTGTCACTTAAAAATTTACTCTTTGAATTTTTCCTTCATTTTTAAAGGAACCCCATAATTTAATACTCATACTTTATTTTTATTAACCATATAGTTAATTAATTTAAATGCAAAAATTGTCGGGAATTTTTATCTTCTTTCTCATGTAAATCATTAAAAACAAACAAAGAAACTCCATGATTTGATTATAAACAATAAAAAACGACGCATCAACAAGAATCCCGTTGTCCACGTGTTACCCTCATTTCCCATAATACCTTTCGAATCTCTAAAAGATTGCTCATCACGTGACCCCTTGTCCAGGTAAAACGAGTGTGCATGTGAACGGGGCTAATCAACAGTCACCCGGGTAGTCTTCAAAAAATCCTTTCTCCCTACTTCACTACTCTTTTAACTGGGTAAATGGGTTTGGCCATGTGAACGGCACTAATAAGGTATTGTACTTTGGATTGAAAATATACCTTGGATTTACCATAATTATTAATCATTTAAATTTTTTTTGTGCGTTTGGCATGATAGTGCCAGAAATTTTCTTACAGAAGTTTTTGTTCTATCTCTTTTAGTTTTTTTAATTAATTTTTATGCTTACTTATTTCTTCGCTAGGGGCGCTGTAAGCAGTTTCAATGGATTCAGCATGGATTCGTACCTAGGGATAAACCTTAGTTCCATGACCCTAGGAGACGTTGTTTTCAAATGAAAGTCTTGAAAATGACTTTTGACACCCTGTATATTAAGTTTTAGATAACTTACACAAAAATTATAAAATTTTGAATTTGAAAACAATATGAAATATTAAAATGATATTGGAATGAGGGACACAAATCCCCACACAAGTCTTGCAAGTCTCATTTTTCAAGGAAACACAGCATAAAAAGTTATGTCAACATTTCGGAGGGGGTTGAACCCTAAATCCCCCTAGGATAAGGCCCTTGAAAACTTTATTAAATTTGAAAAACACTATACCCGCCACTTTGACTCCATAGGAATTTTTGTCAGGTTTCATGTAAACAAAATATCTAGCTTAACAAATAAACAAATAACACAAAGGAAATAAGCTATCCACTGAGAGAGTTTGACATAACCCCAACAGAGAACACATGTAGAAGTACAGAACCGAATCCAAACATTTTCCGTGAATATAATAAAGATGCACATGACTGACAAAGCCGTTTCCGGCTGTGTGCAGCTGAAAAAAAAAAACAACTGATACACAATAAAAAAGAGAAAGTGATTGCCACAGTGAGGTTTTTTTTCCCGATGTTTTTTCTCTGGCCTGCTACTGCCATGGCTACTGCCTGCTTCTAGCAGTGAAAAAAACCTCAGCATTCATTTTTTGGAGAAAAAAATACTGTTTTTCTTTTGCAACTTAAATTTGTCATTTTTAGTTAGCCTGATAAAAAATGTCATTAATCACTTCTACAGCAAAAGCCTATAAGACCTTGCATTTATTAACAACACTTTCAAAAAAATTGTTTCCAAAGAAAAACAATTTCGAATTCCGCTCAAAAGGTATTTTTTCCCTTCTCTGAATTTAATTAAAAGCGAGGAGAAATTACTTTGTGTCATAATTTTTATTCTTTCCTTTAATGTTCTGCTCGCAATCATTTTCTCTTATTTTTATTACTTCTCATTCTGTATGAGAACTGAAGCAATATCATCTTACCAATCCAGCACACCCCGCTGGTTAGCTTAATTAATGCTCCTTTAAAACCGAAACTAAATAAATATCTCTTATAAATAATTTAATTCAAATTATTTCCCCAAAATGAAATTGTTGCTTAATATTCCTTTCCTTAGCTCCCCAATAATTTAATCGAAATGTTTCCCCCAAAAATATACAATCCAGCAAATCCACTAGGGGTGTTGTTAGCTTCCTTAATGAGATTCAGCATGGTCACTTACCTGGGGGTAAGATACCATGATACTAAGATATGTTAGTTCCAAATAAAACCCTTAAAACGGACTTTTGAAACACTCTGTATAAGGCAATATTAGCATAAGTTATCACTATCTTCAGGAATGGCATAATTAAAATACATTCCTTAAAATAGTTATTTTAAAGCAAGTTTCATAAATAACTTATTTGTGATTTTAATGTGCTATATTTTTTAATTGATACGTTATCAAAATTGACAAGTCCCGATTACTCCTATTTAACTTAACGCAAAATGTATCGTTTTATGTTATCAATATATCGCTTAACGATATCAAAATTTGGTGAAATCCCCTAAAAACCTCCTTTTTCTCCCATTTGTAAGTCAATATTATTACATAATCTTACAAAAGGAGTCATTAATTTATTACTGCTATTTCTTTAAGAATGTAAAAGTTGCAAAATACATACTAAGGTAATCGCTTTAACTACTTCAATTAGGACTACATAGTTGTGATTTTAATGCATAACTCGAGTTACGCTGTTTGAAACTTTCTAGTACCTATCAAATCGCTTATTGTTATGAAGCAAATATTGTTTTCATTCTGCTCTTGGACAAATGTGATCACATTAAGCGGAGTCAACTGTATTCTTTAATTGGTACTTGTGAATGATGCTATTGGAGTTTGGAACTACTACAATGACAACAAAGAAATGTTATATGTGCTGCAAATCAACCCATTTAATAACAGACTTCCACTGACAAGGAAACGTTCTCAGGCTTAACTTACAAAACGGACGAAAATTTACAGGCATAAGAAGATGACCCAAAACACTTACTGTGAAAAAATTAGCTGCGGAATTTCATAAGGAGAGCAGTAAATTACTATTGAAAATTGGGTTCAGAGTTGCCGAATACATTCAGTTAGCACCACTTAGCGTGCATTTGATGAACCTTTTTGATTGGTGGATTAACTGCTTCGGAGAAAACGCAGACAGTTCATTTAAGAATTTGGCGGTTTCTCTACATTTCTCGCCTAAAAAGTTTGCATTTGGCGTTAAAAATGATGATTTTTAAGAATTTTTTCCAACTTTTCTACAGTAATTCCGCAGCTATGTGTTTTGAGTCATTTACTACCCCCTGTAAAATTTTAGTCATCTTCTGTGAGTTTAGCCTGGGAACGTTTTCTTGTCAAATTAATGATTCGATTTGACTTCTCTTCATTGAGAGGGTATTCTTCGGAACCATTTCATCAATGTCAACCCTCCAGAGAGAAAAAACCTGCATCACGCAACGAACCTCTTATTTATCCGGTCGATCGGAGAAGGAAATGGAAAATCTCGTCGTCCATATTGAATTCTGGAGCACTTAGAGCCAAAGGTAAAAAGAATTCTTCTGCGATGCAGAAAAAAAACTAGGAATCACCGAAGAAGAAGTGGAAGGAAAGAACAAAAAAATAGTTGGAGCAATAAACGTGATGGAAACACTTGAAAAACTCTTAGGACGGAAAAGTATTTTCAACTCTCTGGGTTGGGTTCACAAAGATCGATAAAAAAAAAGATCGCGAAAAGTGTTGGGATCGAATGTATCGTCGAAGTGCGGTGTTTATTTCCGGCGCATTTTTATGCATGATGGGAAAAATCCGTAAGAGACATCTTTTGGAGAGTTTTTATGTATACTCGACAGCAACGTTTCTTGAACCCAGCCCGTCACAAATGAGGAAGGAGAAATGGGTAAACACAAAGCATGTTGGGTTGCTGGAAGGAGTTTCGGTACGCAAATCGTGAATGAAAAGCACTATATTTATATATTTTGAAAATAAACCTATCTCTACGATGAAGCCTTTTTTAGGAATGATCAAATGACATCAGGGGCTCCGCCGAAATTCGGACCAAAATGTGTACCAAAACAAGTTATAACACTGTTTTTAAGGTAAAATTTCCAAACATTTTCTGGGGAAGGACCCTAAACCCCTTTTTGTGCTTGGAACTTTATTATTCATCCTTTTTTTTATAGTAAGTTTATCAAAATCCAAATCCTACTTATAAATGTTCGTCCAAAATTTGGACTAGGTGTACCAAAACCAAGTTGAAACCCTGTTTTTTAGGTTCGAATTTCCAAAAATGTTCTGGGGGAGGACTCCCCAGATCCCCATTTTGTACTTAGAACTCTATTATTTACAACTTATTACATATTAAGTTCATCAAAATGCAAATCCTACCTAAAAATGTATATCCGAAATTCGGACTATATGCACCAAAACTAGTTAAAAACCTGTTTCTAGATTAAAATTTCCAAAACTGTTCTGTGGAAGGACTCCCAAACCCCCCTTTTCATGCAATATAGGTATTGTGATTATGGAAAATTTAGTGCATATAGTCAGGCAAGAATAATCAAGTTGTTACAGAATTTAAAACATAGTTTCATTTTCATGGGCAAATTAAGTCACAGCATGTTTGGTACAACCCTTTTACAGTAAACCAAGTTTAAACCCTGTTGTTTAGGGTCGAATTTCCAAAAATGTTCTGAGAGATGAATCCCCAGAGTCCTTTTTGCGCTTGGAACTCTTTACAACTTATTATAATTAAGTTCATCAAAATGCAAATAGAGTGTTTTCAGGTGACGTCACAACTGGTTATTTTATTTTAACTGTGCACCTTCTGTAGGGCTTTTAACTGTTGCTAAGGCCGTTGTTTATCTGTTGCTAAGGCGGTTTTTTGAAATGGGATCACGTGATTGCAAATGCTCCAATAGAAGAATTCCACGGCTAGTCATTTTCTGTGTAACTGTTAACCTCTATAGGGCAAAAAACTGTAACATTTCTGTTGCTAAGGCCGTTGTTAGGTCCGAGTCATGTGATTGAAAATGCTCTATCCTACCTAAAAATGTGCAATCGAAATTAGGACTAGCTAGGTAGACCAAAACTACTTAAAAACTTGTTTTAAGATTCAAATTTCCAAAACATTTCTGGCGAAGGACTCCCAACCCCCCCCCTTTTGATGTAATAAGGTTATTGAGATTATGGAGCGATAATTAAAGATATAGCCAGACTAGAATAATCAAGTTGTTACAGAATTCAAAACATAGTTTCATGGGCAAATTAAGTCACAGCATGTTTGGTACAACCATTTACAGTTGGAAAAGCTATTACGCATGGATAAAAAAAAAATACTAATACGGCATTCACTAGTGCAGCAAATTACGCGATTACAGAACAACTCAAGCGAGGCAATTTTACTCGGCAATCAACTCCAGAGAGATCCCGGATAACATTCCGGAAAGAAACGAACAATTAGTATTCCTGGAAAAGCGCCAGCATTCCCGAAAACGGGAAAATGTTGGACAAATGTTACATTTTGGAGAGTCGCGATATGGCTTGAAGATGACAACAAAGGATTTTGAGAAATGTAAAGAACTTTTTAAAAGCATTTTGTGCATGGTTGTTATACTTTTGTGATTTTTATTTAATAGCATTTTAAGTTAAGTTTTACGACGGTTCTAAAAAACCACGCACAATAATGTTATTTTCTTTAGATGGTTGCATCATTTATACAAAAGGTATTTCAGATACAATATACACTGTAAAAAATTCCCGTAAAATTTACGGTTTTAAAGTGGCAGCTGGGTTGGTTGTGCAAAACCGTAAAAATTACTAAGTAAATCCGTAAGAACAACGGTGACTCGTGACTTGTAAAACAAAAAAACATGGATTAAAATGATAAAACGCCGTCGTTTTTACGGATTTACTTAGTAATTTTTACGGTTTTGCACAACCAACCCAGCTGCCACTTTAAAACCGTAAATTTTACGGGATTGTTTTTACAGTGTAAGATGGTTACATCATCTAAGATGTATGTCAGATTCATTATACGTTAATAATATGTGGTTAACTTAAACTTAATGAATTTTAGTTTCCTTACCATATGGAAAATCATGAAAATAAGTGTCATTAACAGTATATCGAATGTACAGAACAGAGTTACCAAACTATACAATGCACCTATTTAAAATGAATATCAGTATAAAGTATAATCAAGTATAAAGTTTAACAGTTTTAATGAAATCTTTACTAAGTGTCGCTAATAACATGAAATTAATAATGTTTTGGTTAGTACACGGAAATTCTTCACTTTTTAAAGTAAGACGCCAGAATTTCAGATAAAGATGCATGAAAGTATTCTAAATCAATTTTCTTTTCTTGATACTTAGAAATAAAAAGTAACTAAACAATATAAAAGGTGGTGTGCTATAGTAATAAAACTAATGAATTTCTAGTTGTATGCCAAAATAAAACTTATAATTTAGTAAAACTAGTGTTCCAATAATTAAGTCTGTATAATTCTAATAAATTGTTAATTATGCAAACATTAACAAATCTTACGGAACATTTTATACATTTAATTTTTATAAAATAGCGTACAATGTGTTTACAACAAAAACATCAAAAAGCATATATTTTCAAAAAAGAAGTCTCCAACCCACATCAAAATATTTGTACGATAATAAACCCCTTCTCGACAGTACCAATATTTCAACAGAGACTTGTCATCATAAAGGCACAATAATATGTCACAACATGGCCAATCGATCCACCTTCGATTAATTAATTACGGAGCACGTGTGACATTCACCATCCCTCCACAAAAGAGACAAGGGAGGGCGAATTACCTGTGCGTTCGTTAACAACTTCCCGAGTCGTTAATTACGGACGGTGATACTTTCGTCGGAGGGAGTGGTAATTAAAGCAGCTGAGAAAGGAATCCATCCGTGGCCTTTTTAGAAAACTGCTTTGCAGTTCTTAAAAGATGATCTCAGCTCGCTTGTTTCATCTTACTGTAATGCTCGTAATGCTGGAGGCTGGTTAGTTATCTCTCACAAAGCGCCAAAACTGCTTAAGATGTAGATGATCTTACAAGGAAACGTTCGCATCAGGTTAAACTCACAAAAACGGACGAAAATTATACAGGCATAAGAAGATGACTCTTACTACGAAAAAATTATCTGCGGAATTTCATTAGGAGAGGAGTGACAATTAATATTGAAAATTGGGTTGCCGAATACATTCAGTTAGCACCACTTGGCGTGCATTTGATGATCCTTTTTGATTGGCGGATTTAACTGCTTCAGAGAAAACAGTTCATTTAAGAATTTGGTTGTTTCTCTGCATTTCTCGCCTGCATTTGGCATAAAAAAATTATGATTTTTAAGGATCTTTTACAGTTTTTCTACTGTAATTTCGCAGGTAATTTTTCCACAGTATGTGTTTTGTGAGTCATCTACTAACCCCTGTAAAATTTTCGTACGTTTCTGTAAGTTTAGCCTGAGAAATGTTCCATTGCAAAAAACAAAGCTCGCTGTTTCATCTTACCAACCCAACACACCCCATCGAAACCGAAACTACACTGAAAAAAATAATCATCAATAAGAAATGTGATAAACCGGGTATTATTAATAATGCCCCAAGTGAAGCGGGGAATGTGATAAATTCAATGACATTTTTCAATGAGTATTTGCCCGAAATACGCTGCCATTATTAATAATACCCGGATTTATCACATTGTCCGGAACATACCTACAACGAACTATGGAATATTACATCCCTCCAACCAAGTATATCAATCCACCAGCCTTTCCAATAAGTCCTCCAAAAGCTCTAACGCGACACTATGTTGACATCTATTGACAACCTCTCCTCCCAAATCCCATTACAGAGACAAGCGCTCTCTTCAAAGCCTCTCCTTTCACTCTTGCAAGTTTATTCAGTGGATTTACGTAGCTTTGCTCCTGGAATCATTGGTTGAAAATCATTGAATACGCAACTAGAGCACTGAAGATTCAGTTTATAAAGATATTTCCTGGCAGCAAACTATAATGTTCACGGACTATAAAGTATTGAGCAGTAATTATTTTAATTTTTTAATGCACATTTTCTTACACAAAACGAAAGAAAAACGACAAATATGTATTATTATTTAATTTTATATTATTACTATTTAAGGAATATTTCATGTCATAGGGCAAAAGGAGCTGTATTATTTCATTCTGAAATAACTAGCAAATGAAAAATTATAGAAACTAGGTAAAGCTGAGTTGATTGTTAAGGTTTTTTTTTTCTTTTTTTTCTAGTTTACACTTATTTAACTGAATAGTTTATAAACATTCCTTTTTTGGCAAATATATAAATTTTATACAATAAATGCATGCGGTAATTATAAATCATAAGTAAAAAATATGATAAAAATTTAATTTTAATAACAACAATTAATTCGTACAGGAGTTTAAAAACAAATTTTAGATATTTTGAGATTTATTTCAAATAACATTAAGGAGTGAACCCCTTAAAAACTTTCCACTCAAAATCAATAACATTATTTATTGTTTCACATTAAATTTACCTTCAAAGATAAAAAAAACCTAGATACTTCATCAGTTCGTAAAAGTAGGTAATTATTATTCAAGACACAATCTGCGAATACGAAAAATATTCCCTCATAAAAAAAGAACGAGTAACAAAAGGGGGCGTACATCAGTAAGACAGGATTCCCATTCATTAGAGTCGCAGCAGACATTCGTCTATTATTGTGTTCTTAGGAGAATAGAAGTAGAAACTGCCAACAAAATTAAAAGAAACAAAAGGAAGACGACATCTTGCACAGGCAAACATCTAATCTTAGTAGCCCAGTCAAATGGGGTTCAAAAGTGACGTTTTCAAAACTTTCATATAGAAGTTTTTTTTTCGACGGTTTTATATGTTTTCGAGGTCGCTGATTACGAATATGAAGTTTGCTGCCACGTGGGAGGTCGGCTTCATATCGAAAATCGCAAAAAATCGCAAAATATTTGCTCTTTTTTCGATCTTTTGCTTATACATCAAAAACTATAAGTTTCTCGAAGATAATCTCAATTATAAAGTTGAAGTAAACAAAATTTCCTACAAAATGCACTACTCAACATTGATTTTCTGAAGAGTGGTTCTGCCGCTAGAGCGTGCTGAAAAACAGCGATTTTTTGGCCTTTCCGCAAAAAAATGAAAAGCGCGCGCTTCTACCCTCTACAAAAGGAAAACTATTCACGTTACCAACAAAACTTTTATACCACGTGAAAGAGAATTTAATTGCTTAAAAATAACCTACCTTACATTATTTTTTTTTTTGAGAATGGGGGAGGGAGCGAAGCAAAGATCGGAAATAAAACTTTCGCGCCTTACAGCTAAAATGAACTCTCGCAGTTGTTAATTTCAAATCTGCGCTTTAATTCCGGTATATTACCAATAAAATTGATTGTTTTGGGTGAATTGATGACTAAGCATGTTTAAAAAAATATTTTTTTTAATTTATTTATGAAATATTAGGTATTTTAGGCGAAAATTCAATATTTTTAAAAAAATGATAAATTAAATTATGGGAATTTTTTAATGAACGAATTTATAGGTTTTTTGCATTGCTGAATCCGAATTTTTAGGTCTTTTGCATTGCTGAATCCGAATTTCAAGTTCATTTTCATTTCAAAAGTCATCTTCACATCAAAAAATGCAAAAAATCTCAAATTTTCGCTCTTTGGTTCGGTTTTTCATCGATTTTCTCAAAAAATTATTCGTTTTTCGAAAAATAACAGTACACCAAATTAAAGTACATAAAATTTGCTATAAGATACACTGGTTCGTTTTTATTTTACAAAGAGCGGTGTACGCTTTAGAGGGTTTTAAAGAGCAGCGATTTTTTTTCTTTTCTACAAAAAAAGTGAAGAGCGCTTGCTTTCCCCCACTACAGCTCTAAATATATACACGTAACAGACACATATTTTATACCATAGGAAAGTACATTTAATTTCCTACAAAATGCACTACTCAACTTTTATTTTATAATGAGAGGAATTGACGCTAGAGCGCGCTGAATTACAGCTGTTTCTTGACTTTACACAGAAAAAAGAAAATCATTTTTCTTCAGAACTCTCTAAAGCGTACACCGCTTCTTGCGAAATAAAAACAAACCAGTGAATCTTATAGCAAATTTTACGTACTTTAAGTTGGTGTACTGTAATATTTCGAAAAACTAATAATTTTTTGAGAAAATCGGTGAAAAACTGAACCAAAGAGCAAAAATTTGAGATTTTTTGCATTTTTTGATGTGAAGGTGACTTTTGAAATGAAAATGAACTTGAAATTCGGATTTAGCATTGCAAAAAACCTATAAATTCGTTCATTAAAAAATTCCCATAGTTTAATTTATGATTTTTTTAAAAATATTGAAATTTCGCCTAAAATACCTAATATTTCATAAATAAATTTAATAAATTATTTTTTTAAACATGCTTAGTCATCAATTCACCCAAAACAACCAATTTTATTGGTAATATACCGGAATTAAAGCGCAGATTGGAAATTAACAACTGCGAGAGTTCGTTTTAGCTGTAAGACGCGAAAGTTTTATTTCCGATCTTTGCTTCGCTCCCTCCCCCATTCTCAAAAAATAATAATGTAAGGTAAGTTATTTTTAGGCAATTAAATTCTCTTTCACGTGGTATAAAAGTTTTGTTGGTAACGTGAATAGTTTTCCTTTTGTAGAGGGTAGAAGCGCGCGCTTTTCATTTTTTTGCGGAAAGGCCAAAAAATCGCTGTTTTTCAGCGCGCTCTAGCGGCAGAACCACTCTTCAGAAAATCAATGATGAGTAGTGCATTTTGTAGGAAATTTTGTTTACTTCAACTTTATAATTGAGATTATCTTCGAGAAACTTATAGTTTTTGATGTATAAGCAAAAGATCGAAAAATGAGCAAAAATTTTGCGATTTTTTGCGATTTTCGATATGAAGCCGACCTCCCACGTGGCAGCAAACTTCATATTCGTAATCAGCGACCTCGAAAACATATAAAACCGTCGAAAAAAAAACTTCTATATGAAAGTTTTGAAAAAAAACCCCATTTGACTGGGCTATAGGTAGATATGGAGCGACAGAAACAAACTGTCATCCTTAGATGCCCGCGTCTTCCATCATAAAGTGCTGCATGCTTTGATATACATCCCCTCTCAAATACTACAATGCATTTGCTTGGACTCGCGGCTTTATCTGTGACCGTCATATGCAAAATGATTGAATTATTATACTAGACAGCAACTTTAGTAGATCCTATGACGTCAGCGAAAACAATATTGTGCAATTATAATTCCTATGACGTCACTTATAAACAAAGCAACAAAGAAGTTCCCATCGCGGTGTCATAATTTTGAGTGAAATGAAGAACGTCAATTTAAAACTATGATTATTTTGTTAAACTCATGTATATCACGATTTGAGTACCGAAACTCCTCCTAGCAACCTAACAGGCCTTCTGTTTACCCATTTTCTCCTTCCGCGTAGTCAGGTACTGGGTTCAGGAAACGTTGCTGTCTCCGAGCATGGGCGTCATTTAGGGGGGGCAGGGGGGGGCAATTGCCCCCCCAAGGTTTCCACTCTTAATTGAAAATTTGCTCCAAGTCCCTTGAAAATTTGTAACTTCCACATGGAGCATCGGATTTAACTCAAAAAGTCCCAAAAGGAGTTAAAACACTACTTTTGAGGTTCAAATTTCAAAAATTTCTGGGGTGGAACCCCCAAACCCCCTCCTGACCTTTGATGTCTGTTATACCTTGATGCCTTGAAAATTCTGCCCCTTACAAGAAGCGGTTCCCTATGGAAAACAAAGAGTTTGAAACCCCAAGGAGTTTGAAAAGGAGGTAAAGCACTGATTTAATGGGGAATTTTCAAATATTTTCACTGGGGGCTTATCTCTGCCCCCCCCCTTGAAAATTTGACGTTTATTTATAACTTTTTCCTCTAGAAAATTCTATGCTTTACAAGGAACTGTTCTTTTTAGATGTAACCCAAAGGGCCTCAAAATGAGCTGAAACACTACTTTAAGAGGCAAATTTCAAAAAAATTTCTGGGGGAGAACCCCCAGACCCCCATTCACTTTTTTTACATATGTATGTTACACAGTGTATTTCCCCTGAAAATTCTGCCGCTTACAAGAAGTGGTTCCCTCAGGGTGCTCCCCAATGAGGGTTACAAAGGAGATAAAACACTAGTTTAAAGGGAAATTTTAAAAAAAATTCTGAGGGAGGACCTCCGGCTCCCCTTGAAACTTTGACGTATATTTGTAACTTTTTTCTCTAGAAAATTATGTGGTTTACAAGGGACTGTTCTCCTCGGATTTAACTTAAATGTTGTAAAAATGAGGCAAAATTTCTCAAAATTACCCCATTTTTACTTAGAGCTCACTTTACTTTAGTCACCCCCCCCAAAAAAAAAATCAAGTCTGGTTACGGCGTGGCTCAGCCCCACTTAAAAAAAATCCTTGCCCCCCCCAACCAAAAACTGAAATGACGCCCCTGTCTCCGAGTATAGAGAATGCGTAGATGTAGAAACTGGCAACAAAACGAAATGAATAAAAAAGACACAGACAAGACAAACATCTCATCTGGAGATATAGAGAGACAAAAAATGTCATTCTAAAAGATGTCCGCGTCTTCCATCATTAAGTGCTGCATACTTTGATATGCATCCACATTACAATGCATTTGCTTGATGGACTGGCAGCTTTATCTGTGACCGTGATATGCAAAGCAAAATGATTGAATTATTATTATCTGCATTCACAATTACAACATTACACAAAACGTCTATCGAATTATTCTGAATGGGAATTTGTTTTCATAGGCTAAAAAAAAAAAAAAGTGCGATCATTGCTCATGATTGTAACAATGCGTCGGTTTAACATGGGGGAATACATCGATCACTTTTGGTTAGGTATTCATGCAGGTAGCTTTTAACAAAGATGGTGATACACAGGAATAAACTTCAATATTTTTCATTAAACGTAAAAAACGTACTGTTATTTCTGAGGAGGTTTTTTTATTAGAGCTGTGAGATAAAATATCGTTTTTCATAAATTTTTGACTGAAAAAACTGTAGGAAAAAGTAAATGATTTTACCACATTTTCAGAAAAAAAACCTTTTGCTGTTTTTAATTTTCATAAATGATCTATGTGAGTTAAGACTTTTTGGAAAAATTATATCATACGCAGATGATACTGTATTGGTTTACTCTGCTCAAAATTATACTACTTTAGAAAAAAATATAAACACAGATTTAATTAAGCTAAAGGATTGGTTTCAAAAAAATGATACCTCAATAAACAGTAATAAAACAAAGTACATAAATTTTAGTTTAATTCAGAGGACTAATTTAGATCTCAATATAACATATCATGATTGTTTCAATATCGTTAATTGTAATTGTTTGAATCTTGAACGAGTAAATAGCTTTAAATATTTAGGTTTACACATCGACCAAAACTTAAAATATGCATCTCACATTGAATTTTTGAAAAATAAACTCCGTTATTATTTATTTATATTTTTTCATTTGAAAAATTATGTAGATACATCCTTTTTAAAAATCCTATACTATTCATGGATACAATCTATTTTACAATATGGAATTATTTTCTGGGGGGGTGATTATTTGTCAAATCTGTTACCTTTAATAAACTTACAAAAAAGATTACTTAAGTATATAAACGATGACCATCTTTTATCTATAAAGAAACTTTTTTACTTTAGAACATTACTTTATATACATAACAACTTTATCTTGTTTGATAGCTCTAATACCTATTATGATGTCAGAAAACCACCTCTTCTAGATACTCCGAAACCGAACAAAGAAATTTTACGTAAAAGTTTTGTCTACCAGGGTCCTTTCTACTACAATAAACTACCTATGCAATTAACTACAAATTCCAATAAATTTTCATTTAAAAGGGAATTATTTAATTTTTTATTGAACTCGGATGATTATGTATTTTCTTGATAAATATTCACCTTTTGCTCATTTAGTTCTCAGTTTATGATCTTCATCTAACGTCGTTTGTTTTATATCATATATATTTGTCTTTGTCCATATAACTAGTGTAATATTTTTCTGTGCTGTCCATTGCCATGTCTTGTAATTATTTCTATTTTTATATTTATGTACTTAATTTCTTTTTATTTATATATGTTTAAATCGAAAAACTTTTTGTTTCACTTGGAAGGGCCAATTTCGGCCCCTTAGTGAACAATATAATGTCGCTTTTTTTTTCTCTCTCTCTTTCATTGGATGTAAAGGTTGAAAAATTTTTCATAATAAATTATTATTATTATTATTATTATTATTATTACAAATAAAAAATTTATCAAAAATATAATTCCTTCAAAATAAGGGTATGAGGAACAACAGAAACATCTATTAAACTATGCATAGTTTTATTATACAGAGAAATTGTTGTATAAGGCAGAAGTTCCATTTTAACAAGAACTGTCAATTTAAAAATATGATTATTTTGTTAAACCCATGTATATATAGCGTCTTTTTATCACAATTTCCATACCGAAACTCCTCCTAGCAACCCAACAGGCTTTCTGTTTACGCAGTTTCTGCTTCCGCTATCATAGGGTAAGGAAACGTTGCTATCGAGTATAGGCATAGTTTTATTATAGAGATAAAGGGGAGAATAAGGGAGAAATTCCTTCTTTATAAGAACTGTTTGAAAAAAAAAATTGAAAGAAAATTTTCTAACCTTCATTCAACAATTTAACTCATAGAGGCAAAAAAAAATATTTTCTGATAAAACTTTTCTCAATAAAGATCTAAAACTATGTGACCCAATTGTGACCAACATAACATTATGATACATAAACCCCCAATTAAATTCAAGTACAACAATCCTTACTTAATTACCTATACACATGCTGAACCCTTAATTCACAAGTCACGAAACAGCATCTTTGCCCCCCCCCATATCGGTCATTCTGCCCTTCACTGACACGAGGCCGTGACATACGAGCGATGGTGCACCCTCGCATCCAGATGCTTATCGTCTGGGGCTCGTGCAAGGAGACAGATGTTCTTTTCCATGAGAGGGAAGAGTGGTCACGAGCCATGGGGGTCAGGTGGTCACTCCGCTTTTCCCCCAAAAAATGGATGGCTTGCTGTTTTTTTTTATGAGGGATGAAAATAAAGATTATGTACTTGGTGAAAGAAAGTGTTATTATACTCGACAGCCAACGTTTCCCCAGTAGGTCATTACGCGGAAGGAGAAAATGGGTAAACAGAAAGGCTGTTGGGTTGCTAGGAGGAGTTTCGGTACGCAAATTATGATAAAAAGACGCTAATATGTAAATGGGTTTAACAACATAATTGTATTTTTAAATGGGCATTCTTCATTTCATCAAACTTGGTTTTTAGACTTATTCCTCTTTACAAACTGACGACTCATAAAAACACATTTAAGGATACTTTTTCCGTCCTCAAATTAACACTTTAGTTCTGTTGTTAGATAGAACACTTTATTGTGTTGTGATAGTTTTCTGAATATTTTTGAAAAGTGTTGGAAATATGTTCTAAAAATAGTGTTGTAAAATATGTTTGAATATGAAAGTGTTCTTTATATAATTTGGATCAATAATTTATACTATCAATGTTTTGCAAAGGTCCGAAAACTTGCAATTATTAAGAAGTTTCCTCTGTAATTTGCAGATGTAAACTGGAATTGTTACTGAATAAATTACCTACATTTTAATTTGATTTAAATTGAAACTGGAATATTGAGGAGTTATTTAGCTTCTTTTTTAATAAAATAAGGTAGTAAATTAAACGTGTCCAATTAATAAAGTTGGCTTGCGATGTGTGCATGCTAATTTGACTTCGCTTGAGATAAATGTTTTCAATTTTCTCAAGAACTTATAAAGTAAATGACTGATCAATAACTTTTAAAAAAAAAAATACGAGGTAAAATCAGAAAGTGAATGCATCTACAACAATAATTTATCATCTGATAACTACATACATAATAAGTAAAGGAAAGTTCCGATACTATTGCCTCAATCCTCTTTAAACAATCAAGAATACATTCATCACCAACTTCAAAACTATTAAATTTAACTTTCTCAGCCACAATAAAGGAAGCAGGTAAAAATCCATAACAACACAAATTCATATCATAATAAACTCCTCAAAACTATCGCAATTGAAAAAAAAATACACATTGCGATTAGTCTTAAAAGTCTTCCTCAAAGTATCCCTTCCATAACTCAGACGATTATGAATGCCTAATTTACTCGAGAGAACGCAAATTGCTTGGAGGGGGAGGGAAGTGCTATTTTTAACGCACGGTGGCATAAAAAGGAACTCACACCACCCTAAATATTATCGACCCCTGGAAAATCGATGGCGTTTACTTGGTGCCCCAAAGCGTGACTTTTAACCTACATTTTGAGCCTCCTTGTTGCTCTCACACCACTTACGAGCAGGTCAGAAGAAGAGTGGGTCGAGTCAACCTGATTTTTTTTTCTTCCGAGTTTTAAGTAATGTAAGGCAGAGTTAGTATCCAAGAAGTCCGTGAGCCTCTCCCAACATTTTGATGATATTCAAAGTACTGGCTTTCTTTGTAAATGCCTTGGCGATGCAAGGGAAAGTTTTACCCTGGCATATTTAATAGGTCCAATACGAACTTAATAAAGAAAAGTTTCAAGTAATAAAGTTCCAAGAACCAAAGGCCCTCCCCCAGAAAATTTTTGGAAATTTGACTCTTAAACAGGTTTTTAACTAGTTTTGGTACACCTAGTCCAAATTTTGGATGCATATTTTTTTCAATTTCAATTTATTATTATTATAGGTATAACAGATTGAACAAAAAAAACCAGCTGTGATTCGCCAGGAAAAAAAAACAGCCGTTTAGTATTTTTAAGTAGGATTTGCGTTTTGGTGAATGCAATATAAAAAAAAAGATGTAAATAATAGAGTTTCAAAATACTAAAGGGGGGGGATTAGGGTCCTGCCCCAGAAAATTTTTGGAAATTCGACCCGAAATTAATAGGGTTTTACCTTGTTTTGGTACATTAAGTCTGAATTTCGGGGAGCTCCCCTTTATATAAGCCCCTGAGTGGAACAGTTACAGAATACCATGTACAATTTACACCCCTAAAAACAATTAATTCAATGGGCTCAGCCCATCGTAATATTGTCATTCTGAGCAGCTAATCTGCTTTTTAATCACAGAACAGGAGATTCCCAAACTCTTGAAATCACGACCCACTTTTTATAAACAAAATCTAACGCGACCCACCTTATCTTCATCATCATGTTTTCAAACACTATAGTGCTCCGCGTTAGTCCATCTACCTAATTAGTATTTTTTTAATAAAATTTACTATATTTAAGCATTGGAGATTAAATACAGCTTTTCAGAAAATTGATTGTCTTCAGAAGGAAAACATAAGCCTTTTCCTTAACCAAATTCCGAGGACTTAACCCACTCTCGTTCTAAGCAGCAGGGCTCATCGAGTGTGCACTTAGGGAATCAAGTACCACTCTTCGATGTTTTTTCAATTGCTCATCGATTTATGGACAAACGAAGCGTGAGAGGTCGCAAAGAATTTGTTATTTTGAACGAAACGCTCTTGAGTGAGTGGGAGACACTTTCGGACCTGACCGCCCCAAGCTTTCTATTGAATTCAGTGGAAATCTGGGGCTAGGATTGAAAGAGTTAAAAAGCCAATTTGTGCCACGTTATGCGTAGAGTTGTCACAGTTAGACGGTGTCTCTTAAGTTGAAGAGACGTTAAAAATTCGAGATGGGGAAAATATAGGAAATGGGAAATGTTTTTTTACACGAATAAACATGGTTTTAAAGACTCAAGTTACTAAATTTTATTAAAAAGTAAACTGTAATTTAAATGACAAATAATTTTATATGAATTTTTTACCTCTCCTTTAGGTTAAAAGGGGTGAGTGAAATAATGAGGTGTGTGACATTTTGAAGAAAAATTATTATTTATTAGGCAATGGGCAGGTATTATTGGAATTATCTTCTTCAACCCGTGAATTGCCCTGGAGTACCTACTCAGTGGGCAAATTTAAAACAATAGCCCTATTTTATATTTATTACATAGTAAGCTTTTGTCCGTTATCTATTTTTTTTTTAAACCTTGGGGTTTTTTTCATTCAATTTTTCTATATTTTGGGTTGCAATTAAGAATGTTTAGAGTTACTACCTTCTACTATTTGTTCTAAAAAGTGTAACCCAGAATGGACTTTCTACTATCTTCCTTGTGAACACCCTTATATCAAATGGGCAACATGAAGTATGTACAAATTCTTGTACGCCAAAAAATTATGATGCAAATAAGTTAAAACGATAAATCTCGGAAAACTTTGTCGACAATGATATATTTTGATACTTATTTTAAATTGTGACTGGAATAATTCCCTTAACTAAAACCATTTCGAACTCTAATTTCTATCATCTAAACCTTCATACCTCCCAGGTTTGAAAAGAAAAACGTCCAACACATCGGGGATCCATTCAGGTTTCTACTAAATAAAAGATGGACCTTGTAGACAGATAGGAGGGGTTGATGAACCTGGCAGGGGTAATTACCATTTGGAACAAGAGAGAGAGCGCGGGGTAATTACCCCCAGACAAAGCGGAAGGAACGCCGATTGAACGTGTGCGAATCACGTCGCATTGTTGGGACTTCGATTGTTGACAGACCGCCTATTTATCTGTCGTTCAATGCGAATTTCATTAGATGAAAGGGATGGTACTACTGGTTACTAACGATTGTATTTAAATTATTAGGTGATGTCGGGATTTTTTTTCTCGAATTATATTAATTATGACTTATTCTTTTAAAAGTGATTTAACTTGAAATGTTTCGTTTATCGAAGTAACGTGATTTGTTGTAACACTTTCGGTGATTAATTTAAAAGTTTCTCAAAAATGAACCCCAAACCACCCTAACAACCGCAACCATTGGTTTAATAAAATTTTTATGATTAGCTTTAAGATCTGTCAAGATACATATAGTATCTGAAGAACTTAAAAAAGTATCGCAAGTCTACCAAAGCCGTACTACATCTTGGAAGGTAAAAACCTCTCCTCGTTGACGCAAACAATGAAGCTGCTCACTCACAATCTACATTTGCGCCTTTTAAGCTTTTAGTGGGTACTAAACACTTAAAAAAGACAAAGGTTCACGCATTGTATTCAAATACTTTGAGCGTCGTAGATGGATACTAAGAGAACTTTATATAGGAAGGCTTCCTCAAGGCCTCTTTGCATCTACTAAGATACAAAATGCAAGCTTAGCCTTTTAAATGAAACAAAAAAAAAAGTTAGTTATTTTCCATTAAAAATTGTTTTAAAAGTTTCAAAAAAATTTAGTTAATTCAATATTTTAGAGTTAAAATTGACAATCGCTTTTGAACATTGTTTTTAAACCATTATTTCAGATTGAATGACGTCACAAACTGTTTTCGCGCCCTTTTTAAAAGTCAAACTTTGGAATTAAACTAAACAATAAATAACCATCGTAATTGAAAATAATTTTTTGCGCGTATATTCCTCTTTTGGATATCTCTAATCGAATAAAAAAAATGAAATAAAAATACTGGAATAGCCCATTAAAGTTTTTAATGCATTTCCTGTTTACTACATCCAAATTTAAGAATAGTAATTGTTTTATCAAAACCTCAACTATTTCTGGAAGTACTTTTATATGGGTTTAATTTATAGTTATAGAAATTATTGAAGCAAAAAACAAATTATCCCAGACTGAAGAAGTTGATAACATGTTTTCCAGTTCTTTATCATAACTCTATTAAGTAATAATTTTTTTTACCTCTTAATTTAAAAGCATTGTTTTCAAGTGAAATCTCAATTGCGTCATTATAAAACTTATTTCAGTATTATTTTCTAGTCTAATTACGTGTTAGTGACCTTTTTCGGAATTTTTCCTAATCTGTCTGACTAATACGAAGATTTTTAGAAATAAACTTTACGCTTACTGCTTTTAAAAACAATCAGGAAAATCTTTATTTCTCAAAACAAGTAAGTATCTAAGAATAAGAAAAAGTACATTAAATTCACTTAGAAACTATTTTCTGGGTGGGATAAAAATCCAATAAATGAAAATTTTTTATAGAGATAGACAGCATTAAATTTCAAATGGTATAAAATCATGAAAACTATTTTAAAAAGGAAAATAAAGAAGTTCTGAACATCAACGCCTGATGCCTTAAACATAGTGGAACCTAGAAATTTTTGAAAGTTACATAACATGAAAAGTTGGTGCTAGACAGCAACTACCACTTACGTTGCTGTCTAGAACATATAAACATTTTGTAAAAAAAAAAGAACAAAAGGGGTAGGACAGTTTTTTACTACGTAATATGAGGAGGGGTTTGCGGTTTAAAACTAAGGGAAGGGGTCAAAAATGACTACTCTGGACATCAACGTTAGTTGACCTTGACCCCATGACGTTTCACTAACAAACAAAGTAGTTTCCAGGGCAGTGTCTGAATTTTGAGTGAAATGAAGAACGTAAATTTAAAAATATGATTGTTTTGTTAAACCCATGTTTAGTATATAGCGTCTTTTTATCACGATTTGCGTACTCCTCCTAGCAACCCAACATGCTTTGTGTTTACTTATTTTCTCCTTCCGCGTAGTGACGTAGGGTTCAGGAAACGTTGCTGTCTACCATAACAACATGCTTGCGTGATATTTGAACTGCCCTTGCTATAAGGAATCGATGCTATACCAAGAAATTTTTTAAAATCCTCTCTAAAAAGGTGAACAAACATCGTCTCGTTCGATGAGATAAAACGTGAGAAGCAACAGACATGGGCGACGCTTTGGCGATAAGTGTGACAGCTGAACAAAAATTACAGGTTTTATTGGAAAGAGAGAGGAAGAACGGCTTAAGTCAACCAAGGTCAAGGTGAGGAGCTCCCATTGATTGAAAAGGAGTAGACGAGGATTATTTTCTTTTTTATTGACCGGGTCGGAGGATTGAGTTGGAGGGAAATCTTAGACAGTGCTACCTGTTAACATGGGTGCCCATAATAACATAAGGGCAAGGGGCCCGGTCCCCCCTTTGCACCGGAAAAATTATGTAAAATATTTGACTATAATAAATCGGTTTTCATTAAACGTTTTTTTTTCTTAATTTTAAATTTTGAACTGTATTAATCTTTTTATTATAATTGTAAGTTAATTCTAATAATGATGACCACTATTTATGAATTAGTTTCTGACTTGAAATTTTGGGGCTCGGTGTAGGAACAATCCTATTTTAGAAGTCACCCAAATGAGTTAAAGCACTACTTTTAAGAATACAATTTCAAAACTTTTCTGGGGTGGACTCTTAGACACACCCTTTTTGCTTGAAACTCCAGTATTTTATACAACATTTTGCATTAAAATTACTCTTAGGGGCCCCTTTAAATATAATTATGAACCAACCCCCCTTAAAATAAGTCTAGTTACGTGCATGACTGGCCAACTCGCAAAAAATTTTGGGCTTCCTCTTGAATTCAACCATATGGGCGCCCATACCTGTTAAAATGCTAAAATCTTAAAAAATGCTTTTCAAACCACGAGCGTTTGTAACTTTGCACCTCGCAAAACAAGAAAACTGATGAAAATAATTATCCCGACGCACCAAAGATTCCAAAACACGTTGAAGAGTAGATTTTAGTGTCATTTATTAGAACCTATAAGCACGAGATCATAACTATAAAATTTCGTCTCAAAAGTGGAGTATCCCAAGGTGCCCCACTCTCCCCTATTGTATGCTTTCCTTTTCCTTTTTTTTGTTAATAAATTTGATTGATTGATTTTTATGATGACTTATCACAAGTTTTATAAGCCAAGAAATGAATTTCCAACACATTAAAAAGTGTGCATTTACGAACAATTTCGTGGAAAAACTTTAAAAACCGGTGAACAATTTTAGAAAAGTACACATTACACAATGACTGTTAACAGCTTGTATCCACGTTTATCGTATAACTGCTGAGATTGTTGAATTTCTGTTGTGGTTCTTATCTCAACAGAAATGATAACAGGTGAGTAGTTACTTTTAAAGCACTTTACTCAACATAATGGTGTTTTTCTTTACTTTTAAAGTTTTTAGAAAACTTGGAAACGGTTGAAAAATTATCGTTTTGCATACACTATTTACATGCCCATTTGCAATACAAAAGGCGACCTGTACTGAAAAAGAATTGAATGCAGAATACAACCCGCAGTGCCAGATAACAGCGATGCAGAAAATTTAAAAGCAAATTGTCAAAAGGCAGATGCGCAAAAGAATATTGGAGTAAGACAACATTATATTAATTGTAGTTTTTTAAACAATGGAAAATAAGTCTGCAAGCAAAAAAAAAATTTTTTTTTTTGTTTTCATCAGCATTCATTGCCTCTCTCCTTAAAAATTCTTTAGCGTATCAAAAAGTCATTCTGTGCCTCGGTTGTCTCCCAGGAGTCCAAAAAGCCCAACACTGAGTTGAGGCACTATTTTTAAGAGTTAATTTCACAAAATTTTAACCCAAACCCCAATTTGGCATAAGACTCTCTGTAACCCCCCAACTAAAACACTGTTTAAAACTGTTTTAAAACAAAATGCAACACATTTTAATTATTTTCAGTAAATATTTGCTTTAATAATTGACATTAAGCGGAGTAAACTGTTGTTTTGAGAGGCTTAATAAATAATAATCAACCATCTTCTCCACTGCGTCCAACAGACATAAACGAACCACGACTCAGAACGGGACAAGGACAGAGATCGAGCAGCTGTTCGAAAGAGCGCCCAGAGGGGGGTGCTTGCTGACCCACAACAACTCAACTTCCCGCCCGCTCTCTCTCTGAGGCCAGGTAGAAAAAAACACCTGGAGGGAAGGTTTGTTTGTAAACGGTTTCCAACTGTTTCCAACGCTGCAGACTTTTTTTTTAACGCCGTTTAAGGTTTTTATTCGGTGGTTGATTACTCAGGAATTTCTCGATCACCTGTTAGTTGGAAGAACAGGTAGTGGAGGAATGAGAGATTCTGGGGAAATTTTTCGGACAGAAATTTATTTGTGGGTGGGGGTAATTTCTAGTATTTAACAAAAATTTCGCAGATAAAAAAGCATGATATTTATTTAATGAATTAAAACTGTTGAAAAAATTCTACAACAACTCGATTTGAAGATAAGTTTCCCCAAACGTTTATTCATTCATAATGATACGCACGAATTGTGATTCGAAATTCTTAATTTATCTACAAAATAGTAAAATATTGTATTTTTTCTAATTATCTATCACATCCATAAAAACGAGTAAATTCGCACAAAAATGCATTGAATATTTTGTTCACAAATATTCGAAAATGAATAACTACCCATTCGGAAAACAAATTTATAAGGTTCGAATACTAACAAATAGCAACTAAAGAGCAAATCTATTAAATGCATTAGATCCTCTCTAATAGGAAAAATTAGCGGAACCCATTAAATAGTTTTATTTTCTTTCCAAGTGTTTAAGATACCCAAATTATTACAGGAATAGAGGGAATTTCTAGATTGCATAAAATAAATAGGCCTTTTTATTGAACTTAATAGTGAACACTGTGTTTACAAATATTACTGACTATACATGTTTGGAAATCGGGATTATTAGTTTTATGATCAAAAATAGAAACTCAAGAGCAAATTTATTAGGTGCACTACTACGATTGGATTGTGAGGAAGTATTTGTAATGACAAGGCGCATATAAAGTTTTAAACTATGTAGGAATGTTCCATATTAACAATCACTCAGGATCAAAAATGTTTAAAAAAAAGTAAACACTTTTAGAACTTTATAAGCACCTTTAGGTGAAAATATCAGGACTTGAAACCTTCCTGTCTCTTGTGTACAATGAAAATTAATCCTTGAGAAAAAACTTCTTGTAGGCTGAAGAAGTGGGCCATCAAATTATAATAATTTAGGGAGGTATCGAATTATTTCACTTAATAAGTGGGTGAAGAGAAAAACAGAAAGGTTCCAAAGCACCTTGAGAACATTTAAGCACTTATTACAAACTTAGTATAAAAAGTAAACACTTTCAAGGTCCTTATAAACTGCATATTAAAAGTCAGCTCTTTTTTTTAAGAAAGGCACCCTCAGAGCCTGATTTTTGGAAGGGCATTCGGGGCACTTGCGCCCCCAAAATGCTTAAAAAGCTAAGAAAATCTGAAATAAGTTTAAAATAAACTTACTAAGCTTATAAAGCTTTTGAACAAACATTTTTTACGCTATGTTTACACTTGTATTGATATAATGCTGTGAACACAGGTACAATGAAAGGATAAAAAAACAACGTTTTTTTTTATTTTGTACATAAATAAAAATTAAAATCAGACTTAAGTTTCGGGGATACTTGGATCCCTTTAAATCATCTGATTTTAATCTTTATTTATGTGCAAAATAAAAAACGTCGTTTTTTAACCTTTCAATGTTTACACTTGGATTCAAGATGATTCATTAAGTTATTTTAAGTTTTATTTTAAGACATGACAAATTTTTTAAGTCGGGCCCTATGCACCCTGCCTCATTAACTAATTAAGTAGGCTATGTTTATACTTGGTTTACATGTGACTGATTTAGTTATTTTAAGTCAAATAAATTTAAGTTTTATTATAAGACATGACAAATTTGTAAGTTGGGCCCTGGACACCCTGTCTTTAACTATATAATAAATGGAAAACTATCGAGAATCACGCCAGCACGAGGAAATTTTCAAAAACTTTTCCCAACCCCTTCAACGTCAAGAAACACCGAAATTCTTTGGAAGAAGAACAATTAAAAGAACGTTTTCCACCCACCTGTGTGCTCGATGTGGTGCACCTTTCGAGGCACGGGGGGTGTCTTTTTTGGCATGTGTGGCGAAGAAAAAACGCTCGCTCTTGGAACGCGGCACCTTCAGCACCTTCGGCCGGTCAGCCGCCCCATGTTGTTGTGCTGCTGGCGAACAACTTTGTCGCCTGACGTCACAGTGCGGGAGAAGTGACGTCACGGCCAATCGATGCGCGCGTAGAGGCACTGTGTGGAAGGGAGCTCGTTGGAGATCCGATTTTTAGCGAGAGTCAGGGCCGTACAGTGGCGTATATAAGGGGGGGCCGAGGGGGCCCTGCCCCCCCCCCGAAATTTGGACTAGGTGTACCAAAAGAAGTTAAAACCTTGTATTTTGAGGTCAAATTTCAAAAAAATTTCTGGGGGAGGGCCCCCCAACCCCCCTTTTGTACTTGGAATTTTATTATTAACAACTTTATTATAATTAATTCACCAAAATCCAAATCTACCAAAAAAAAAAGTCCAAAATTCGGACAAAGTGTACCAAAAACAAGATAAAACTCTATTTTTAGGGGTAAAGCTCCAAAACTTTTCTGGGGAAGGACCCCCAGATCCCCATTTGTACTTGGAACTCTATTTTCATAACTTTTTAAATATTAAGTTCATAAAAAATGTACATCCAAAATTCGGTGTACCAAACCTATTTAAAACCCTGTTTTTTTTAGTCAAACTTCCAAAAATTTTCTGGGGGAGGATCCCCAGACCCCCCTTTGGTACTTGTATTTTTATTTCTAACAACTTTTACTGTATTAAGTTTTTAGCACCTAAATTGTCATCTAAAAAGCTACATTGGACTTATTAAATATGTGGGGGAGAGGCTGGGGAGTAATTTTGGGCCCCTCCCGAAATAAATTCCTATATACGCCACTGGGGCCGTAACTAGACTTTTGTTTCAGGAGGGGTTTTGAATCAACATTATTTCAAACGAAACCTCAATCCATCCCTTAAATAGCAGATTTTGCAACGTGAACTCCATGTAAATATGGGGGGTCTGGGGGTCCTCAACCAGAAAGTTTTGTTTGCCTCTAAAAATAGCATTTTAGCTCCAATTTGAGACCCTTTGGGTTCCATCCGAAACAGCTCCTAGTAAACTATAGATTTTTCAAGGAGAAAAATTTTAAGTAAATGTCAAAATTTTGAGGGGTCTAGATGTCCTCCCCCAGAAATTTTTTGAGATTTGCCCCTTCAAACTAGTGTTTTATGTAATTTTGAAACCTCCTCTTTGGGAAACACTATAAAAGGGAACTGCTTCTTTTAAGCGGCAGAATTTACAAAGGAAAGACATCAGACTGTATAAAAGACATCAGATTTTTGGAAGGGTGTTTGAGGGTTCTCCACAAGAAAAAGTTTTGAAATTTGACCCCCAAAAGTAGTGTTTTGACTTTGAGACCATTTGGGTTACAACCAAAGAGGATTGCTCCTTAAAAATTTGCAGAATTGTCAAAGAAAAACCCAGCATAAAAATTGATGTCAAAATTTCGGGAGGGGTTTGAACTCCTGGAACCCCGCATTGGCCCTCCCTGGCGAGAGTGGTCAACGCGTGCGGCCCTTGAAGATATTTTAATAGCACTAGACCACAAAATTAAAAGCTTATTCAAACTACAAAGATTCATAACCCAATCTCTGTTTTTATCACAGAAATGTTCTAAAAACCAGTTTTTTCGGGTCTAATTTTCAAAAATATTTCAGGGGAGAGCTCCTGAACCCCATTAGAAGGGTTTTTGGCTTACAGAAATCAGTCACATTTGTTTTGTAATTTTATTTTTTTATATTTAGTGTGCATTATAGCCACCCTTTTCAATTTTTTTTTCTTTGAAAATTGTTTATTAAGAAAATTTAGAGCTTTTTAACTCCTATAATAAACATTTCCACCGAATTCCACGAAAATTAAAATTAATCATTAAAGCATAAAAATCTTCAATATTTTGACAAGTCCCTAAACATTCACTCAAATTATACAATAAGAGCGATTTACTCATGGAGAATTCGTAAAAATCCCTTGAGGGTGTGCATATAATTTAAAACAAACCTTTAAGTTAATTTAATCTAAATGTGTATGAATTTCACTTAAATATTCCTTATAATTACGTTTATATCTAGTATTTATCTTCTTAAACTTTTAATTTCCTTTGATTTGACATGTTAGAAGTAGAAAAATTAGATATAAACATAATTCTAAGAATATTTATGTGAAATTAATGCACCTTGTGTTAACTTAAAGCTGGAAACAAGCTCTGCAAGATTTTGTACCAAATCTGTTAATAGTTATATTTTCTGAAATTTATGCGACATTTTTTTGCATCTTATACAGCTAGTTCCCAAATTTAAGTTAATTCAATGTGCATCAATTTCACCTGAATATTCTTAGAATTAATTATGTTCATAACTTTTAATTTCCTTTGATTTGACACGCTTCAATGCCACGCTTTTCGCCATACCTATGCGCTCTCTATGTTTCTGACACCTCCACGGGTTCGCTCCTCCACTCTTGTTGTTGTTGTCATTGTGAGAGGGGGGAGGAGCTTAATTAACACCTCTTATTCTCGGGGGAAGCTGCAGATTAATTTTTGAGCGAGTTTGAGAAATGGTATTCGGAGATTTTGGCTTGTTCACTTCCTACGATTGCATTTATTTAATTTTATAGTGAAGACTAGCGCTGAAATAAGCATTTATACAGAAACTCTCCATTTGACGTAGTGCTTTTCAAACATAATTTTTATCGGCCCCTCCTCTTTATACAGTAAGGGACGTAGCCAGAGGGGGGGATTTTGGGATATATCCCCCCTTCGAAACTCAAGAAATTTTCCTCTTTTAACCATAGAAAACCACTAAAATTACCCCATATCCCCTCCGAAATTTTTTTTTCTGGCTACGCCACTAATACAGTAACAATGCAAAAATAATATATTTTGACGCTAAAGCTTCAATTCAACATTAGTCCAAGACAGTGGCGGATCCAGGAGGGGCACTCTGGACAGTGCCCCCCGGTCCCCAAAAAGGTTCTTGAAATCATTGTATTTTTTTTTGTGTGTGTTTGTGTATGAAGTGTCATCATGTCTTTTCAATTTTGTATTTTACTTCACCATGTAAATGGATATACAGTGCTGTCCTTTAAAAACAACCCACTCCAAATTGTACCCTAAAAACAACCCATTGAGATTTTTTAATTAAATAATTAAAATAATTTTACAATCTCATAGCCTGTCTTTCTATGCCCTTTAGAGTGTCAGGGGTGTAAAAACTGGTCAAAGAACGGTTTATTTACTTATTTTTTAAACAAGCTGAGAAAATGTAGATTTTTGACAAAAAATGTGCTTCAGATTTACAGATTTTGTAAAAATGTATGTTATAAAGACTTTAGAGCAGTTTTCGCGCGTTTTTATGTTATCCCATTACTATGAGAATAAAATATTAAAGTTTTAGCTCAGTCCGCCAATTAGAGTCCTTCTAGGAAAAAGTGGGGTTTTTTTTCAAATTCTTACTGAATTGGCTGCCAATTTGTAATGGAGAGTTGGAATTAAAAATGCTTAGCACTAAAATGTTAGGGAGGATGAGCCGCTAGTACAGTTTTTTGTTCGATTTAATTATCCTTTTTATTATAAGCTTTTAATAAAGAAAATATGAAACAGTTGGTTGTTTTTAAAGGACAGCACTATACTTATCTGTATGGTTGAATAAATGTTTATTTATTTATTTATTGTTTATGTATTAAGATACGCAATTTTTTTTGACTACTTTAAAGTGGCTATGAAAGTTTCTACAAGCTTAATATTTAAACTTGCAAGAATGGGATATGCTGATTCAATTACAGACTTTCTAATAATTAATTTATTTTAACTATCACCATTTTGTTTTCATTTATGAACAATTCAGATTATAATGGGAACACTATCAGCATTAAGGTTGTACTTACTAAAAGGTTTTTATTTCTATAAAAAAATCAATTAATGATTATACTCTCTTATAATTGAATCTTCAATTTGAAAAAGGGAATAAGAAAAAAAAATTAGAAAAAATTTGCAAAAAAAAAACCATGTATCTATAAGCAATGGAATTTTCATTGTCTAACTTCAAACACCATTTAGTCTGGTCTGTTAACCGAAAAAAAGGACACATTGGACAAAGTTACCAAATTTTCAAAATTTGTTCCTTAGAACATAAGAAAAGATTTTACATGAGGATTTATATGAATTAGCCGCCATCTTGGATTTTATGGGCGCCATCTTTGATTGAAGAATTTTCTTTATCTCAAGATTCATTGGACATATAATTATAAACAAAGTATCAAAATATATGTTTATGGGGTCAACAAAACCGAATATGACATTTTCGAATCATCAAAAGAACAATTAACCATTAAAAAATACACTTTCTATTTTCTGCTACTCGTACATTTAACCATAACAGCTCAGTTCACTTATTTAAAACATTACCAAAATTCCCAAACTTAAAAAATATGTTATTGTTACCATAAGAAACAATTTTAGAAGAAGAACCACCGGATTGAAACGGCCATTTTGATTTTTTTGGCCGCCATATTGGATGAAGGGAACCTGCTGTATCTCAAGATCCACTGCACATATTATCAAAACCAATGTGTGAAAATGTATGTTTTTTGGATCAAGAAAATCGAAAATGACATTTTCGAACTGTTTAGAGAACAATTTAATTGAAAAATTACGCCTTCCATTTCTCCTTGAAATTAAACAGCTCAGTTAATCAATTTATAAGCCAGATAAAAATCCCAAAAATTAGTAATATGTTTGTAACACTATAGGAAATAATTTCAGAAGAATGGTCACCAGATGAAAACGGCCATTTTGAATTTATGACCGCCATATTTAATCATAAATACTTGCTATATCTCGAGATCCACTGCACATATAGTCATAAAAAAAGTGTCCAAATATATGTTTCTTGAGTCAAGAAAACCGAATATGTCATTTTCGAACTGCTAAGAAAACAATTTAATTAAAAACATTACACCCTCAATGTCCCATTAAACTTGACCAGCTAATTTTAATCACTACCAAGACAGAAAAAATCCCAATATCTCCAAACTCACACAATATGTTCTTTATAAAGTTGAGAACAAATATAGAAGGATAGACACTTGAAAAAACGGCCATATTTAATTCTAGAGCTTCCCTTTTGGATTGAAAAGACTAAGTGTAAATCGAGATCCACTACGCATACAACTATAAACAAAATGTCGAAATGTATGTTTCTTGAGTCAAGAAAACCGAATATGACATTTTCGAACTCTAAAAATAATAATTAATTGAAAATAAAATTGCGTGATTTTACGTCACAATTACGTATGACAGGTCAATAAAACAACTCCACAACAACTCCCAAGCCAGATAAAAACACCAAACTTGCACAATATGTTTTTTGTAAGGTAAAGAACATGTTAGAAGGGTCTCCATTTGAAAAAAACGGCCATTTCGAATTCTACAGCAGCCATATTCGATTTACAGATCTTTGTGTAACTCGAGTTCCACTGCGCATACAACCAAAAACAAAGTGTCGAAATATATGTATTTTGGGTCAAGAAAACCGAATATGACATTTTCGAGCTCACAAAATAACAATTTAATTAATAAATCCGCCTCCTAAGTTACTATAAACTTGTTGATCAAATTAAACAATAACAACCTAACAATGGATGAACGCTGCAACTGATGCATCATTGTTGTAATGGTTTTATCTCGCAGCAGATTATTTCAAGTTTATTGTAACTTAGAAAGCGGATTTATTAATTAAATTGTTATTTTGTGAGCTCGAAAATGTCATATTCGGTTTTCTTGACCCAAAATACATATATTTCGACACTTTGTTTTTGGTTGTATGCGCAGTGGAACTCGAGTTACACAAAGATCTGTAAATCGAATATGGCTGCTGTAGAATTCGAAATGGCCGTTTTTTTCAAATGGAGACCCTTCTAACATGTTCTTAACCTTACAAAAAACATATTGCGCAAGTTTGGTGTTTTTATCTGGCTTGGGAGTTGTTGTGGAGTTGTTTTATTGACCTGTCATACGTAATTGTGACGTAAAATCACGCAATTTTATTTTCAATTAATTATTATTTTTAGAGTTCGAAAATGTCATATTCGGTTTTCTTGACTCAAGAAACATACATTTCGACATTTTGTTTATAGTTGTATGCGTAGTGGATCTCGATTTACACTTAGTCTTTTCAATCCAAAAGGGAAGCTCTAGAATTAAATATGGCCGTTTTTTCAAGTGTCTATCCTTCTATATTTGTTCCCAACTTTATAAAGAACATATTGTGTGAGTTTGGAGATATTGGGATTTTTTCTGTCTTGGTAGTGATTAAAATTAGCTGGTCAAGTTTAATGGGACATTGAGGGTGTAATGTTTTTAATTAAATTGTTTTCTTAGCAGTTCGAAAATGACATATTCGGTTTTCTTGACTCAAGAAACATATATTTGGACACTTTTTTTATGACTATATGTGCAGTGGATCTCGAGATATAGCAAGTGTTTATGATTCAATATGGCGGCCATAAATTCAAAATGGCCGTTTTCATCTGGTGACCATTCTTCTGAAATTATTTCCTATAGTGTTACAAACATATTACTAATTTTTGGGATTTTTATCTGGCTTATAAATTGATTAACTGAGCTGTTTAATTTCAAGGAGAAATGGAAGGCGTAATTTTTCAATTAAATTGTTCTCTAAACAGTTCGAAAATGTCATTTTCGATTTTCTTGATCCAAAAAACATACATTTTCACACATTGGTTTTGATAATATGTGCAGTGGATCTTGAGATACAGCAGGTTCCCTTCATCCAATATGGAGGCCAAAAAAATCAAAATGGCCGTTTCAATCCGGTGGTTCTTCTTCTAAAATTGTTTCTTATGGTAACAATAACATATTTTATAAGTTTGGGAATTTTGGTAATGTTTTAAATAAGTGAACTGAGCTGTTATGGTTAAATGTACGAGTAGCAGAAAATAGAAAGTGTATTTTTTAATGGTTAATTGTTCTTTTGATGATTCGAAAATGTCATATTCGGTTTTGTTGACCCCATAAACATATATTTTGATACTTTGTTTATGATTATATGTCCAATGAATCTTGAGATAAAGAAAATTCTTCAATCAAAGATGGCGCCCATAAAATCCAAGATGGCGGCTAATTCATATGAATCCTCACGTAAAATCTTTTCTTATGTTCTAAGGAACAAATTTTGAAAATTTGGTAACTTTGTCCAATGTGTCCTTTTTTTCGGTTAACAGACCAGACTAATTTGCAGTCTTTAATACTTACCAACACTGATAAAAGATAATATACAGTCGATTGTGCTTTATGTGATCAAAAATTGACAGGTCCTAATACCTATAATTTTATTTAAAACACTGATTTTGTCTGATATGTAGTGTATTATTCTTGAGGTCCAAGTCAAGAAGAAAACCGTTGTAATTGCTGTTTCAGTTTCTTTTCAGGTTTACATCCCCTTTTTTTTAGTAGACTAAACTGTGATAGACTTGACAAACTTTAAACACTTATTATTTTATTCAATTTTACAAATAAATTTAAATTTTTTATCCTGAACTGTTTCTTATGACAGAGAGAAAGAGAAAATGGAGAGTAAAAGTTTTTTTTTAATGAAGTAGATTTATTTTAAAATAAAAAATATTTTTGTTTTTCCTGACAGACATGACAAAACATTTAGCTTATGTGTTTGATTTTGATAGTCCTTTAAAAGCTAAAAAAGTTTCTTTCAAAAAAATTTGATGTTTTTTAAAAGGCAATGAGTCCTTTTTTAAAGAAGTGAATGATAAATTAAAATTCATTTGTTATTTCAGTGTTTTTAAATCCATCAAGGTTGTTCTAACAGATATTTCCTTTTCAATGTTGTTAGTAAAAAGCAATTAATTATAAAAACTATATGTACTCAAATTAAATATTTTATTTTGCTATTTTTATTAAATTTGGTCTTTAGCCAATCAGTTAGAACCAAAGAAAATCAATACATAGTTGAAAATAAAAAAATGGTTCTCATGTCAACTTTTGCAATCTTTTGAAATAATGTATATTTCTGATGAATAAATTGATTTCTCCCTTGTTGCTCAAGAAGCATTTTATCACAGTATTTAGGTGAACAATGTGACTGTCATATTGTCTTAAGTAAACATTTAAAGGACTGGGGGTGCTTAATTAATTTGCAGAAAAAAATTGAAGAAAATTTTGCGTGCAGAAAGTTTTTACTTTTATCCAAGTCTACACTGAATATCAAAATTTGGGTAAATCCAACCAATTTGGGGCTAGCCAACTTTTTGGTAAAGTTTTATTTTGCAGTTTCCAAATTTGTTGGCAAGTAAACAATTTAACTTCTATCGAACCGTTTTCCAGAATCCATCACTTTATCACTTATTTGGTTCCTGGTCTGGATTCTTTGGATGACCCAAAATTTGTATTTATCTTCCACAAGAAACCACCTTTTTTCCATTTTCAAAGGTCAATTTTTATAACCATAATTGAAAACACTTTTTTTTTTCTGGAAAATCAATTGCACTGCTTTGGTAAAAGTAAAACAAGCAATGAAATTCTCAGAATTAAAAGAAAAAGATGAGGGGAGCAATAAAATAATTACATAATAGATAATCTTTAATTACATACCCTTTATAAAGGACTAGCTAGTTTTGATTTTAATGCAAACACTCTCAGGGGTTCATCCAGGTATTTATGTCATGGTCCTGTTTTAGAAATTTTGTGAAAATGAAGGGCTTGTAGAGTACAAGTACAGTGTTCATAACTTTTAAAATGGGCCCAAAATCTGGCAAATTCCATTCTAAAATGATAGAAGGGCAACACTATTTTTACCTTTCTGTGTTTTCATTAAAATTTTATAACTATCTTGATATGTACAAAAACTACTTTTGAAAAAATTTCAATACTTCAGTACACGGTCAGTGGACTGATATGTGTAATACCATCTTTTAAACCTTTAGAAATGAAGTTTAGGGGGATTAAAAAATAACAAAATCATACAAAGTATAACTAATATTCCACACAAAATGAAAAAGCCAAAATTAAAACTTATAACTTTTATTATATGATCATTATTTTAAACTTAAGTTACATATAAATAATAAAATTTTAATATTTTCAATTATCTTATATCTTTTCAAGGTGATTTTTAAATTTGCAGGACACAAACAGGACATCATTGAACAATTAGATGCATAAAATTGTAAAACAGTCAAATCTACTTAATATGATCACACAATGTTTTTTTGTGCCAATAAACTCTTACCATACTATACCTTAATATGTTAGCAATTGGATGTAGTTATCAAAATTGAATCGTTTATTTCAGAAACAAGTTAAACGCTGTGTTAATCCAATGGGCTCTAACATATTTCTGAAATAAACGATTCAATAATTATATGGAATCGCTTATTATTAACAGGATATTGTTATCAGTTAAATCTCACCCAAAAGCCATTACATTAAGCACAGTGAACTTAAGCATATTTTAGTAGTTTTACGATTTATTTTAAAATGTAAAAAAGTAACTTCAAAGAATTAACTACTTTATCACATTTATAGTCTTACTAGACAGATATGTTTAAACATAAAATTATGCAAATTTTAGTTTGTGAATAATTCTAATGAAAAATGTGAATACCCAAAACCAAAACTTTATCATGTAAAAAAATCATAAATATTCTTGTAGCTGACATAAACAGGATATTAGTGAACAATTAGATGCATAAAATCGTAAAACAGTCAAATCTGCTTAATATGATCATAGTTAATGTTAAAAATTGGATGTTATCAAAATTTATGGAATCGCTTATTATTAACTGGATATTGTTTGTACACAGAATGAATGCAGTTTAATTACCCAAAAGCGATCACATTAAGCATAGTGAATTGAAGTATGCTTTGGTAGTTTTACAATTTCGGTAAAATCCTATTTCATGGGTACACCTTGGCGCGTTTTAGGTGCGAAGTTTTTTTTGTCGCCAAATGCAAAAGGCGCCAAGTTTTTTTTGCTGCTAAATGCGAAAGGTGCCAAATTTTATGCTGCAGAAAGCTAAAAACATTGTTTAAACTACTTAAACTGAATAAGGAAACAAATTAAACAGATTTTAAAGTATTTATCACTTGATTGACGAATTTTGAAGACAGTAATACTATGATACAATAATAATATAATTCCGACATCTTGTCGTATGTCGTGCGATAAATTAAGCAATGGTACATTTAGAATAAAATAAAATGCACAGAATAAAATTTAAAAAAATTAATTACCTATTATAATCTGCGAAGTTTTACAAAGAGTATGCCACGCAACAAAAACAACAGCATACAAAACACACATGTTGTTACTTCACTTCAGCTCTGAATCAAAACCTATTTAAAATGCGCAAATATCACAAGATTTGAAAAAAAAGCACGCATATCTAACGCGCAACATGACAGCTTATTGGTTTTCCGAGTCAATTGCGTCATCACTCTTCAATTGGCCATTTCGGAATGTTACAATACAACGCAGAAAACAAGAGCGCATTCTTACGTCATTTTAGATGAATCGTGCATTGCGTTTGTAATTGAACTCGTGATCGCTAGACTTGGCAATCTATCTCCGACTACGTCATCTATCGCCAACGTGTACCCATCAACTAGGATTCATCCTACAATTTCATATTAAAATGTAAAACCCCAGAAGAATTTACTACTTCATCACCATGCATAGTCTTACAGACAGATGTTTAACATAATATAGCGAAGAAAATTTTAGTATGTGAATAATTCTAATGAAAAATGGGAATACCCACAACCAAAACTTTATTACATGTGAAAAAATCATATTCTTGTAGCTAATTAACTTTTATGTTCTGAAGAATTTATTTTCACAAGTTCAAGGTATTTATCACACAATTTGAGAAAAAAAAATGCTACTTCAATGGTCCCTTTAAATAATATACTAGTAAGCCTTGAGCTCATCATTTAATAAATTATGGGGTTCAGTTCCATTGATTGTCCTGTTTAATTTCACCAAGGTGTTGTAGATGAAAAATTTTCAAATATCACCAACTTTTTACATGGTTTTTAATTATATATCTGTATATTTTAATTAATTAGTTTGCAATTTCCGGTGTCTAAAATATCTTTGGAGATATTTAACAGGACAAATAACAGAATTGAACCATTATGTTATTATACTTCCAAACCTTGTAATTGGAACAGCCATATCAAAGTCACACTTTTTACCTTGTTGTCTTGGTGATGAGGGTATTACAATAATTACATGTGAATACTCTGACAATAAATTGGCTGAAAATATTTAAAATTTTTTGGGCATCTCACTTTTTCTTTATGGGGGACCATCAACTTCTACTTCCCAATATTCGCAATCCAACCACAAAATTCCAATTTTTTTTTAGTTTAAATATTAACTGTTTTCACATAATTACTTCAAATTTTTTTCCTTGGTTGTCAATTTTACTAAAAATTCAATATTAGGCCATGCTAATATTAACATTCCCGGCCAGAGCTTTAGTGTGATAGGGAAGAGAAAGCCAGAGCAGTGGCAAATCATTGCTAACTTTAGTATGGCTGTGAAATCTTGGATATTGAAAGAAATTTTGGTTCAATTCCATTAGAGTCCCCGCTAAATATCGCCCGGTTCTTTTGGACACATTATATCCAAATATCAACAAATTTTTCTGACTTTTATTAATAAACTGAATAGTTATTGATCTAATTAAACATTTTAATTCAGGAGTTTGATATTATTTATGAGAATTTCTACTTTTTGTTGTCTAAAAGAACCGGGCGATATTTAGCGGGGACTCTAACGGAATTGAACCGAAATTTTAAAACAGAATTGTAGGATTTTAATTTTGCTAAGCGAAATGACGGATTTCTGCCAATTGGCCGAGGAATCACACATGTATGTGCAATACAAAGGTAATTAGAGAATCTTAACATTATACTGGGGTTCACCCAGGTTTTTTAACCAGGGTCCTGTTTAACACTAGAAGCTCTGAAGCGGTCATTTTGACGGTTTTGCATTTTTAAATCTAAATATTTTCAAAAGTATTTGAGATACGCACTTGTGCTTTTGTGACTTTTCCTAACTTATGCTGTTATTCATGTCGTTCAAATTTGGTTCAGTTCGCATGACGCGTTCCAGAGATATTAACAGCTATATTCACAGTCATCAGTGTCAGAGTTAACCAGCAACTAAGGAAAGAAAAATTAGCTTTTCCTCGACTCTGATTGGTGGAATCCTTCTTTGACCAAGGATTTAACACTGACGCTGATGGTTGTGAATATGGCTGTAAGAGAACTACCTAGAACTCTCAAAAACGTCATTTTGACGTTCAGGCGTTTTGCGCGTTTCTTTCTTCAGTAATCGCTTAAATTATGGTTTCCTATGCTTTCTTAGATTTATATCACGAGTCCTTGAACAAATTCATATTATTTTTCATGGTTTGGCAGATGTAAGCGATCAATATATCTTCGTATTTCAAAGAAACTTATAACCTCCTGACTAAAAGCTTGATGTTTCCCAGGCTCTTTTTACCACTATTACCAGGAAAGATTTATTATTTCCTTCTTTCAGAGAAAAAATAAAATTCATTTCAATCCAAACTACTATGATTTATCTGGGTTTTTTTTACGTGGGAAAGATACATTTACGCAATAATTCAGTCAAGATACTTCTTTTGATAATAATATATGATAGTCCATTCATTGAAACGCACTGAGATTAAATTTTGAGTTCATTTGGACTACAGAATAGTTCGAAATGTCTCGTGGAAGGAGGTATCTTACACAAGAGGAAATTTTAGCAGAATTAAATAGAATTTCTGAAAATGAATCGGAGGGTAGTATCTCGGATGCATCCATAGAGAATGGAGTAATAGATCCTCCCCAAAATCAAACATCAAAGTGAAAGTAGTGAGAGTGAAGATAATAGTCCTCAAGCAACTAATATGATAAACTATGTTCAGAATCCTACAGGTATGTAATATTTTCTAAACGACCCCCTTTGCGCAAGCTTGACGCTAGTGGATTAATAATGTCAAAAAAAACGTCGCCCATGCCAAGTCACAAAGTGTGGTCAGAATAAAACATCTGATATGTGCAGTAATTGTAAAATATGTGTGGGTTGAAAATGCGCTAAAATTGTTACAGCTGAAATAACGCAATGATTGTGAGAATGATGTAAATGAATAATCACTTTTCGTTTTTTAACAACCGATTTCAAAATATAAAATTAAAAAAAATGTTTATAAATCACATAATTGTTGTTGTTAATGTTTTCTCAATGTATCAAAAGCATTAGCAAAGTCAAAAAGAACATTTTATGCATAGAAAAGCGTAACGTCAAAATGACCGTCTTTGAGGGTTGAGGAATGAGGCACTACCCGGAGCTTCTAGTGTTAAGGAATTTTGCGAAAAATTGCAAGGCATTTCGTGAAAAGTAAATATAATTTTGCGAAAAGTAAATAGAATTTTGTGTAAAATCAAAAGAAATTTTGTGAAAAAGAAGGGCCTATAGTACAACCAGTGTTCATAACTTTTCCAAATTCCATTCTGAAATGATAAAAAAACACTCCTTAAAACAGTTTTCAAACCATTTTTGATCTTTGAACTTTAGTGAAGAGTCCGTTTTTGGGAATCGGAACGGACCCATTTTTCATCTGGATGAAACCCTGCTGTACAAAAAAGTATCAAAACCTCATGACCTTAACAAGTATATTCTTTATACAATGAATGCCTATAAATTAGTTTCAAAATAGGCAGTTATATTGGAAAAAGTTAATTGAAATAATTATGTTGTTCTTTTCGTGCAATGGATATTTATTAATAATCAGAGAGCACCGAAGGTCTGGACAACAGTGGCCACTATACTCGACTACAACGTTTCTTGACCCTATGACGTCACTAAAAAACAAAGTAGTTCTCATCGCGGTGTCAATTTAAAACTATGATTATTTAGTTAAACCACGGCTTACTAGATTCTATACAGGCTAGCCCAGTTTTCAACAATGAAAACCATTTGACAACTTTTCCCGCTCCACAAGTCCTACCTATATCACCCACCGCCTTCAACACTGTGGATATGCTTTGCCAGTTGGTCCCATCTGGATTTGCAATGATTTCCCCCCGTACTCGGCTAGCCTGTATAGTACAGTAACGGACCCTTTATCCGGAAACCCGAAAGGACCCGAAATCCGGCTCGCATTCAAAAAAAATTTAAAATTTTTAGTGAGCAAATGCTGCTACGACGCGCAATGGTTGCGTCGCGCCTTTTGTGACATCGTCTCCGTGAATGAGTTGGCTCCGTTGTCCCTGCCTTACCACCATGACTGTTTTGCCTGTGGGGTATAAAAGACCCCCAAGGCGTGCAGCTTTCGGGCCCTTCCGAACTTTTACGAAGGCCGGAGAAACGCGCCTTCGCGGAGTCCGCCGGCCGCAGAGTTCAGAGTTGTCCGCTACTGCGCGAAGGGGCGTTTCTCCGGCCGTCGTAAAAGTTTGGAAGGGCCCTTCTCTTCTGTTCTAATCTTCTCTTTGCCTCGGCTTCGCTATCGGTTCCGCGACGACCCACGTGCTTCGCCGGAATTTTTTTACTGGATCCTCTACTATTAAAACGGACGATCAGAACAACGCAGACGATGTTAACACAATTTAAATTCCCGTTCATATGATCGTAAATTTAGATTTACGAGAATGGAAAATGATAGTAGGGACTGGGAAGCGGGTATTATGGCTTTACTGCGTCTTTACGGGCGCTTTTTCCGGACTGGACCCGAAATCCGGAAAATTCCGAAATCCGCGACGATGTCGGCCCCGAGTTTGCCGGATAAAGGGTCCGTTACTGTATATGTAACTAGTATTAACTATTATAACTAGTATTAGTGTATAGTAACTAGTTACTGTATATGTAACTTAAACCCACGTATATATAGTGCTTTTCAATCACGATTTGCGTACCGAAACTTCTCCTATCATCCCAACAGGCTTTGTGTTTACCTATTTCTCCTTCTGCATTTATGACGTACTGGGTTCAAGAAACGTTGCTGTCGAGTATAGCTCTGAATGTTGTGTAGAATATAGTATATTATACAATTTTGTTCACAGCACTGTAGTAACACTCATTTAGAGTGTAATTTAACATGAAAATCATAATTCTTTTTCTCTTTTTTACCGAAGCTCAGATTGCAAATGCTGCACACCAATTTACCCGAGTGCATCACTTCCTGATGCTTGGACAAAACGAATTTCGACTTGAAAGTCAGGTTGCATTCGTCGCACTTGTAGTTCCTCTCCCCTATATGGTTCACCATGTGGTTTCTGAGGTCGAGTCGCTTCTGAAAGTTTTCCCCACATTCCTCACAGCGGAGGGTCTTATGCTTGTCTTCGTGGGTCTCCAGGTGGGTTTTCAGATCGCTTTCGTTCATGAAGAACCCCCCGCAATCGTCGCACTTGAAAATCCTGTTCTCGCCGTGTTTGAAAAACAACATGTGCGTGATGAAATCCTGCTTCGTGACAAAAGTGCAATTGCAGGATTTGCAAATGAAGGGAGTCGTCGCGTCTTTTCTAAAGTGCACCGCGGAATGCTTGTTCAGCAGAACCATGTTCACAAAGCTCTTACCGCACACGTTGCACGATTTGGAACTGGATTTGTGGGTCTGCCAGTGTATGAGCAGATCCCTGTTGTTCAGGAATTTCTTCTGGCAAATGTAGCAGGAGAGGATTGTCTTTGGGGGTTTGGCGGCAACCGAGGGTTGTTGGGAACTCTCGCCAGACGCACTGCAGAGGAGTTCGTCGGTGAATTCTTCGTCGTCTGAAGAATCCAGAACCAAGTTGGGGTTTACTCCAGACGTTTGTTGGGTGCTCGGGTTTTGGCCGTCTTTGGGGAGGCTCTCGCTTTGACCAGAGGCACTGCAGAGTAGTTCTTCGGTGAAATCTTCGTCGTCAGAGGAATCCAGGAGCAAGCTCCGCTTTACTCCAGTTCTTGTCTGCTCGATCCTCAAGTCTGTACTCGGTTTTACTTCAGTTGTTGAATGCTTGATGCTTGAGTTTGGCTTTACTTTCATTATTGTCTGCTCGATGCTCGAGTCTGCTTTCTGTTTGTCAACCGCTACGCAGCTGGACAGATCAGGCGTGTCCTCCTCATCGTGAGTTTCGAATTCTAATTTACACGATAACAGCTTATTAGCGTCAGGTTTCGTCTCTTCCATGTCGGACATTGTAGCGAACGATTCAAACGAGACCAAGAATTGACTAAATTGGAATTTGCAAACACAAACAACGTCGCTTCGTTTTTTTTAGTCGAGTCAACGATGTAAATGTAAACAAAGGATGTTCTTGAGTTGTACTTATGCCGCTTTCGGGATTTTTATGGGATTTTCTTAACATGGTGTATGTATTCATTTAATATCTAGTTTTAGAAATTTAAACTCCTTAAAATACATTAATTTGTCCCATGCATTTTGAAAATTAGTAAAAGGACTAATTTAATATTTAGTTATAAAATTATTATATTTTTCATTTTGAATATTATTTTACTTCACTTGCACTTGCACAGCAGAGGAACAACTCAACCTCTTATGTGTGTTTATTTTGTGCAATTTCGATTTCGAATTCTAAGAAGAGCGCCATCCATTTTTGTGAAAGAAGAGATGTTTTGTGAAGTAAAGTAAAGTATTATTATTAATTCAATAGTTTTAATTCTTATATAATAAGTTTTGTCATCTTTAAGTCTAATATTTGCTTGGTGAATTGTTAAACTGTATTCCGCTGATATCCATTCTGTTTAAAATCACCTAACGGTTTTAAACACTTGAAATATCGTTGAAAATTGCAAACCATTTAAAATATTGTTTTATTATTGTTGATAATGATCAAAATTTGAGTAAATAGTTGAGTTTTTTGTGTGCAAAATAAGATAGATAATGTGAGGGTATATCCAATAGGGAGAGAGGGTAGGATGGTACATTCAATAAAAATCTTTAAGATAAAGTTCTTTTTTCAGTTAACTAGTCTTCCACCTGTTAGGAGGCATCATTGTTTCATACTTATATTGCTGTTTATCATTTTAGCTGCAAGTACCTATGAGTTTGTGAATGAATAAGTTTTTACTAAATCAAAAGTAATAAGTAATTTCTTAAGTAAATGTTCTATCCTTCTGTTTTGCCAACTTAATTTGTTTGTTAACTCAATAATATATTCTTTATGAATGAACTGTTGAATTTAGCTCTAAAGCCATGTGTTTTTTGTAAGAAACCATTTTTTAAAAGTGTTACTTTTGGGTAGAATAGGACACTATGATTTTTGGTGTTAATGGGTTGGCTGTTATTTTTACTTGCTGATGTATGCCAAGGGTTCCAATTTGTCATTGGCATCATGCACACTTACACAGATATCTCATACTGTAGATTTCTTAAATATGAGGTGCATGGTTTTCGAGTGATGCCACTGAAATTTGTTTTGGTTCAATTCCATTAGAGTCCCCGCTAAATATCGCCCGGTTCTTTTAGACCACGAAAAGTAGAAATACTCATAAATAATTTCAAACTCCTGAAATAAAATGTTTAATTAGATTAATAAGTATTCAGTTTATTAATAAAAGTCAGAAAAATTTGTTGATATTTGGATATTGGCGATATTTAGCGGGGACTCTAACGGAATGGTACCTTTGTTTTAAGCATTGTTTTTAATGCTGTGTTTAAAACAGCCCTTTTCAACTCAACAGCCCTTGTTCGAATTACTTTCATCCTTGTTCTACTGTTTTGTTTTAATGGTCGTTCACAGTTTTAGTAGTACTTATCTTATCTCATTCTACCCCACAGGTTTAATATTCCTGCTGTTACACATTTCTGTGCTGTGCTAAGAATGCAAGCATCACTTATATCTGAGCTGGAGGCTTCTGTGACCCTGTACACTTGTAATCCATTTGTTTTAGTAATTACTCCTTTCCGGACCTGGAAAAAGTTGTAACCTTCCCCCGAACCTAATAAAATTTACCCGAACCTAATGCATTGCTCCTATGGAGCTGGCAGGGGCTTCCCCCGAACCAGGTTCGTAGGTTCGGGCACTTTTTCCAGGTCCGCTCCTTTCCTGTCTAGTACTAATTGGATAAATCTAAAGAAACTGGGCTTGGGTTACATTTGTGGCGAAATTTAGTGTTGCCAATGTTGTGCATTTGCGAGTAAGCTATTTAACTTCCATAGAGCTGAGTTGCCGTAATCCTCTATTTTATCACCATTTTTTCCCACCAGGCCCAGTTTCTTTGGATTACCCCTTAATTGATAGACTGAATTCTTATCTTAAAACTTTAAAACTGAAAATAAGTTAAAAGTTTTATATTTCGTTCTACTTATTATCTTACTACTTACTTATTCTTTTATTATCTTATCGACTGCCAGTTTCAGTGGTAGAGTTAATGGGCTTTGTCAAGACATTTTCGTTTTCAGAAGCATGGTTGACGGGATAATATGAAAGTACCATGTATTTCCTAAATTATCATGCAGTTGAATGAACATTACGATAAATGATAATGTACATTCGTGCCTTATACTAACACAAATCATGGATGCCTTTGATAGGCACTTAACTTAGGTACTTTTCCATTAAAGGGGGACAATGGTTTATAATGGTGCATAAAAAAAAACTAACTTGTTTTATTCAATGGTGAAACGGGTATTACATACCTGCCAACTTTTACGGATTGTCCGTAAAATTTACGGATTTCTGTCTAGTTTTACGGTTGTACGGATGGATCAGAAAATTTTATGGATTTTGCACTTTCCACTTAACTATCCATGAAAATGCAAAACATTCGCAACCTAAACGATTTTCTCTAATTAATATCTTTTTACTTCAAAACCATCTCCTAATCCCTGCTCTTACGATTTTATCAATTTTGATTCTTTTATTAAGTGAAATTTAATTTTTTTTTCAAATCTTTTTTGGATTCTTCCGCGAGTCTTGGCGCGCGCTCACCCGGTAAGTTTGCTTCCCCCGTGTTCCGATCGCAATGCGGGAAAAACAACTTTACCGAGATCGGACCTGTGGTTCATCATCGCGTCTCCCTCATTAGCATTGAGGCTTGTTTTCTCGGAAAAGTTTCTCCTCGCTTTCTAATCGTAGCAATTCAAGCTTATTTAAATTCATCTTTATCACATGCTGCTTGCTGAAAATGTTGATGGAAATTTAGAAAAAATTTTATAAAAGCTATAATCATAACATTTGATCTGAAATTGATTCCAAACAGAAATTTAAATCAAATGGTTTGGGAAAAAGGGTACAAGATATTCATGAAACCAAATTGGTTTGTAATATGAATTTTGTGAAGGGGGATAAGTCAGTTTGTTATCAGATTAGTACTATGCAATTGAAGTAAGCTGATTATAAGCTTGTAAAAATTTAACTTAACATACTTATAAATTTAAGCAAAGAAATTTCACAGTTTTCTTCAATTATGTGAAAATTTTAAATACTTAATAAAAATAATTTAGGTAATAAACTAATAATGCATCAATCTGTTATCTGTACCTTTTTTTGTTTGAAGCAATTCAAATTGTAGTTTTGTAACGTTATGCAAAAAGTTTTACTGATGCAAGTTTTCAAATGTTGGCAGGTATGGTATTAACACTTTTATGTCTTCCCAATAAATTAATAATTCAAAGTTCCTGCTACAAAGCTACAAAAGTTTTTACTGCCCCCTTTGACAGAAAAGTACTGAATAAACCACTAGTTAAGTTATCCAATACTTAAATTCAATAAAACCTTTGAAAAGACCAAGTAAAAAGTTCCAAAAACAAAATGCCACTCACTCATTATAAGACTTTAATGTGTTTTTCAATCAATGCCAACTGCATTTAATTTTGATTATTTTTACCCAACCTGGTACTACTCTTAATATTGTTGCTGTAAATCTTTAAATATACTTAGCTGTTGTGCATTTTCTCTACTCCAAAATTAACACTGTTTATTTCAGGTACTTTTTTTTTTAGTCTTCTTGTCATTCCTTACAATTTGTTCGTTTCAGATGGCTTTGTTGCGGAAGAAAAAGTTCTGCCTTCTTGGTTGCTTATGAATGGAATATCTTGCACTAAAAGTTGTAAGTTAAACTTTGTGATCTCTTTTAATGGCAGGGGTCTGTTTAGAAGAAATTTGGATCCGTTTTAGGACCCTTCACAAAACATTTTACCTTAAAAAAGGACCTTTCACAAAGTATTTTTGCCTTTAAACAGATCCTTTTTTCATAATACTTCAAATATTGGACCCTATTTTCACAAAAACAGGCTCCTTGCTGAAAAAACTAATTTAACGCTAACTTCAAATTCACAAAATTATGAGTAGATTTTCACAATTTTTAAGAAAAACGGACCCTTCACAAAAAGTCTGGAATGACCCCTGAATGGGGTTTGATTTTTGTTCAAAATATGTTTGGGGGCTATACATTTTATCTTGTCAATTTCAGCGACACAGTTAATGGGCTTTGTCTATATGTTTTCGAATTTAGCAGCATAGTCAACAGACTAATAACCATGTTTTTACATCAACTTTATTGAAAATGCCTTTTCTTTAACATTCTTTGAAGTTATCCCTCTTACACTTTTTGTTTATTCTTCAATATTAAAACAGCTTTTACAAGATTATTAATTTGGTTATCTTTACTCTCAGAAAAATTTACTCTTTGAGCAAAAATTTCTCTTTGAGGACATTATAATTGTTTTCACTTTTAGTAAAGTAAAACCACCTGTTAAAAGCCCATCATAATTTGCATTTGTTATAAAGCCCATTGAAACTTATCATTCATTTGAATCTCTTAAGTTTTTGGGGCATTTTACAGTAATTGTAGAGTCTGTAACATTTCATTTTGTCTTTTAAAGTTGTATAAATTTCAAATTTTTTTTCTAAATTTTCTGTTCTTATACTAACATAGCCTGTAAACATCAGATTAACACAAAAAAACTGTAAAAATTTGAAATTTATACAACTTTAAAGACAAAATGAAATGTTACAGACTACAATTACCGTGAAATGACCCTTTTACATTATTATTGACTTCTGAAGTTTTTTTAACCATTTCTCATTTCAACATTCTCTTAGAATACTTTTGACTCATTTAATGTTGGAACTAATGGAAAAAAGACATGTAATGTTAATTGAAATGAACATGAGTTTGTAATTATTTCTCTTTGATTTTTAGTGAGGTGTTAAGCAATCATTGTTAAAACTATGCAAGTATGGGAGGAGTGTAGAAATGCAAAGGGACAACATCGTTTTGTCTGGACTTAACCGGATGCCTAGATGCTATTTTGCATTCTTTGTGAAGTTTTGAACCATGGATACAGTTCCTTTGGCAAGTTCGGCCTTATTCTGATTAATGAGCAAAATGGAGTCTGAATTTTTTACAAATTTATCATCACACACCAACAGTGCTTTCGGATATTCACACTATGTAAGTACTAATATCACTTAATAGCTCACACTAACTCAGATAGAAAACCAATTGAGAATACACAAAGTTAATACAACAACCCTATTTATTATTACAATATTTTAGCTTTTTTTTTTCTTTAGTTTTAAAAAAGTTATTGTTTTAAACTTGTTAAAATGAGATTAATGAGAATATGACATTTTTTGTTTTGTGTTCCATGTAATGTTTTGTATTGTATTTCCCTCATTGAGTTCATTTTATTGTGTTTGTTTCATGTTCATTTATAATTGGGATATTATAACCATTCATTGTTTTTTCTTTCTTTTACTTTTTGTAGTTTTTTTCCCTATTTAAATTATTCATGTTCTTGTATATAGAACCTTATGTTGTTGTTGGGACACTTTGATTTGAATATTTGGGATACCTCCAAAAACATCTAAAGTAAATTTGCACCAAAGGCCTCAATTCTATTACTAGTGTAGAAAACTTTTTTCCTCAAAGGAGTTTTTTTAGTTCTGTAGTAGTAGTAGTGGTGTAACTTATTGGGGAAAATTAAGAGCTATGGAGATTTATGAATCAGTAGAGCTGATGAAGTTGTGTGTGTAAAGAAGTAAAGAAAAACATGGTGTTTAAACAGTGTGTAATGTAAATCTAATAACATTGTGTTCATGGTTGTTTCACAATTTATCATCATTTAGGGTTCTTATTAAGCTTGAATTGACTTTGAAGTTTTTGATTTATAAGAAGGAAGCTTTCTTCTGCCTTTACTAAAAAATAAAACTACAGTCGACTCCGCTTATTGTGATCACGGATAATGTTATCAAAATTGACTGGTTCTTATCACTCCTATTTAACTTGACACAAAATGTATTGTTTATGTGATCAGAATATCGCTTAATGTTATCAAAATCTGGTGAAATGCACTAAAACCCTCCTTTTTTCCTGGTTTGTAGGCCAATTTTAATTCATACTTATACAAAATTAGTAACTTATTCGTGTTATATGTTCAACTCTCATACTTTTCTTTAAGAATATAATGCAAAATACATACATACAAGGTAATCGTTTTAAATACTTCAATCAGAGGACTACATAGTTGTGATTTTAAAGCAAGCACTATTAGTTACACTGTTTGAAACTTTCTAGTATCAAATAAATCACTTATTATCAATCAGATATTGTTATCATTCTACTTTTGTACAAAAGTGATCACATTATTAAGCGGAGTTGACTGTTTATCCATTTAATTAAGTCTACTACTTTTCAAAGTTGAAAGCTCTAGAGATGCTACTTTGCCGGAATGCATCTAAAAATGAAACTAAATGTTCTGTTGGAGGTTAAAGTGTGATTAATCTTAACTCCTGAACAAGAGTTTAAATCTTATAAGCTTTGTCAATATAGGCTTTAAATGTAAATCTATTACAGTCTGTGTTTGATGTTGTAAGAAAGATAAGATTAACTTATTTTATTACAAGGTGAAGATGTCATCAGTGTCTAAATTTCCAGATTCAAGTAGAACACCTGTTTTCTTTATAATTCAGGAGAAAAAGTTATTGGTTATCTCTTTATCAGCAAGTTGAATTGATATTTCTTTGTAGTTTTTACACATTTAAATGTTTCTTTGTTAAAATTTTATTAAAGTATCATTGTTCCCATTTACTTGACTTTACTTTTTTTCTTCATTTGAATCCATATAAATAATGAAATAAAATTGGTTCATCAAATTAATGAATTTGTTTAGCATTTTTATTTAGTTTTTAAATTTTTTGTATGTACTTTTAATTTATATTTTGTTTACAATTTTTTGATTTTGGCTTTTTTCCCTTTTAGCTTGTTTTCAAGTTATTTGAAGTTCGCTCTCATGACACTTTGTGCTGAATGATTCTCTCCTGGAAATATTGTGCATAGGGAAAACATCACACGTGTGCCTGTGGTCTCGCTAGCAACTCTGCAGTTCATGCCTTTATTTTAGACTTGGATTTCTTCATAACTTTCATGTAAATAGTTTTTATCACTATCATTTAAACTGCAGATTCCCAAACTTTTTGGAACCACTGCCCCCTTTTCAAGAAGAAAATTTTCATCCACCCCTTACAAATTTTTGCTCTTCTTAATTTGCTTGTGTTTCATAGAATTTTGTACCAATGTTTTGTTATGAAAAGTAAATGAAGTAAAATTTTGTATGACAAGATTCAAAAGTTAAGTTGTCTATGTACCTTAAAATTTAATTTGAAATAGTTAGGGTAATAATTTCGACTCTACCTTTTTGTAGAATTTGATTAAAAAATAATTTGTTACCCGTAATTTTGAATATATTATAAACTCTTGTGCTTGTGGTGGGAACCTAGGGCATATACTCCTTTGTTTTCTCCAGAAAACATTTGGTATCCCCACCTGAATGTTTCCTGTTCTAATCTTAAAAGTTAATTAAATTATTGATTTATCAAATCATAGATAAAGTGAGGGGTCTGTGGGTCCTCCCCCCAGGAAATTTTTGAATTTCAGCTTATTAAAAAGACATTTTAAGCTTCTTTTACCGGATTTTAGTATGATTTTTATGCCTTTAAATGACAGTAAGCAATGGTTTAAAAGGAGTAAACACCCCCATTTACTCTAGTACAGTGGTTCCCAACTCAGAGAAGTCTGCGGACCACTAAGTTTAAAATTGTAACCTTCACGGACCACCCTGTACTATAGCTTAAAATCTTTTACCCTCACAAAATTCCAAGATGAAAGTTTATATTCCCTAATTAAGCATGTAAATTTATATGATGCTCTGATTCAAACCCACTCTAATGAAAATTTTAGTATGAATATTTTGTTATATTAAATTTTTGGGAACTATAGAAATTTAGTTGAGTTTTTTTTCAGGACTCTTCCCAAATAGAAATAGCAATATAAGGTTTAAAAAACATTGTCATAACCTTACCCCGCCAACCCATTTAACTTCGGCGAAGGGTTTTCAGGGCAACCCCGTTAACCCTACGGCAAGGTGAGACCCACCTTGGCAGTTGACGCCAATTAAGGTTTCTCTCACCCTGCCAAAACAGCCTTATGCAGGTTTGCCATTGCAACGGTAATGGATATAATTCAATCTTTTCTCGTTCAATTCGCTCAAATTTGTATTTATCGGAGTTTTTGTGCTTCGCCGACCTCTTCATGGACCATACAAGACTCTCACGAACCACTGCTCTAGTAACACCCCCCAATTTCCTATCAACTCATCACTGCCCTCTAGAATTCGTCAATCCCCCCTGGGGGCAGTACCACCCACTTTAGAAACCACTGATTTAAACTTATATGCCAATTTTTGTAATGCAGGGTATTGGTTCTTGAACTGGTTTTAAAAATTTCAATCCTAAAATAGTGTTATTACTCATTTTTGGACATCTGGAATTACATAGGTACTGTGCATTTTAATCAAGGTTTCCTTGTTCAGAATTCAGAGCTATCAGTATCACTGTTTGCTTCCAAAATGTTACTTGAGTTTTGTGTCAAACCTTATATTGAGGGAAAAATAGTGCAAAGAGTTGTCCCAGAATTGAACTCTGAAATTATTTCATACTTTGCTCCATGTTGAAAATTACTGTAACAGATTTTACTGTACTTCTGCATTTATATGTTAATTTTTAAGCACAATTTTTTACCAGACTTATTTACATGTCTCTAAATCTTTTTTTAAAACATTTCATTAGGATAGTAAAGTAATTGTGCAAAACTCATGGGGCTTAAACTCATAAAATCTTAAACAATTTTTAGATCTTTTTAAAAATTTCTTTACTTTAACTTTCCTTTTTCCCATCATGTAAAATAATGATGAGGAATTTTATGAGACAGTTGGAAAACAACTTCCTTTAAACATGTTCATTATTTAAAATTGGAAAGTTTTTTGTGATTCAAACTTTTAGTTACCATATTCTGTTGACAAAAATACTAGAATCACTACTGAATGAAGAGTAGTTAAACCCAGATTTATTCTTCATTTAGATTTAAAGCTAAATTAATACTGTTGAACAAATTTCATTCACAGTTTTCAGACTGTTTGCTTTTTTGCCAATCTTATCCATGGGTTTTAAGCATCCATATGAACTGTGTTATTATAAGGCCCTTATGTTTAATCAAATGTCCCTTGTTTTTAAATATCTTTAAACAATGCCATGCCATCTGCTGAGGGAAGATAAATCTACTTTTCAGCGCTTCGAGTTCACACTAAAGTGTTTTTAAATACTTACTTTATTTGTAAAACATTTACAGCCATATTCACAGCCATCAGCGTCGGTGTTAACAGGCAGCTAAAAAACGAAAAATTAGCTTTTCGCTGACTCTGATTGGTGGAATTCTTTTTTGACTTGGGATTTAACACCGACGCTGATGACTGTGAATATGACTGTTAGTAACTGAGCTCTTGGTTAAAAAAAAAAATAGGATTGCTACATTTGTACTATGCATTTGTAGTATTTAGAGTAGTGAGTTAGTTAGTTACTCATGTCATGTTAAAGCTGTATTTTTCCTACCTTGTTGCATTCTACTGACCACAATTACCCGATCTCATTTATTACCTTATTGTTTTTCTTTCTTCTCAACTTAGAAATATCATCTGTTCTGCTAAATTAGCTTAACACAATTAGTTTTCTGTTCAGCATTGAGCCATGATGAATCAAGATTCATAATGATCTGCATTCATATCAGTAGTAATTTCTGCTTTGAAATCAGTTTGAATTGTTGTGACTTGGAGTGATATATCTGGTTGTTTAAAAACTTGGCACCTTCAACCTAAGGAAAAAAGAGAATGAACTAAACTGTTTTTCTATTATACTTCAAAATAGTATTAGAATTTTTCAAAAAGAAGTATCAAAGTAAAAAATATTCCCCACAGTAAAGTTAGTGTCTTATAGGGTGTTAGGAATTATAAACAGAAGTTACAAATTATAAGAAAGAAAATGAAACACCTATGCAGTAGTTAATTATATTTTTCAATTATGACTTAGAAGTTATTATTTATTATAGTAAGGATAACTATTAAACTCTGCAGCATTTGGTATTGATGTGGCAGTGTTGAAGTACAATACATTCCTTTGTCTTTTTCAGGGGTTCCCTTCGTGCAAAAGTTTTCAACTCTTTTCATCAGATCCTGGCAGAGTTAGCTGCCTGATTCAGCATCCAAATGAGATTGTTTTCAAAGATAAACTCAAGTAAGTAATTAGTGCTGTACTCTTTTTAAAGTTAAGTGTCGTAACAGTTCTTACTTTCAATGTCATGAACCTCAAAGTCCATAATTAAAATTTGGGTTCAGTAAAGTACCCTGGGGTTTTTTTCCCTATTAGCACTGGTAAACAAGGTTTTTGGCCCAAGATACTTTTATGGTGTTTCTAAAGTAACTTTTTACACTGATTTCAAATCTGCAATGCATCACCCACAGTTTTTTTCAATGACTGTCAACAGAACAGTTAGGATAAATTTAATCACATGTCCTGTATTTTTTAATAATAATAATAATAATAACTTTATTTACTGCACAGACATTTTTTTTACAAAAACACAAGGAAAAAAACATTTGACGCCAAGGGGAAATTTAACTATTCCCGTTCAGGCGACAGAGAATGGATTTTACATAAAATACAAAAAAAATTAAAACAACTTAAGAAAATGTTGTACAAACAGTGTATTAATTGTGTTTTTTATGTAATTACGGTAAAGATGTATAACCAAGAGAGTGTGGCGCGGAATTTTCGGATGTTCGGATTCCGTGGGAACCGTAACTCTCCCGCGCTGGCCGGGTCAAGAGGTCGAGAAAGGGGGAGATTGAACCAATCGTGACAGATCGTAGAGGTACCTGGGGTGTACGACCTGCTAATGTGTCGGGGGATCGTTGCCACTTAAGACAACGAAGAGAGGAGGATCCACCCCCAAAAAGATGAGAAACCAATAAGAAAATTAAGAGGGGTTTTCTCGAAAAAATTAACGGAGATGCTTCGGAGTGAAGTGAAGGGGTGGAAGAGAAGGTGATATAAGGAACGGAGCCCGAGTCCGAGGCAGGGTTGGTTGGCAGATTTCAGAGAGGCGAGGATCCGCACCCGTGAGTTTCTCGTGCGCGACGCCAGTCACCTGTACGCTGATATTGAAGTGGAGTCCTGTGCGATACGCCCCTGCATCGACCTCAAACGTGAATCCCTGACCACCTCCCGTCCGGGTTGATTCTGAAGCGGAACCCTGAGCGAGACGCCCTGTGACGCCCTGACATCCCATTGTCCTCCCGAGTGCGACACCGGTCACCTTCACGCTGGTTCTGAAGAGGAGCCCTGAATGAGACGCCCCAGCTTCGTTGAGCGTGATTCCCCGGCCATCTCCCGTGTAGTTCCCGAGCGGTGGAGCCCTAAGACGCCCCGGCATTCACCTGGTTTTCTTGACCGTGGAGCCCCTGCCGGACACCTTCACGCTGGTTCTGAAGAGGAGCCCTGAACGAGACGCCCCAGCTTCGTTGAGCGTGATTCCCCGGCCATCTCCCGTGTAGTTCCCGAGCGGTGGAGCCCTAAGACGCCCCGGCATTCACCTGGTTTTCTTGACCGTGGAGCCCCTGCCGGACACCTTCACGCTGGTTCTGAAGAGGAGCCCTGAACGAGACGCCCCAGCTTCGTTGAGCGTGATTCCCCTGCCATCTCCCGTGTGGTTCCCGAGCGGTGGAGCCCTAAGACGCCCCGGCGTTCACCTGATTTTCTTGACCGCGGCGCCCCTGCCTCTCCCGACGCCGTTTCCGATTCTGACAACATCCACTTACTGTGCTTGCCCAGAGGAGACGCCCCGGCTTTGGATGAACTGATTCTCTCATCCCTTCTGATAAAGATAAGCCATTTTTCTCTTTCCCTTTTCGGCCACACTCTCGGTTTTCCTTATTTAAATGTATTCTTGCTTAATATTTTGTGTTGTGTGTTTCTTTGATATTGAATGATTTCTTGTCTGTGTCTTAAGGGGAGGGTTTAATTTTGATTTCTATCCATTGCTGTGATTGTCAATATAGAGTTGGGTTTAAGAAATATTTGTTGTATGTTAGGCTGTATCATTAGAATGATTATATAATTAAACGTTAGCCTTCAAAAAAACCTAAACTCTTTGTAGTCATTGAACTTGTGTCTTGGTCCAATTATTTTATCAGAGTCAGTGGGAACCTATATATATTGGGTTGTGCACCAACGTTTTGATACTTACCATTAACGTTCAATCGGCCTCCTCCAAATTCAAATTTAATCATAACAAATTGGTGCCGTACTCTTCCACTGATGCTGGTTTAATTGGACTATTGAGAGTGTGGTCATTTCTGCATATTGTGCTATATCTGTTTTTGGAAAATAGTAAATAACAGAAAATTTGATAAATTGTGACCATGAGTGATACGGAGAATGGTGATGAGGGTTTGCCAAACGCCACGGCGGTAGTGGGGAATTTTGTGGCTGATGGTCTCACAGCCGATAAGGTTCGTTTGCTCCCTAGATATTCCTCGAGCGATGACTCAGGAAGCGTAGACGAATTCTTTTCTGAATGCGAAGAGCTGGCACGCCATTTTGGTTGGTCGAAAAAAGACCTTTATGTGGCTGTTAAGCTGCAATTGTCAGGGGAAGCGAAGGACATATGTAGGGAGCAACATCGGGCTATTAAAGATTATGCGTCTTTAAAAGAAATACTCGTTGAGAGGTATGGTCAAGAAAAAGACACATCCTTGGCTGTACATGAGTTTTTTTCATTCATGCAGCCAACCACCATGCCGGTGTCGGTGTTTGTGGCTAAAGCTCAGGCTTTGTCATATAAAGCATTTTGTCCGGGCCTAGAAGATGAGGCAACTGAAGATAAGTACAGGAGGCAAATGCTAAAGGGAATGCTGAGGACAAATTTGTGCCCTGAGGTCAGGAGAGGGGTCATGACCGCTAACCCCCAAACTATAGAAGAAATAAAGGCGGTAGCGCTTCGAGAGGAGAGGGCGTGGATATCATGTAGGGGGAATCCCACACCACCATCTGAAGAAGTCTCCGTTTATACAGCGAAGCCCCAAGCACCGAATGAAGAAATAGAGACTTTGAGACAGCAGGTACAGCTGTTGACAAAAAAAATCGAGGAGATCACTATAAGAAACAACAATTATCCCCCACCCACGAGATATGGTGGTTGTTTTCTGTGCGGAGAGGAAGGCCATATCAGGCGTGACTGCCCTCAAGCTGAACGACGGGGGAATTTTCGTCCTCCCCGTCAGCCTTATGGAGGGCCGTAGACTTTCTAGATGTAATAAAACTTGGATGTAATAAAACAATTATCTCCAGGAAGAAACCTGAGTTTATGGCGCCGGTGTCTTCATGTGGTGAATTTTCGTCAGCTCTCAGGGGCGAGTGCGAGGGGAGATACAAAGAGATTGAGGGAGATAGGGGAGATAAACTGCTGGTGGTCCGGCCGCAAATTGTTTTATTACATCCAAGCACTGGATGTAATAAAACTTTACGGTGGCCCTATCTCCCTCCTCGTCAAGTCTATCGCGCTCCTCGGAATGAACGAGATGTGGACTATCGTGGGCCTAGAAATAACCCCTTTTTAAACTAATGATGGGCCAGCAGCCGACACAGCTGTTGGAAGAGTCCCCTCATCAAGTGTATATATTATCATGCTTCAATAACCCAAACCTCCCTATAATAAATGTGAAAATTAACAATAACATTTATAGGGCTCTCCTTGACTCGGGGGCTGGTTTAAATCTAATTGGGAAGGAGGTAATAGAAAATATGAATTTGGAACTCACCGCTTGTTCGGTAGTTGTAAAAACTATTGCGAGTCAGGAATCAAGAATAAAGAACTCTACAGAGTTGTCTCTGCAGATCGAGGAAAATACTTTCAAGGTGGAATTTTTTATAATGACGAATGTAATTTCAAGGGAATTTTCCCTAATATTAGGGGCACCTTTCCTGAGGCAATACAAGTGTAGCTTGGATTTTGAAAATAACTGCATGGGGATGGAGGACTTGGTTGTCCAGTTTGGGGACGGACAGAGTTCAGGGACGTCTAATGAAGAACAAAGTAAAGGGGAAGACATGTGTTACGCGTATGCGGTACAGAAGACCACAGTTCCACCGGGATCACAGGCTATAATCGAAGCTAAACTAAAAAAGGAGATAAACGCGAAAATATTACTAGCTGAACCTCTGTGGCAGGTGGGGGAAAAAAATTTTATGGTTGCAAGAGCGGTTTACCAGAATGAAAATAAACCAATCCCGGTATTGGTAATAAATACTACCGATGCCAAGATCCATATAAACAAATCAACGAAACTAATAAAATGTCACCCCATCCTCTCTTCTAAAGACTTACCGCAGGCAAGTATAAATTACTTCGCTCAAGACCCGGAATTTGGCACTTGTGAAGAGGCAGATCTAGAATGGAGCAGAAAATTCAAGCTTGACCATCTGGATGAAACCACGAAGAAGAAATTAGAAATGATATTGGAAGAGTATAAAGAAGCTTTTGCGGGGACAGTACAAGAGCTACCCGGATGCGACACCCTCCTTCACAAGATAAATTTATGCGATCAAATTCCAGTAAAAAGGAAACAATACCGGGTTCCTTATAACCTTAGAGAGGAAATGGACAAACAAATTGCGGTATTACTGGAAGCTGATATATTAGAACCATCTACCTCTCCCTATGCAGCCCCGGTTCTACTAGTCAAGAAACCTAATGGGGATTTCCGCTTCGTCGCAGACTTTAGAGAATTAAACAAGAAGGTCATTGCAGATTGCTATCCTTTGCCTTTAATAAATGAAGCAGTGGACAATCTACAGGGAAGTAAAATTTTTTCGACTTTGGATTTAACAAGCGGATTTTTTCAGCAAATGCTTGACCCAGAAGACCGGCATAAAACTGCAATATCAACTAATCAAGGCTTATACCAATTTAAGAGAACACCTTTTGGACTAAAGACCAGTGCAAATTCATTCCAAAGGCTGATGGAAATAGTGTTATCCGGGTTGAAACCTTCTCAAATATTTGTTTATGTGGATGATATTGTAATAGCATCCGATACAATTGACTCTCATCTAGAAAAATTAAAATTAGTATTCAATAGGCTCCTACTACACAATTTAAAATTAAAACCCTCTAAATGCAATTTTTTAAAAGAATCCATCACCTACTTAGGCTACGTAATTTCCCAAGGCAAGATATTCCCCGACCAAAAAAATGTGGAAATAGTAGAGAATTTCAAAATTCCCACATGCCGGAAGCACGTGAGGTCATTCTTGGGATGCGTAAATTATTATCGAAAATTTATCCCAGATTTTAGTAGAAGGTCGATTAATTTAACAAACTTAACGAAGGAAACTAAACACTTTCAATGGACAAAGGATGCCCAAAGGGAGTTCGAAGACCTAAAGACTGCCTTGACGAAGAAACCCTGTTTGACTCTACCGGATATGGCCCAAGATTTCGTCATATTCACAGACGCTTCGAATTCAGCAATTGGAGGGGTAATTGCTCAACTCGATGGGAATGGATTCCCGAAACCCATAGCCTTTGCGAGCCGCAAGCTTAACTCAGCCGAAAAGGTCTATAGTACAACTGAAAGGGAAGTGTTGGCCATAATATTCACGGTTGGTTATTTCAGACCGTATTTATACGGAAAGAAATTTACCATATATACCGACCACGCTTCTCTGACTCATGTGCTGAAGCTAAAAGATCCTACAGGCCGCATAGCGAGGTGGGCTTTGACCTTATCCGATTTTAATTATGAAATAAAATATATAACGGGAAAATGCAACAGGGTAGCGGATTTTTTATCACGAGGAGTGGACTACGAGAAGCAAACTGAAGCTAAGAAAGTTTTTGCTCTACAGCCGGAACAACCAGTGGAAATTTCTTTCCATCAAAAACTATTCGAGAAATTACTGCGTTATCAACAATTGGACAAGACCTGCCAAAGCATCTCGAAAGACCTACAGGAGGGGAATTTGGTGAAGCCCCAAGGGTTGAGGTTCTTTTTGGACCGAGGGATACTACGGTGTAAGGGCCTGGACTGTACAGAGGAAGATCAGGCAAGGATAGTACTACCCAAGTCAATGATTTATGAGGTACTCTCTCAGTTGCACGATTCACCTTCCTCCTGCCACCCCAGAGTCAGAAAAACCCTCCTCAGGGTTAAAAGGCATTATTACTGGCCAGGTATGACCCAACATATTGTTAATTGGGTAAAATCTTGTAATAGTTGCATGGAAAAGCGAGGGCACAAGCCAAAGGCATTGGCACCACTCCAAAGATCAGAAATTCCTGAGGGTCCTTTTCAAAAAGTGGCTATAGATATTGTTGGCCCTTTACCAATCTCTGACCAAGGCAACAAATACCTCATAACATATATAGACCACTTTAGCAGATGGTGCGAGGCTTACCCTGTACCGGAGATAGGAAGTAAGGACGTAGCGCGGACGCTTTTAGACTTTACATCAAGGTTTGGCTGCCCAGCTGTTATCTTAACAGATAAAGGCACAAATCTAATTTCGGAATCCATGCAATCTTTATACCGTTCATTGGGAATAAAAAAGGTCCAGACTACAGCTTACCACCCCCAAGGAAATGGCATGTTAGAAGTATACCATAGGAGCTTGGGAAATGCTCTCAGTCATTTAGTCAATGACAATCATACCGATTGGGACTTAAAGCTGAACTATGCCTTGTTAGCATATCGGACAACATGGCATTCAGCGACAAGACATACACCTGCATTTCTGGTCTATGGAAAAGAACTTAACTTGCCTTACCAAATGTTAGAAAAGGATTGGCCGTTTTCATACAGGGAAAGCGAAGACTACGTTGAAGCGCTTCTAAAAAGGCAACATGCAGCATACAAAAGGGTCAAGACTAACTTGGAAAAAGCAGCGGAGGCTCAGGAACAATATAGAAACAAGATTGCCCGCGATAAAGGATTGAAAGTCGGTGACATGGTTTATGTGTACTACCCACACACAAAACAGGGTTTGAGCGGGAAATTCTCCAAACCCAATAAAGGAGGTTACGTGATTGAGAGAAAAATCTCCGATGTGGTCTTTGAAATTAAAGAAGTCAACAACCCCCAGCGTAAACAGATTATAAATGTTGACCGCCTCGTCAAAGCAACCCAGAGATTACAACACGAGGAAAGAGAAGAGAACGACTTCCCCGTAGATAACACTGACCCCTCTCCGTCCGCCGCAGTCAACCCCACAACAAAAGGAAAGAGAGGCGCCCGCAAAACGCCTCAGGCAGCTTCCTCCCCACTCCGCCGTGAATACAATCTCCGGAATAGACAGCAAGGGAGGTTTATTAGATAATGGAGTACAGTTCTTAACTTGTTGTTTCTCCGGTTACTCCCATTTTGGTATTTAAGAAAAAAATTCCTTGAATTTTTTTTAGTGATTGGGAGGGCATTTGTTGTACAAACAGTGTATTAATTGTGTTTTTTATGTAATTACGGTAAAGATGTATAACCAAGAGAGTGTGGCGCGGAATTTTCGGATGTTCGGATTCCGTGGGAACCGTAACTCTCCCGCGCTGGCCGGGTCAAGAGGTCGAGAAAGGGGGAGATTGAACCAATCGTGACAGATCGTAGAGGTACCTGGGGTGTACGACCTGCTAATGTGTCGGGGGATCGTTGCCACTTAAGACAACGAAGAGAGGAGGATCCACCCCCAAAAAGATGAGAAACCAATAAGAAAATTAAGAGGGGTTTTCTCGAAAAAATTAACGGAGATGCTTCGGAGTGAAGTGAAGGGGTGGAAGAGAAGGTGATATAAGGAACGGAGCCCGAGTCCGAGGCAGGGTTGGTTGGCAGATTTCAGAGAGGCGAGGATCCGCACCCGTGAGTTTCTCGTGCGCGACGCCAGTCACCTGTACGCTGATATTGAAGTGGAGTCCTGTGCGATACGCCCCTGCATCGACCTCAAACGTGAATCCCTGACCACCTCCCGTCCGGGTTGATTCTGAAGCGGAACCCTGAGCGAGACGCCCTGTGACGCCCTGACATCCCATTGTCCTCCCGAGTGCGACACCGGTCACCTTCACGCTGGTTCTGAAGAGGAGCCCTGAATGAGACGCCCCAGCTTCGTTGAGCGTGATTCCCCGGCCATCTCCCGTGTAGTTCCCGAGCGGTGGAGCCCTAAGACGCCCCGGCATTCACCTGGTTTTCTTGACCGTGGAGCCCCTGCCGGACACCTTCACGCTGGTTCTGAAGAGGAGCCCTGAACGAGACGCCCCAGCTTCGTTGAGCGTGATTCCCCGGCCATCTCCCGTGTAGTTCCCGAGCGGTGGAGCCCTAAGACGCCCCGGCATTCACCTGGTTTTCTTGACCGTGGAGCCCCTGCCGGACACCTTCACGCTGGTTCTGAAGAGGAGCCCTGAACGAGACGCCCCAGCTTCGTTGAGCGTGATTCCCCTGCCATCTCCCGTGTGGTTCCCGAGCGGTGGAGCCCTAAGACGCCCCGGCGTTCACCTGATTTTCTTGACCGCGGCGCCCCTGCCTCTCCCGACGCCGTTTCCGATTCTGACAACATCCACTTACTGTGCTTGCCCAGAGGAGACGCCCCGGCTTTGGATGAACTGATTCTCTCATCCCTTCTGATAAAGATAAGCCATTTTTCTCTTTCCCTTTTCGGCCACACTCTCGGTTTTCCTTATTTAAATGTATTCTTGCTTAATATTTTGTGTTGTGTGTTTCTTTGATATTGAATGATTTCTTGTCTGTGTCTTAAGGGGAGGGTTTAATTTTGATTTCTATCCATTGCTGTGATTGTCAATATAGAGTTGGGTTTAAGAAATATTTGTTGTATGTTAGGCTGTATCATTAGAATGATTATATAATTAAACGTTAGCCTTCAAAAAAACCTAAACTCTTTGTAGTCATTGAACTTGTGTCTTGGTCCAATTATTTTATCAGAGTCAGTGGGAACCTATATATATTGGGTTGTGCACCAACGTTTTGATACTTACCATTAACGTTCAATCGGCCTCCTCCAAATTCAAATTTAATCATAACAAAAATGAGTAAATAAATAATGGCAATAAGCTGGATAACTGATTATAAATAGATAGCTTCAATTGAGGGAAAAATATGAATCCAAGTCGTCAATATTTATTATGAAGTCATGTAGTTTTCTTTTAAAAGTGGAATATTTAGTAATAGTAATTAAATTTAGAGGTAAACTGTTGTATAATTTAGGTGCAAGATAATAGAAACTTTTAGAAAATATATCTTTGGAAAATTTTGGTATCTGATAGCTTGCAGTTGATCTAGTATTGTAACTACGATTACGCAAGTTACACAAAGATTTATGTCGAAAAAGGTGAAGTAAAATACGGAAATATGCATTTTGTCGAATTGGAAGTAATCTAAGGGTTCTAAAATTATTTGGATAGGGTTGAGGATTAAGAATTTTGAATATTTTGTTTTGGGTTGAGATAATTGGAAGGAGATTGGACTTGTATTCACCCCCCCAAACGATAGCACCGTAATTAAATAAAGAATAAAACCATGCAAAATATAAAGTTTTAAGAAATGATAAACCAATTTTATTTTTAAGGTGGTAAAATTTTACTAAAACAAAACGTAACTTTTTCCCCACTTCGTTGATATGAGTTTTCCATTTAAGATTCGCATCAATGTGCAAACCTAAATATTTCAAACTAAAAACAGATTGCAGAGTGTGACATTGACAGGTGTTGAGATTTCTGTTACAGGATAATGTGTGATACTTTATATTTAAATTGGACTCAGATTGTCTTAATTTAAAGTGAATATATTTTGTTTTATGTAAGTTTAAGCCTAAATCATTTGCATTGAACCAAGTTTCAATTTCGATTAAATCAGATTCTATTTGCATTATTAATTCGTTAGTATGGGAGCAAGAATATAATATAACTGAATCATCAAATTTCTGTATTTACTATCATTATGGATCTTATGCTGTGATTTATGTCACTGAGAATAATTTTTTGTTAGACACTTTCGAGTCAAAACAGTTTGTTTCTGAATTTTTAAGACAAAAGTGGGGTCTGAAATTCTTGCTGGTTACTTCTGAACACTTTAACTGAACATTACTGATGCTATACACATATGAAAACTTAAATCTTTACACTTCAAGTGAGTTGAATACAATGTAGTAAAATGCAACATTTCATTCAAAATTAAAATGTGCAACATAAAAAAACAAGGGGTTATAGAGAAAAACAAGTTACATATTTGAATTCAGTGTAAGAAGTTCTACTAAGATCATCCCTTTTTGTTCTTGGGCCAGAAAAAAGTTCAATTTTGTTGACTAGTGTAATTATTGTTGTTTCGAGTATTGATAAATATGATTTAACATTTGCATGGAAATTTAACTCTTCCAACCAACTTTACACAAGTTTTATATTTATAGTGGTATAATTTAAGATGCTCTCAAACTACAATATTGATCTGACTTTTCAATGTTATACAAAAGTAGTTCTGATAAGAAGACAATTGCATTCCACAATTTCTTGTTTTTAACCTGTTACCTATTTTGTGAAAAGTTAGAAATAATTTGTGAATATTTGAGTGCAAAATCAACATAAAAAAACATGACCATAATTATTTTTAAACATCACAATCAATTTTCATCACAATTTTTTTTAATTTTTATCGATATTATTACTGGTTTTATTCTATCTCATATGGGGGCATGGGGTCATCATAGCTCAAAAATGTCTTAAAATATGAATTATGAACTCTCAAATTTGAGCTGCACAGTAAAACTCTCCTCTTTTTTAAGTTTGTAGGCAATGAAATGGTGGATGTTGATTTGAATTATTTTTGTAGGTTTCACATGGAAGAACTCACTTGTTAAACATTTGAAACGTCATTCAGGAGAATTTGATTTGCCGTATGTTTCGTGTCAAAATGACTTGGATGCACCATGTGCGATAAAACATTAAATCAGGAATGTGTATTTAAAATGACCCATGCTAATGGTTGATTGTGACTAGAGACTTATGATTTAAGTTTATTAATTTGTATTACTATTTTTGGCAAATTTAACAGGATATGTTTTGGAAAATATTTGAATTTTAGGAGAAATAGTATAGATGTTGAATTGGTGATGGTTTTGTGAGTGATAATGCAATGATGTATGAGATGTGCAAGAGTTGTAACCTAAATTTATAATAAATCAATAGTATATATATTAAGTAATATATAGTTTATAATAATCAATAGTATAGATCAGGGGTTGAAAGAAACTTATTATCCCCTGGTTCCACAGAAAGTAGGGTTTAAATTTGAACCCTTCTCAAGGATACAGATTTTAAAGCACTACTACACACCTTCCACTAAACAATCTTAATGATAAATGTAGCATATTATAGCATATACCAGGGTTTGAAATTAGTTAAAGTCCCCATAAAATCCTTAAATTTAATCAGAAGCCCCGGCTTAAAAAAATATGTTATGTTCAATACTGAACAACCTAAAATTCTAAATCAATCTGCCTTTGAGAGGGACTTTTTTAAATTAATGAATAACAGCGTGAATTAGAATCCCTAAGTTATTCTTCGGAGAATATCCCAAACAGGGTAAACAGACAACTTGTCCACGAGGAAAAGAAGGCTATGGAAAAAAAAATTGAATTGAAAAAAAATTGGTAGCTAACCCAAACTTCAAACGTTTTAAGATAATGATCTAGTGTGAGTCAAACGTGTGAATTAATGCTTGACTCTAGACCAGCCCATCTAGACTCCTTGGAGACTTGGCCAAACCTGATGGTCAATAACGCTGTTGTTATCAATCACTGTTATGAGTCAATAACACTGCTATAGTTATGCTTGCACTAATTTCAGGGGTTTATATAGAAAGACAATGAGTCCGTTAGAGAACCCTTCACACAATTTTTTTTTTTTTTAGTTTTTAGTTTTTAGTTTTAAAAAAATTTATTGTTTTTCCATATACTGTTTGCTATTGTATATTTCCTTCATTTATTTTACTTTATTCTGTGTTTTGTTCCATGTTCATTTACAATGGAAGAGCTGTTGCCTCCTATGGGATTTTATACCCATCCAATGTTGGTATTTGGTTGTACAAGTTTGGTATTGTACCTTCATTGATTTTACTTTATTCTTTTCTGTTCCGTGTACTGTACATTTACAATAGAAGAGCTTTTGCCTCCTATGGGATTTTATAACCATTCAATGTTTTTCTTTTCTTTCATTTTTTGTATTTTTCCCTACTAAAAAAATTCTGTTATTTAAAAAGGACTCTTCACAAAATTTTAATCTTCAAAAAAGGACTACATAATTTCAATTCCCTAAAAAAATGGACTTCACAAAAGTCCAAAGATCAAAAGGGGTTTGAAAATTGTTTTTAGAATATGTTTTCATCATTTTGGGATGGAATTTGCCAGTTTTGGGTCCATTCCAAAAGTTATGTGCACTGTGATTGTACTAAAAACTCTGCTTAAACACAAAATTCCATTTACTTTTCTCAACAAAATCCCTAAAACAGGACCCAGGCAGCAAAACCTGAATGAACCCCTGGATTTGCTTAGAAGGGGACTTAGCATCTGCAATACTGTTGTGAGAATTCCCCTCATCATATTAAAATGCCAGTGTAGGAGGCATCAAGTTTCAGAATGTACATGATCAACCCATATGTCATTTATGTAGATTTTGAGTCACTCTTTGTTAAAGAAGTGCACCATTCTAGTGCTACTGAGATTGTAGCACGACATGAAGCTTGTGGTTTTGCTTATGTCAGTAATGGGCCCGTGGGAAATAGTTTGAAACCTATTGCGGTCTATCTAGTGGGGGGGGGTCCCATTTCTTGTACACAGCAAGTCCAACAAAAAAAATTGGATTATTCAGAGATGAACTTCATTTCAGGCCTATCTTGTAGTTCACCGGGCTCTAAATGTTCTTCCTGGTTCATTCTAAAATGTACTCCATGAAAAAGTGGCTTCTTGTTCAGTCGTTAACCGCAACATTAAACATTTCATTCTATTGGGTTCAATATTGATGACTTGTCAAAGTTAAAAAGACGGTGGCTCTCAGCAATGTGGGACCTCCATTTTGAATTGTTATTTTATATGGAGACTTGTATTTATAAATTTAACTTGTTGTCATCAGTTGTTCTTGTAACTTTTGTTGTAAGTTGGCAATTGTTATATTTTGTAATAGTATAAATATGATTGTATCTGGAGTTTAGAATGTGGCATTAGTGTTATCCAAATCCATTAGTTCCAAAGCCTCTGTTTTCTTCCATCAAGTTTATTTTATGTTTTTTTTTAAATAAACGTTAGCCTTTAAATTTTTAAACCTTTTGTTTGTCATTTTTGGATCAATATCACAACTGAATTTCCGTAAGAAATTTTAACACATATGATGCTTGTCTTCATTCTGTTTATTCTCTTTTGTAAGTTATTTATAACCTTTTTCCTGGCCAATGTTCCCAAATAAGAACACCCCCAAAATCACACTTTTCTGACAAAAAAATGATTTTTTCTGATTTTATTTCAGTAAAAAAAATTCTAGAAAGGCTTTAATAATGAGGAAACTAAGTCGTTTAAGCCAAAAGGCAAAATCTTAACTTTGAAATTTGAGTTGCAGTGTTTAAAAAGTTTAGCCAAAAAACAGCCGTAACTTTGAAGTTTTAATTTCTGTGTTTAAAAGGTTAAAAAATAGTAAGAAGGGAGATTTGGAGGGTTCAGAATAGAAGTGAACCAAGTCCACTTTAGCTACTTATGAGCTACAGAGGTTTAAAGTTGAAGCTTCATAACAAAATTAATGTTAACACTCTTTAAAATTAACATTTTTAGCGGATATTAACAGAACTAGGACTTGGTTCATTATTGCACTGAAATTTTAGATAGTTGGTGCATGTTATAGCGTTGCTAACTCAAAAAGTGGACTTGGTCCATATTAATTCTGAGCCCTCCATTTGATGGTCCTAAACACAAGATATTGTGTAAAAGCAGATTGCTTGAGACTACCCTAATTAATAGTAAAAAGGGATTTCAAAACATTAACATTCTAACAGTAAATAATATACAAAACATATCAAAAATTAACCGTTCATATGAATACCCGATTCATATTTTTATTTTTAAAGTGATATCGGGTGTAATTAATCAAACCTGGAATTTTTTATGAGAATTTCCTGGAAAAGTCGGGGAATTTTATTACCAAAATTGAGTGGGAACCCTGCATAAATGAGTTTATCAGTAATACATTTAAGAAACCATGTATTGATATTCTCCTATGGTAAAGGAAGTTTGTATAATCTCTTTTTACTTAATTTTAGCATTTGTTACTGAACTCAAAACCATAATACAATCTCATATAACTTTATTTAAACTAACTTTTATTTCAATGTATTTCTGTAAAGAAAAGCACTTGATATACTACATCTTATGTAGTTGTCCATTTGTCAAACTTTATTGATGTTTAAATTAAGGTTGTTTCTTCCAGCAGGTATCTTTGAAAAGAGTAAAAGAGGTTTTAATCAAGTTCTCAAAAAGTTAGTTCACCTTGAGGCATTCCTCAAACTTGGTAAGTTTCAAAATTCTTTTATGACACTACATTCACATCTTTGTTAATATGATTATTATTGTAGACATAATCACACACTCATGACACTTTGTCACATTTTCTCTCTCTATTGTGTGTGTACATAGAATGTATTCAAAAATAAGTTACAAGTTCTTTAAAGACATATTTTATTAAACTATGGTAAAAGCATTTAATAAACATTCAACAAGTGGGATGCAGCGCAGTTTTTTATAGAGTCATGTAAGTTAAAGTTACAAATTATGCAGTTATTACCACATTAGATTTAAATTAATGCCTGTAAAATGTAGCAGAGTTGTTGCCAAAACCAACTCCCCACATGTATGTAGAGTAGTTGAACTTCTTGTCAACTTTGGATATGCTTTCCTTAAGGTGATTTCCGGGTTGTTACATTTAAAACAAAACAAAAAATATGGTCTAAAACACAATGTATTTTTAGCAAGTTGTTTGCTTTATTTATGCAACGAACTCACCATTTTCTTGTGTGGATCACCTACTAGGGTTTAAAAAGTTAGATTCAAGTATAAGGCCTGGGTACAAACCATAAAATCAGAGTGACATTTGTGGTACATTGCTTGATAAAAGAGCATGATTCTGTGATGAAAACTTACAAAACTAATTTGAAAGGACAGACTGTTTGTGCTGTATTTAGAAAGTATGGCTTTGTTAATCTAATTTTAATTTTTAAAAAATATGGCATTTTTTAAGCATTTCTGTGTTGAGGGTGAAAAAAGTAAATAAAGCATGACTTTTTATGAAAAAAAATATGTTTTTTTCCAACCCTGGGTTATTTACTTCACTCCTCCATTCATTGTGGATTAGAGATAATTTTCTCAGATTATATTTTTTGTGTTTTAATTGCACTTTAATTTTCCTTCTTCAATTGCATTCCATGGGCTCTTTTTTACAAGGCCACTGTCCCTCTTTATACTCATTTATTTTATTTTACAGTCATTTCTTCATTGTAAAAAACGAATTTAAATAACTAGGATACAACCATATTCCCCATAGGTCTTTCTTCTTAAATCTGTCCTTTAAATTTCATCAACAGAAAATTTACTTATTCTTGGCTTGTTTCTTTGAATAAGACACCTTATAAACTTTTAGATCCCTCTCCAAACAGTGAAACTACTAAAGATTCTGTCATCTCTGTACATCAGCTTAAACCTTAATTTGTTCACTCCTGGTCTTTGTTATAGTTCCCAATTCATCCTGTTTGAAAGATTGATTCTCATTGCTCTTTCAAGTTGTGGGAAAATTCTATATGGCTTTGAATAACCTTTTTTAGAAGAGGCCTTTTCTTTCTTGTCTCCCAATGTTTTCTGCATTTTTTAAGCAAATTTGAGATAAGCCAGTGAAGGAAATAGTTTGTGAACTCTCTGTGCTCTTTATGTGTTCTGTTAGAACCTATTAGTTATTCTTCCTGACCCATTTGTTAATTTACAATGTGGAGTGAACTACATAGGAATCCAAGGTTAACCTATTATACACTTGTTGCTTTAGGTCTCTTGGTACAGATGTTAATTATTCTGATTTTAAATTATAACCTCTTCTGCCTGAACTCTTAAATGGGTGTGTTTCCTTTCAAATAGTGTCTATATCAAATGGTTATGATTTAAGTTGTTGAGGTCAACATTCTCTTTGCATTTTTCAATACTTGAATCAGTTTTGTGATATGCAGTTGTTTGTGAACCCGCACTCATTTTGTTTTTACAATGGTTTTCTGTTGGTATTTGGTCTTGCACTATAATGATATGTCTGTTCAAGAAACAATTATTCAAAGTGATGTTCACATTCAATGCATAGTAATCTAATGTAGCTTGATTCTTTGGGGCTTAACTCTTATCTGCAATGACCCCCTCCTTTGAATGAATGTATCAAATAGTTTTATGATTATAATTGAAGATTCTTAGAGTTGAGTTTGCAACATCTAGATTACTTTTGATTAATTGTATTGCATGTTTTTTACCCTTTTAAAAATGTTTGGTGATAAAGATTTACATTTAAACATCTTAAAATCTTCTTACAATGTTACCAATTACCTTTTGATTGACAGTAATGAATATATTAGATGTTTGGTCTTAAATATTTAATATATTTAATCACATAAATTATCACAATCTTTATGTTACATGTGTTGTTAACACAATGAAATGTTTCCTCATGCTATAAAGATTTATCTACTTTAAGCTTGGGGCTTTGGCAACTTTAAAAAGTCTACTCTTAAACTTTTGAAGAGGTCCATTTTTCATCAACTAGTTTTCTTCTGTTAATACTTTTAAGATTCTTTGTGTTGAGGTTGGAAATATCTTTCTTCTAAACTCATGTACAGGGGAAGGAATGTTCTTTTCCATATGTTACACACAAGGACCGTTCAAATATCACACTTTAAAATCTTTTGTTCTAGAAGTGAACATGGGAATGTTAAGTTTCACTACAAATCACATCTTGAGGATCATCATAAGGAGAGTTCAAATTTAACACTTTAAAATATGTTCTTTCACTGTCTTGTACTTTTATACTATATTTGGGGCATTTCACAGTAATTGTATAGTCCATAACATTTCATTTTGTCTTTTAAAATTGTATAAATTTCTAAATTTTCTGTTCTCCTACTAACATAGCCTGTAAACATCAGATTAACACAGAAAAATTATAATAATTTGAAATTTATACAACTTTAAAAGATAAAATGAAATGTTACGGGCTCTGCAATTACTGTGAAATGCCCCATTTAACAAAAATCATTTCTAGAATTTCACTAGTAGTGAAAATGAGATTACAAAGTTTGACTCACAATCACATTGCTTTTATGATCTTCTATTGGTTTTGTCTGTGTCATGATGCATGTGTTCAGAAACATTGTAAAGGGGTAAATATCCATTGTATTGGTATCCAAAACACAGAAATTAAAAGCTGACCTGTTCATAGCTTGTTAATCTTACATAAATAATTCTGTTTTTATCTTATTAAATTTTTGAATGGGTGCATTTATCATCAAATAGATTTCTGTTCTTGTGTAAAGATTCTTTGAGTAGTTGAGATCATAATTTTATGATTACTTTTTTTAAACAATTATTTTGTTTATATTGTTTCAATTTTGAGTGCAGAAAAGCATTTGAATTTAAAACAACTTGTGTAAGTGTTAGAATGTTTGTTACAAATATATTTAAGTTAAATTTGGCATTGTACTACATGTTCTTAGACCAGTAATCAAGCCAAGAAATCTGAACTTTAATTTTAAAATTTAAGTTTAAACATACCAGAAAATACTATAGAATAGTGCAAACTGCTGCAAGTAAGCAAAAATTCCACTAATAAAGATCCACAAAATTCAAACTTACAACTCCGTCCATGTCTCTTCATCAGGGGGCTTGGAGGGTGTTTCTGAATACCATCCGCCAAAATCGGCAGATAACATCAAGCCCCAACACCCAGATGGAAACAAAACCAATCCAATATTTAAAATACTAGAAAGGTTGCAATCACAGTTAAACCTTTCTAGTATTTTAAATATTGGATTGGTTTTGTTCAGAGTTGTAGAAAAAGCTTGATTCAAAGTTAACCTTAGGTTAGGTTAGTGGTGAATTAAGTTTGAGTTTTTGGATAAGCTGGGGAAGTAAAAGTTGGTTGTCAATTGGTTTTGAAGATTTGCATTTTTTTAATTGTTATTCGAAAAGAATAGAAATTCCTGGAATTATAACTTTTCTGAAATGATAAAGTATGACACCTCTTACAAAAAGCATAAATGGTCAATGAATGAATTGTAATGTGATTATGTTTAATTGTGTTATGCAATTTATGAATGAAATTTTGTTCTCTTTCAGGTGACGGGTCATCTGATCACATTCTTCTCTAAACCCAGGATGGAGTGGTGAAGATGAATTTCAAATAAAGTCATCAGTGGGACCTTGTTTTGTTTTAAAGATCACATCATGTAGAACTGAAACTGGTGATTCTTGTAGTTTTTCTCCCAAAGTGCTGTCAACATTATGAAAAGATTCCTAAACCTTGTTCCTTCAAAGTTCTTGGTAATTTCATTTTGTTTGCTGTAAACTTTTAATGACTGTGAATTATATATGAAGGGGTTATGCAACAAAAACCTAATTTAGGTTCAAAGTTTCATTGTTACATGGCCCCCTCATCTTCTTCTGTTTTGAAATATTCAGATTTTGCTACATAATTCTTTCATCCATTGAATTAGATTGTATATTTAAAAAAAATGTAACAGCCCTTCAGATATATGCTATGAAGTATGTTTTTGCACTTTCATAAACAACTACCATTCTTTCACTCTTAGAATTGATCATATCACACTTTGAGTGTTATAACAGTTATCTTAACTATTTTCAGTTATTCCCCCCACAATTTTTAAAAGTTTAAAGCATGAACAGTATCTTTAAAAATCCATTACGGTTTATTCAAATTTCTCAATTTACAAGGTCATGAAAAGTTCTTACTTTTAATTTACAGTTTATAAGGACCTTAAAAGTGCTTACTTTTCATACTAAGTTTGTAAAAACTGCTTTAAAAAACTCATTATTCTTTTAACATTTCCAAACTGGGACCTTTCTGTTTTTCTCTTCACCTAATTCTATACCTCTCTAAAACATCATAATTTGATTGCCCACTGCCTACACAAAATAAGCATTAATTTTCATTGTACACAGGAGAGTTTAGAGTCCTGATTTTTTCATCCAAAGGTGCTTATAAAGTTCTTACTTTTTGAAAAACAATTTTGAGTACACACCCTGATTTAGTGTGGAAATTCTGAAGTGATTTGAAAAGAAAATTGCAAACTTTTAACCCTTCATGATGTAAGAAGTCACCATAATAATGTATTTTCTTATACACTAAAAAAAAACACATTTTGGGCCTTTCTTTGTTAATTTTCATGTAGATTATTGAACTGTAGTTATAATTCTTTTGAATTCAATGTTAAAGTGAGATTGAAAAGCTTTATCTTAAAATGAAAACTTGTTAGAATGATATTACTAATATCTATAAAGTTAAACTAAAAAAGGTTGATTAATTAACTTTGATTTGAGAACCTGTCAGAAGCTTGATGGCCAAGTCCATATCATAAAAAGTTACATGCATGAATGACTTTTTAAATCATTGTGATCCAACCAGTGTGGGTTTCAAAAAAACTTTATGCATTTTCTTCATTAGCATTACAACCTAGTGCAGGCCAAGACTTTTTTTTATGGTCGTTTGCCACAAAATTTAAAGCTCTTTGAAACTGTATAGAACTGTAGTTGTCAGCACGTGTCAGTTTGATTTTAGAAATGTGTTAAAACCTCATTTTTATGGGTCAAATTTTCAAAAAAAGAAAAAAGAAGTGATTTAGGTCTAAAATTCAAAAGAAACTAAACTTTACAGAAAGTATTAAGGCTTTATGAGATTTATGCAGCATAAAAATGCTCAAAAAGTATGGTGCTATCAAATCAGTAAGAAGCTAATTAAACTTTTTAGATACTTTGTAATTAACACTTCATCTGCAAGTGTAATTTCAGAAATTTTTACTACATGTTATTGTTTGTCTGTCTCTGTATTTAAAACTCAATTTTTAAGATTAAAACTTCCTAACCTCTGTTGATAAAAGAATCCCCAACCTTGTATTTGTGAATGTAAAAATTTTCCTTTTAATAACAAATCTTCAATGTGATAAAACAAAAATTACAATACAATATAAATATAATTTGTTTTCAATGTTATTTAAATAAATATGAACATCATGTGTAAAGTAGTTTTTAAATTGTAACCAAAATATGTCCCCTTGAAACAAATTTGTAGTTTTTTAATGACTTGACCAAAATATTTCTACATTCTTAAGTGAAATGTTCTGCTATTAAAATAAGTTTGGCATTTAAAACAGTAAAAAATTTTTTTCTTTTTACTATCCTTATATCAAAGTTTGATTGGCACTTGGTTAGACCATACTGTTTTAAATAATCACATAATTTTGTTTTTTGACTTTCATGTTTAACAATTAACTTTCTTTTCTACATTTTAGCCTTCCTTTTTTTTTTAGTTTTCATTATAATTTGTACTTTATTCAAATTTGTTTTAAATTTGATATTTAAATGAATTTCTTAATAAATAAAACTTGCGGAACGATGTCCTATCTATGAAGTTAAACCGAACCTTGTTGAAAAATAACTAACATTTAGAGCAACGGTGGGCAACCTCCGGCCCGCGGGCCGGATCCGGCCCGCCACGTCATTTGGTCCGGCCCGCGGAACATTTTAAAAATTGTACTCAAAAATCACATATTATTCTAGTCCAGATTTTTGTAAATTTAACATTATAAAATATTTTTTGTTTCTTTTCAAAATATTAATCTATTGTAGATTAATGTAACTAACTTTATAATTATTGTATGTAATATTATTCTAGCCCAGATCAGAGGCGGATACAGGGGCTGGCACTCTGGAAAGTGCCCCCCCCCTGGACCCAAAAATCATTCATAAGTACGAAAAAAAAGTCCCAAAAAGTACTCAAAATGAGTTAAAACCTACTTTTACAGGTCAAATTTCCAAAATTTTGACATTTTTTTCAAAAGATAAAGATGATGGTCTGAAGAAGTGCCCCCCCATTGGAGCCGTGCTGGATCCGCGCCTGGTCCAGATTAATGTAACTTCATTATAATTATTTTATGTAATCTAGATATTGTAAGTCCAGATTAATTTTTAACTTTAGAATTAAACTTCATAAATATATATAATAAAAGGCCTCATTTTTTTACTTAAAAAATATTACCTATTATCTACTCTTTGGCCCTGCACGACATTATAATCTTTGAGTCCGGCCCGCGGATTCGAAAAGGTTGCCCATACCTGATTTAGAGGACCTGTGAGAAGTTTGATGGCTGAGTAAGTTTCAAAATGAATTTTATATGCATGCATGACTAAGTAAATTTTCATGATCTTGTTCCATTAGTTCAAATAATGCCAGGGATATTTTCTTTTAATATCACTTTTTAGCTTTTATTGCCATTGCTGTGGCAGGTATTGTACTAATTAATGTACTTGATGAATTTCAGACAATTTATGATATGAAGGTGATTTTTTTTCTTGTAGTATTTATTTATTGTGAGTAATAAAGTATTTAAAAACACATGTGCTTCTTTTTTTTTTAAAAAAACTTTGAGTGGTAATGTAACAAAATAAACAGAAATTGCAGTGGGGAAAAGTAAGATCAAAGTAGGAAAAGGTGGATTCTGTCTTACAGTTATGAATTATCTTTAGCTTGACAAGGGTAGTAATAAGATATAAATGTTTATATAGTCTTGGGTAAGCAGGGTCAATAGACCTGTATGCATTTAGTAGATAAATAATCAGGGATGATATTTTTCAGACTTATGGAGAATTTTCAGACTTTTTTTGAAATCTTGAAAATTTCAGACTTTTTATTTTTTAAAAATCAGCTTAGAAACTGAAATTTTTGACTGGGAATTTCATTTTTCTAAATTCAAGTTGATGTTCTTGACTTATATGGTGCTTTTACAAGACAAATTTTCATATTTAAGTCAATTTAATATAACATCTTAACACATTAACATCTAAATTTCAAAGTGTTAGAATTTATTGTTGAAATTAACAATCTCATCCCTGAATAATGCTTTTATACTAGCTAATCCAAGTTGATATAAATTTGAATAAATCCCTTGAAAGTTGATAAAAGTTGAATAAATCCCTTGAAATAAATTTAATTTTTATAACCCCCCCCCCCAAGACATCACATCTTACTCCTTTAAAATGACTCAAGTTTCGCTTTTCAACATTTTTGGGATGAAAAGCTTCTTTTTTTTATTTAGGAATTTCAGACTTAAAAAAAATTCTTATAATTAATGTGTATTTAAATACTAAATCAGGCCCGTGCTGGGTACCTTCAGAGGGCGGTGGACAAAGGGTGAAAGGGTGCCGCCCAAATAATTATTTGTAAACCTGAAAACTTACTTCTCTTTTAAGATTGGCGACGTGTCACAAATTGCTTTTCTCAATAGAAAAAAATTAAAGCAATACTGCTATTTGAGCTATATTTGATTTTTTTTTTATTTTTAATATTTGATTTTTGTGAAAAACAGTATTTTGAATCATTTCGAGCCCCTTTAGATGATTACATCAAAAGAGGACTACTCCTCGTAAGTCAGAGAATATTCAAGGAAAATTAGTTTATAATGGATTTTAAAAATTCGAGGGGGGTCTGGGGGTCCTCCCCCAGAAAATTTTTGGAATTTTTACTCCTAAAAGTACTATTTTGACACATTTTGAGACCCTTTGGGTTACACCCGGAGGAAAAAACAGCATAAATATTTGTCTAAATTTTAGGAGGGGTTAAACCCCTAAAACCCCATTGGATATGGCCCTGCATTCGATACTTCTCTCTAATGACTAAGGACGGCCCTTAGTCAAGTAACTACCTGTTTAAATAACAGCACCGTAAAAAATTAACGCCCCGCCCTTTCAATTTCAACGTATTTCACTAAAGGCCCAACAAAAATTAGTGTTGTGCCCTTGCATTTTCTGGTTTGTGCATGAAGACGGGCGTCTAAAAGACACCGCCCCGCCTTCGCAAATTCGAAGTATTAAACAAAGAGCGAAATCTCCATGAAAAATCACCGCAGTAAAATTAAAGCGGAACTTTTAAAATTTCGCGGTAGCTTAAAAGGGCGCCCTAAAAACACCGCCTAGTTTTCCACTATCAAGGTATGTATTAGTACTTTTTTTTCGCTTAGGGTTCCCCTAGTGCAAAAAACACAATACCTTGACTTACACTCTCAAAGGTATTGCTGTTTTGATTAAAGGCGCCCACCTCTATTAAGTAGCAGCCTACAGTCGCAACACTCAAAGCCTTGTCAGTTTCGGAATAGGAGGGCGCCAAAATTTCCAGGCTGGAGGGCGCACCGGGATATGTCCCGGCGGTCCAGCACGGGCCTGTACTAAATGAGTTAATGTACTTGTTCATTTTGATAACATCACAATTTTCTTTCAAGAGTAAAAAAAACTCCATTCAATATTGTAATATTACAGATTTTTAACCCTTGAATGAAAATTGTTATAAGTATTAATTATAAGAATTTTTTTAATTCCCTTAATTAAGGGAATTTGTAGTGACTATTGACCAGTTAACTGGTGGTGTTTTCTGGCTACATTTTTTTCATTTTAATTTACCTTAAACATCATGTTTAAAAAAAATAAAATATGTTCACAGCAAAGACAATATTCATTATGATAGAAAATCCATAAATAACTCTTGCTCAAATGTAATTCACAGATTTCTGGTACTGTTGCTTTTTTTACTATATCCCTGATTTTTGAATGTTCTCCTGCAAGCTTTGTATTGAGATAAGGAAAAGTAATATTAAAATTGTTTCAAATTCAGAAAATTTGGTTAAGATTCTGAATCTTAAAAACAGGGTTCCCATGAGTCCGGGAAAACCTGGAAAAGTCGGAGAATTTTCAATTAGACTAAAAAAAACTCAGGGAAAATAGCTTATTTTTAGCCTAAAAACCTTGTATAAATCATGCAGAAAACCTGGAAAATTATAAATTTTTCATGTCTGCATCTCATTTTTTGATCTGGAAAGAAAAATATAAACTATTTTTTGAAAATATATGTTCAAAACGCAAGGAATATCCGAAAAAATGCCGCGTATTACTAATTTTTTGACCGGAAAATCTTCAAAATTGACCTGGAAAAGTCAGGGAATTTTATTTCCAAATTGAGTGGGAACCCAGTAAAAATTAGTACTTTATGTTAAAACGAATCTTCAAGAATTTTTTTCGGTGATAATGTTTTATAGGGCCCTGATTTACCATTAGGTCTGTGAGGCCCGAGCCTAAGGGCCCCCAAAATCTCATAAGTATCTAAAATCTTAATAAAAAGAATAACTTTTATACATCCGGACCACGTGAGGTTATTTCTTGGACTGCCAAAATATTTTGAAAATTAATGTGTATCTTTTGACACCAAAAATTAGTTTTACCCTCTTTTTAAGGGTCAAATTTCCTGGAGACCCCCTTCCTTTCAATATAAAGCTACTAGCTGTTACGACCCGGCAAAGCCGGGTCTTACAGCTAGGCTAGCCTTTTATGCGAGCTTCGCTCGTTACTACTTCAAGTTCCTATTAATTATACATTAAATAAGAAGTTTAACTTTAATAATTTATTATTGTTGAATTAGAAACCAACTTCCCTAAAAGTAACTTTTTAACCTTTATTAAGTAAACCAACTTTCTTGAAAGATATTTATTTAAAAGCTATTATATTATTTTAAAATTTTAATTACTTTTATTTATTTATTTTTCTGATTATTGCGAGATGGCATCGAGTCAGTGAGTGACGTGGGCTTTTATATTTTTCTGATGATTATGATTATTATTGCGAGATGGCATCATAGTGTGCGAGCGTTCCATTCCAGAATCAGTGAGTCAGTGAGTCAGTGAGTGACGTGGGCTTTTATATGAGAGATTAGTAATTTTCAAGTACTTAAGACAAAAGTTTTATCCCAGGTGACTATAAACTTTTATTATCTGTGATAAAACTTTGTTATTTTCTTATGTGATAAATAATTAAAATAATATGAAATGGTTTTGAACCATATGATTTAGGAGGAGTGCTGAAATGTAAAAAATTCAAATTTCTTTGTAGTAAATAAATCAATGTTTTTCGAATCCTTCCTAGAAGAAATCCCAAAATACCGGGTCATCCTCCTCAATCCCTCTTTTTAAATAGTGTTACTACTGGTATATGAAACGATTTTAACGGCAATTAACAACATTTTTTTTTTAATTTAACAATTCAATTAAAAAGGTGTACTCAAATTACATTTATAAAAAATGTGTATCTGAAGATAAAGACTTCAAAAGGTATTAAATACCATTTTTTCTTTGGACCTCTATTTTCGAAATTATTTGGACAGCACGTAAAACTTCTTGCCCACCCCTATCTATCTAGTATTACCATCATATTCTAGGTTTTTTTTTAAATTCCATAATTCTTACAACTTTTTCCAGTTTAAATCTACATCTCCTTTGACTTCTCCCTGATGTGGTTTTCATCAAATCTATTTTAAATAGGCTAACAAGGAGAGGATCCCAACGTGTCATCACCGATTTGGTTCATTTTTGGTGTGCAAGTAGTGCATGACTAGGACATCAATTTGTGAAAATATTAAGAAGCAACTCTCAGAAATTTTGGAGAAAATCGCGATTAAAAATTTTAATATGTAGTTATATATTTAATAAGATTCACATCATGCAAGCGGATTGTGGTGTAGCGGTAAGATCTGCGATTCCCAATCCAAAGGTCCCGGGATCGAGTCTCGCTGCATACCATAATATTTATTTTTATTTTCCACACAATTAAGAGCACAGATATGAAATAAACTTATAATAATATTTAATTATTAATTTTAAAGTATTTTGTCTTGTGATAAAATTTTTTTTGGTAAATATATAATGTTTACAATAGGATCATAAAAAATTGGATTTAATCATTATTTTTTTGGGAAACAAGGAATGAAAAGATTTTTTTTTCAAACAAAAAAAATTATTTTTATAGATGAAGTTTTACCTTAATTCATCCCTAACTATCCAAAAGAAAGTACGCAATTTCGTTATGCTAAAAGGGTTTGTTATGTGTCTGATTTGATAGTTAAAATAAACATTATTTTGGTAAGTAGTATAATATTTACAATAGGAGCATAAAAAATTGGATTTAAAAGGGTTTGTTATGTGTCTGATTTGATAGTTAAAATAAACATTTTTTTTGGTAAGTATAATATTTACAATAGGATCATAAAAAATTGGATTTAAAAATTATTTTTTGGGGAAACAAGGAATGAAAAGATTTTTCAATAAAATTATTTTAAAAATATGAACATGTAGATTTTTCTGGTGTTTACCCTTTTCATTCCATACCTTCCTTATAAATATAATAATAATATAATATTTATAAATATGATTACATATTATCAAGTTATAAAAATTGTATTATTATCAGAGAATCTGATTTTTCCCACAAAAAAAAATATTTAAAAAATGTTTTAAAATTGATATTTATAAATATGTATGTACTACTTTATATCTACTTATACTTTATTATTATAAAAATTATTAAAAAATATTTATTATTATATCTACTTTATACTACTTATACTTTATATCTGTATAAGTTCATATCTGTACTCTTAATTGCGTGGAAATATAAAATAAAAGTTATGGTAAGCAGCGAGACTCGATCCCGGGACCTTTGGGTTGGGAATCGCTGCTCTTACCGCTACACCACAATCCGCTTGCAAGATGTAAATCTTTTTAAATATATAAGTACATGTTAAAATTTTTAATCGCGATTTTCTCCAAAATTTCTGAGAGTTGCTTCTTAATATTTTCACAAATTGATGTCCTAGTCATGCACTACTTACACACCAAAAATGAACCAAATCGGTGATGACACGTTGGGATCCTCTCCTTGTAAAGTTAAATGTATGCGTTCTGCCAGTTTAGATAGCTCATTAGGGTTAGCTAGTTTTTAGTTAGCTTAGTTCGATGATCTCATATTTTTTCCCTAAATTTCTTCATTTGCCATGTGTTTTCTCATTGGTCTGATGATGCTGAAGGGGGAAGACTTTCTGTATCTTCTTTAAAATATCTTCTGAATGTAAAAATTAATACAGAACTTTCCTTCTTACTTAGATTTCCTAGAACTAAGAAATGAAGTCAAACAAACAACTTCGGTTTAGTAATATTTTTGGGTCCCTACCCCGGTGCGGTTTTAGCCTTATAATGGCTGAATTTTTTAGAGGATATTTATAGGAAAATAAATATATTAGAGGGGATTTTTAGGAAATGAATCGCTATATACGTCACTGAGTAAAAAATATCGTGAGTTTGAAGTTAGCTTTAAATCAGTTTTTTTTTTCAGCCAGGAGCCTGTTTTTGTAAATTTGTGAAAATAGGGTCCCATATTTGTAGTATTGTGAAAAATAGCGTCTGTTTAAAGGCTAAAATACTCTAAAGGGTCCGTTTTTAAGGTAAAATATTTTGTGAAGGGTCCGAAAACGGACCCAAATTTCTGCAGTTAATGTTATGTTGCGAAAATAAAAAGTTACTTTGGTAGTTGTAATTTCCATAAAGTATGAGGCACTAAGCATATAGGAGTAATGTACTGAAAACCGAACCGAAAACAGAACAATATTATGTCCCGATGCTGCGGTGGTCCAGATTTTAGGTTCACATCAGGGCTATACATTTGAGCAGCGTTTGAAATTGGCAGTGGTCTGCTGGTCCGAGACCACTGAAAAACGGCTCGGACCATTACGGTCAGAAAAAAATATCCTACTCTCCAGTTCCAGCCGCGTTTTTTTTCAGCGAAACTAATTAATAACTGTGTGTCAATAATTAGAGCAATATTAACATTTAATCAAGATAAGTACTTATTAATAAGAAATATTCTCAAGCTTATTTGTTTGTTTAGTAGTAATTTTTTTATTTAGTTTAGTTTTTCTTAAATTAGTTATTGGTATTTACTTTAAGTGCAGTAGTTACTTTAAAAAAATTGAAACCTGCTTTTTTTAAATTTGACGGACCAGTCATTTTGGTTGAGGACCAGTAATATTGACTAAGAACTCGACCGCATGACCAGGAAGTTATTTTTTCAATTTCTAACGCTGCATTTGAGGCTCCTGATTTGGACCATTTTTAAACACAATAACAATAATAATGAGCTAAATTTCTCGCGTTTTATATTAAATAGTATTCTGCTTTTATTATTATTCCTGTTATCGTTTCAGCAGCATCTGTGTCCGCTCTTGCTCCAGTGTTTTTCTTCTGCCCTGTTCGGCGGTTTCTGAGCTGGATCTGTTCCAGTAAAAACAGGTAAATCACTGGTTTTTTTGCATTTCTGACTTATTTTCACTATGGAGTCGCATGCTTTTTCTTTAAATTAAGCATATGGCTCCTATAAGACTCAAGATTTTAAGAATTTTATTGTGAAGAATTATTTCAGTTTCTACTATTCACCATGGCTAAATATTGTTTTAATTATCTAATCTGAGTAACGAAAGAAGTACAAAAAATAAATTAAAAAAAACTTCGTAAAGAAACGTTTTTTGTGTGTGTCCTATATTTTTAAATGTTATACCTTGCTGTTATCCATGTTAATGCATATAAGTCGGTGTTGTTGCAAACGCTATAAAAAAAAGGCTTCAGACCCAGCCAAAAAATATGCAAAATTGCTTCAAGAAATGTCTTTAAGTGAAGGTTTTTTTTTTAAAGAAGTCTGCCGTTATTTTGTAGCAATACTGGGACTTTTGAGAAGCATGTTATTCTTTTTCAAATAGCATTTATTCTATTTTTCTAATACAGCAATTTTGCTATCAACCTAAAGACTTTACTGAGGTTTTTTAAAAAAATAACCCTCCATATTTTTTTAAAGCAACTGCAGACAAACTGTTTCAATTCCCTTCACTTTTTTTGATGCAAATTTTGCGGAATTTATTGGCTGGGGTCCTTTTGTGGAAGAAAAAAGTGTGGAAAGGATCTCCCACTGGTCAAGGAATACCTGGAAAAGTCAGGGAATTTTAATTTCACCTAAAAAGTCAGGGAAAATTGCTTATTTTGGCTAAAAACCTGGAAAATCATACAGAATAACTGGAAAATGAACAATTTTTAATGTTTGGATGCAGGCCATTGTTTAAGTAAGAAGTTTGGGGGCAAATGCTCCCGCAGTTATGAAAGTTTGCCCCCAAAGTGTAAAAGGTAAATTTCTGAGGACCCAGACTTCGTAATGAGCGAGGTTTGAAAAAACTGCCCAAAAATCAGTGAAACCAATTACACATAACTTGGGGGCCAATCCCTTTCGCCCCCAATTTATGGCGCTCTCTGTTCTTCTGTTGGGGGTCAGGGACTCAGGGAATATTGAGATCAGAGAGCTTTCTGCAGTACAAGTGTTCTCAGTCCAAATTCGAAGAAAGGGTGTCTCCTTTTTTTCCCCCCGTTTTTTAGGTTTTTTGCTCTTCTTCACTCCTTTGGGGATGCCCTCATAAAAAGTCACTTTTAATGAAGAAAATCTAAACCTTTTACCAAAATTTTAGCTGTCTCAATTGGGCCTATAAATTGGGTTTTCAAACTTTTCCTACGAGAAACCCTCAGGCCCTCTTTTAACTGGTTTGATTTTCCCTAGTTATAGAAGGGTCCCTGCATCCCTCTCGCGATACCCCTTAAACGTAACAATCTGAAAGAGGAGCAAGAGAATTAACGAAAAATTCATGGACTTTTGCCCCCGCAGTAAAAAATCTTTAAAAATGGCCTGTTTGGATGTCAATTCTGGCTTTAGAAAGTGAAAAAAAATTGACCATTTATTGAAAATATGTGTTCATAAGAGCAAGAAATATCTGAAAAATGCCGTAAATTTTATTTCTCAAATTGAGTGGGAACCCTGCTTTGAGGAATTTATTGGCTGGGGTCCTTTTGTGTAAGTGTGGAAAGATTGTCACCAGAATTTGAAACATTCCCGATTCAGGGGAATTTCCCTTCGTTCTCCCGCTTTCTGGGAGATTAGAATTTGCTTTCCTATTCTTAAATTTAATCGTCAGTTTGAAAAAGGTAAAAAGTTTTGAGAAAATCATAAAAATTGTATAAATAATGGAATTTTCATTGTATATAACCACAAAATTTGTACTGGAAATTCAGGAACCTATATTTAAAGTACAAAATGATCATCGAAAAAAATATAAGTAGTATATTCAAAAATATTTTATAGTTGAAAAAAGTTGATGGACTTATTCCCTTTTTCAACCTTATGAAATTTCAGATGGAAAAAAAATCTTAAAAACCACTTTAATAGAACACTAAGTTATATTTCTGCTTAGTTCTCAGTGCAAAAGTTAAAAGTAGAAAGACTAAGACGAATAAAATTAAAATTGATGATGAAACTGGGTCATTAGGCAAAGGAGTAAGTAATTATCAATGGAGTCAAACATTCATTGGATAAAAAAAAAAACTTTAAAATTTAAATCAAATTTTTTTTTGGCTAAGTTTTCAGTTCAAAGAATAAGGAAAGCTAAGCAAATTAAGTGAAATTTCGTGATAAAGAAAAATGAATAAGAAGTGACAAAAATGAAATAAAATAATCGTATTTTGAAGCTATATTTTTTATTTCAGGCTATTAATAAATTTCATCAATATGCGAGCCAAAAATAGACTTTAGATATGCCCCCCATACCAGCGCTAGAGACATTTTAAAAAATTTGGAATAAGGCATGGAAAGTAAATGAAAGTATTTTTTATTTATAAAGTTTTTTTTTTTTTTTTTTTTTTTTTTTTTTTTTTTTAAGTTTTCGTAAAATGTTAAATGTTTTTATTAATGCTATTAACTTTCCCATGCTAAAAATTTAAACCTGAAATCAGCAAGCTTTTACACCGGCGATGCTGAAACCTTAGCTGTTGGGCCGACTTTCCACCATCCTCCTTTGGCATCAGTGCCGAGCTTGATTGCGGTGTTTGCCCACCTTCTCAACCGACAAGCTCGGCTGCCGAGCCACCTTCCGAAACAACACATCCCGTCCAACCTCCTGTTCCAAGCTGTGATCGGGGTCCAAGCTTTGTCTGAACCTCTCCCCGTTCCTCGCGGCACTGAAAATAATGAAGCTTGGACGCAAACTCTCCTCAAAGCCCCGAGATTCCGAGTTTTACCCGATCACAAGGCTCGGACTGTGTTCGACCAAGCCTAGGTTTCGAGCATGCCACAGCACTACAGTTCATAACTTGGAGAAACTTGTAATGTTGTTTTCTCCTTTCTCCCTCCCTTATATTCATGGAGTATCTAGATGACGAAACAAACGGAAGCTCGTAAACATTTAAAATATTGATTAATTTATGGAAAAAATGGTTTAACACTCCGTTGTGGTCCATTGCAGAGGGTGCAAATAAGAAATTAAATTTCTGTTGAAAACTTTTTGCTTGAAGTTCTTTCCACCACCAGAGAACGAGGAGGGTAGTGGGGGCGGGACACCTGTTTGTGGGAGGTCCTTACCGGGGCTAGGGGAGGGCGCTCTTTCGAACTTAGATTGCTGTGCTGGAATGAAAGGGCAAAACCCAGACGGAACGCCCGACGTCGGACATTCCGGACAACGGGAGAACCCATTTGGTCTGTCCGTGATCGGTGGTCGAGTGGTGACCGTTACAGAAAACGGACATTTGGAAAGACCCCCTGCGCAGAGAGCGACGGGGGCTTTTCACCGGAGGGGGTGGGCGAAACAGGTGTTTCTCCAGGTGTCGACGGAAGTGAACCGACGTTGTAGGATCAATATCTTTTCATTTTACATTTTTTTTGCTTGGTTCCCAAATAATGAATAAATTAAAAAGGGTTTTTTTTTGTGTTTTAGCCTGGAATTTTTTTTTATTTATTTTTTATTATTTTTAATTTAATTTAATTTTTTTGGTAATTTTGTAAGGCGTAAAGTAATGAATTCAAATTTAAAAAAAAGTCCAATAATGAAAATATATACAATGTGGTACGATAATTTAGAATAGTCTTAAGCTCAGAATATCAAACGTACGTAAAGTAAGGTCAATGAATACATCATAAAAAATTTTGTACACTTTTTTTTACAGTTAAAATACAAAAAAATCAAATATTTACAAAAGAAAATGAAAATTATTTACAAAAAACGATGAAAAAATATTTACAAAAATGAAAATTATTTACAAAAAAAAAGTACTTAATAAATAAGTACATAAAAGTTTAGAAATTAAAAATTAATACCTAATAAATAGGTAAAAACGTATAAAAATCGCCAAAAATACCTAGACAAAAAATAGGTAATTCATAAAAAAAATTAATTTAGAAATATATACAAAAAAATTTTTTTTCCAATTTTTTTTAGAAAATAATTTTTTAATATTTGATTTAAATTTGGAAAGCCGAATGGTAAGAGATCCTTACTTTTGTACGTTTGATTGTGCTTAAAACTATTCTAAAGAATCGTACCCCGAGTATTAAGAAAAAAAAATTTAAAACAGTCAAGAATTTTTGAATGTTAAATTTTGAAAGAAAATAAAATTTAAAAAGAAAAAAAATGTGGATACGTATTATTTTGCAATTTAATTTTGATTTCTCCGATTGATTTTTAAATTTTAAACTGATTTTTTTTTTCCACATTTCTAATTTGGACAAAAAAAAGTGTAAAATGAAGAGATTTTGACCCTACAACGTCGGTTGACTTCCGTCAACACCGGGAAAAGCGCCTGTTTCGCCCACCCCCTCCGGTGAAAAGCCCCCGTCGCTCTCTGCGCAGGGGGTCTTTCCAAGTGTCCGTTTTCGGTGACGGTCAACACTCGACCACTGATCACGGGCAGACCGAATGGGTTTTCCCGTGGCCCGAAATGTCCGACGTCGGGCGTTCCGTCTGTGCTTTGTCCTTTCATTCCAGCACGGCGATCTGGGTTCGAAAGAGCGTCCTCCCCGAGTCCAGGTGAGGGCCACCCACAAAAAGAGAACCCAAACTGAGGGATGTCCAGCCCCCACGACCCTCCTCGCTCTCTGGTGGGGGGAGGAACTTCAGTTGAATTGCCCTTGCTGCCTGCGGCAGAATTGGAGCCCCCGGTGTCGAAGAATCAACTTATTTTCTATTGGAAATTGGCCTAAACGGTGATACATAGTATTGGGCAAATTAAACTTTTTTGATAACTTCCGGTTTTCTATTTAGTTATCATCTATTAAAAACATAGTTTTTTTTTAATTATCTTTAGGCCGATGATGAATCCAAAGATGCGGTTCTCTGGGGATGGTCGAATGTGCAACTAAGTGTGCTGCAAAGGGATGAAACAGATAGCCAGTGTCCTTAGCAAAAAATCTGTTTCATATTACACTATTGAAAAATTAAGAAACATATTTTCGTTTCTTTTTTAAATCTATTTATTTTAGAATTTTTTTTAAAGCAATTTTGAAAAACAAGCGGGCTTGCCGTTTATTTCGCATCTAGATAACTCCCTTTTTTCCCTTTCCCTGTAATCTTCGGACCTGTTATGAAACTTAAAGCTGCTTTGTACACTTAGGCTTTTTTTTTTTAATTCCCAGATGGGTTAGTGAAATAATTTTTTTTTTAATATTTTTTTTACCTTTTTTTTAAGTTAAAACTAGGCGCTGGTATGGGTTTAAATGGGCTTACTTTTTGTAACAACGGAACATTCGGCTGATGTTTTTCTTGAAGGTTTTCCAAGTCGACTTCTTCTTTTTGGTCAATTCAGGCAGTTCTGGATCTTCGACGTCTGTGGCTTCGGTCGTTTTTTCTTGGGGGCTTTTTTCTAGGGGTGCTGCGACAACGGTCGACTCTGTCTTAGTGGCTTTGGGGGTTTTTTCCAGGGGAACTGTGACGTCTGTCGCTTCGGTCTTTATGGCTTTGGAGCTGTTTTCAGGGGGTGCTGCGACAACGGTCGACTCTGTCTTAGTGGCTTTGGGGGTTTTTTCCAGGGGAACAGTGACGTCTGTCGCTTCGGTCTTTTTTTCTTGGGGGCTGTTTTCAGGGGGTGCTGCGACGTCCGCCGACTCGGTCTTTATGGCTTCGGGGTTGTTTTCAGGGGGTGCTGCGACGTCCGCCGACTGGGTCTTTATGGCTTTGGGGCTGTTTTCAAGGGGTGCTGCGACGTCCGCCGACTCGGTCTTTATGGCTTTGGGGCTGTTTTCAGGGGGTGCTGCGACGTCCGGCGACTCGGTCTCTATGGCTTTGGAGCTGTTTTCAGGGGGTGCTGCGACGTCCGCCGACTCGGTCTGTATGGCTTCGGGGCTGTTGTCAGGGGGTGCTGCGACGTCCGCCGACTCGGTCTTTATGGCTTCGGGGCTGTTTTCAGGGGGTGCTGCGACGTCCGCCGACTCGGTCTTTATGGCTTTGGAGCTGTTTTCAGGGGGTGCTACGACGTCCGCCGACTCGGTCTGTATGGCTTCGGGGCTGTTGTCAGGGGGTGCTGCGACGTCCGCCGACTCGGTCTTTATGGCTTCGGGGCTGTTTTCAGGGGGTGCTGCGACGTCCGCCGACTCGGTCTTAGTGGCTTTGGGGTGTTTTTCCAGGGGAACATTGACGTCTGTCGCTTCGGTCTTTTTTTCTTGGGGGCTGTTTTCAGGGGGTGCTGCGACGTCCGCCGACTCGGTCTGTATGGCTTTGGAGCTGTTGTCAGGGGGTGCTGCGACGTCCGCCGACTCGGTCTTTATGGCTTCGGGGCTGTTTTCAGGGGGTGCTGCGACGTCCGCCGACTCGGTCTTTATGGCTTTGGAGCTGTTTTCAGGGGGTGCTGCGACTTTTGAAACCTTTTTTTTGCCTTCAAAAAAAAATTTACTGTAAGATTTCTTAGTTTGAAAGCACTGCTCAGGATGAAAGTGGTGTAAGTCCAAAAATAGAGAAGTCTGGATTTATTTTAAATTCCTGGGTAGGCATGTGTCTGGTCATTTTTGACCCACTGTCATCACAAATAATATGCAAATCTGACCGTCTTTCTTACGTAAGCAACATTGTACTAGGCAGCACAACGTTGGTTGACCCTACTATGGCGTCACTAACAAACCAAGTAGTTCCCATCGCGGTGTCTGAATTTTGAGTGAAACGAAGAACGCTAATTTAAAAATATGATCATTATGTTAAACTCACATGTATATGTTACGGGCAATGTGATAAATGCAGTGGAATTTATGAATGAAATTTATCACTTTGCCCGCCTCCACTTCGGGCATTATTAATAATGTCCGATTTATCACTTTGCCCATAACATATATATACAGCGTCTTTTTATCTCGATTTGCGTATCGAAACTTCTCCTATAGCAACCCAACAGGCTTTGTGTTTACCCATTTTCTCCTTCCGCGTAGTGATGTACTGGGTTCAGGAAACGTTGCTGTCGAGTTTAGAAGCCTCTATTCTGTTTTATCTGCCCCGTTAAATATTGCCAAGCTGTTTTAGACGCCAAATAATATCGTCAAAAATCGCAATCGATTAAAATGTTACAGTTTTGGGCCATTTTCACCATACGCTCACATTTCAGAATCATAAAAAATTATATTTTCCAATTACATATGTTTCTAATGAAATGAACGCAGTTGTTCTTAAACATGTGAAAAGTATATGCAAGAAGTTTTTAGCGGTCGGACTACTCCATAACCTGATGGGAATTAACATTACAGCCGATTCCGCGTATTGTGATCACGCATCAATCGGATCATGTTATCAAACACTCCTATTTAACTTAACGCAAAATGCATCGCTTTAAATGCGATCAAGTTCTAAGCTGATCTACCGCTCTCCTTAAAAAAATATTTCGGAATTTGACTCTTAACCCGGGAAGTCCTAGCGGAACCATACGGTACCGGCGAACACACTTTAGAAAAACCTATTTCTTTACTAAAAATAAATTTATTACCAACTTCTACTTGTCACTTCTAGAAAGCTTAAGGATTGAAATTAAATCGTGAAATAATTTATTATAGCTGTGCAAGGGCAAAACATTACTACTATAATGAGAGTATTATCGACTATTTAATAATTAATTATTGAATCATCATGGACTAAATTGTAATTTTTCTTATTGCTTTAGATAAATATGATAAATGAAGTTATAAAAGAGGGATAAATTTCTTATCAAGCTTCTAATATTCACATGTAGAACATTTAAATCAAACTTACCGGAGTGTTCAAATGCATCGAAGAAGTCTTCAAGATTATCTAAAGAAAAATGAAAAATCTGAATGAAATGAAATGAATCTAAAGAAAAAGAAAAAATGAAATTTGCTTTTAACTTAAAAGAGTTTTTAGCTATTTTTTATCCAGTTAATGTTACTTCATTCGTATTCTCTTACTCCATCTCTACTGCCTTAAAGACTTAGTTTCATTATAATAATTTTGATGCTTTTTTTGTCTTCTTTATCACACTTTAGTGCTCCGAACTAAGCATAAATAGATTTTAATTGTCAGTTTAAGTGGGTTTTAACTACTGTCTTTAACTACTGTTTTTTTTTCTACTGTTCAGTATTTTTTTGTGTATTTATATTTGTTTATGATTGCCCTGTTTTCTAAATAAGGACCTGAATTTCCAGTAAAAATGTTGTGGTTTTACAAATTCCATTAGTTGTACAGTTTTTTGCCCGATTTTCTCAAAATTTGGTTTTTGGACTTATTCCCTTTTTTAAACTGACAATTCAAATTTAGATGTATGCTTGCTTACCCATTACCCATTACTTCTACGAAGTTTAACTTGAGGTTACTATACTATGGTAGTATGTATGAATATTTTTAAAACTATGTAAGATTTACTATTAGTTATATCAGAGTTTTATGTTAGTTTTGTCAGTTATTTTTGCGCACATTTTGCAGTTCACATTAATAATTAATTATTGAATCATCATGGACTAAATTGTAATTTTACTTATTGTTTTAGTTAAATATGATAAACGAAGTGACAAAAGAGTGATAAATTTCTTATCAAGCTTCTAATATTTACATGTAGAACATTTAAATCAAACTTACTTGAGTCTCCAAAGACATCGAAGAACTGCATCTTATTATTGTCTAAAGAGAAATGAAAAATCTGAATAAAATTAAATGAATCTAAAGAAAAAGAAAAAATGAAATTTGCTTTTAACTTAAAAGAATTTTTAACTATTTTTTATTCAGGTTATCTGTGATATTCGTATTCTCGTACTCCATCGATACTGCCGGGGACGTCCATAAATTACGTGAGGTGTTTTTTCCAAACTTTGGACCCCTCCCACCCCATTGGTGAGATTTTGCTGGACCCCCCTCCCCGCCACGTGAGATTTTCTCAACCACTAGTTTTGTTTTATAGGCATAAAAATTACCATCCAGATTGCAAAATTTTGATACAAGAACACATTGAAATCAAAAACTTGTAATTATCACGACTGACTGGCTAATGATTAGCTGTTTTGACTAATCTGAGTATTTTTTCTGAACTTATATTTTCTAAGCTAAAAGTTGACATGAGATTTTAATTGACTCCCCCTTCCCCCCTGGTGAGATTTTCCTGGACCCCCCCCTTTTGACCTCACGTAATTTATGAATGTCCCCTAAAGACTCAGTTTCATTATAATAATTTTGATGATTTTTTTTTGTCACAGTCTTTTTGTATCACACTTTCGTGCTGTGAACTAAGCATAAATATATTTTAACTGCCAGTGTTTTTTCAGATGTTTTTTTTTCTGTTAAAATTTCATAATGTTGAAAAAGGGAATAAGTCCATCAACTTTTTTTTCTACTGTCCAATATTTTTTTAATGTATTTATATTTGTTTATGATTGCCCTGTTTTCTAAATAAGGACCTGAATTTCCAGTAAAAATGTTGTGGTTTTACAAATTCCATTAGTTATACATTTTTTCCCCCTATTTTCTCAAAATTTGGTTTTTGGACTTATTCCCTTTTTTAAACTGACAATTCAAATTTAGATGTATGCTTACCCATACTTCCAAGAAGTTTAACTTGAGGATACTATTAAATGTTGTAATATTTTAAAATATTAACAAGGTTTAAAAACAAGCTATTAAAAGTTGATGTTTGATTCTTTATTAGTTATGTAAGAGTAGCTTCTTTTGCGGATTGTTGATTGTTTTAACTTTAAGTGAATTTTCTTTGTTGAGAACTCTATTGAATGAGTCACCAACAATGAATAATTTATTTAATGTTTGAACTGAATTGTTGCAATGCATCCCTTTTATCATTGTTGAAACAATGGAACCTTAAAGTTATTCATTGTTCTAACCAATTATCTAGAATAAAAAAATTAACTATCCCCGCAGTCGCTGCTGTTTTGTAATATAAATTAATTTTTTTGTGTGTTATAAACACTTAAATCACACGAAAAGTGTTGAATGGAAAATTATAGGGGTTTTTCCGAACATTTTTAGAAACATGTTGGAAATTTTTTTTTTATCATTATAAGAAAATAAAAAAAAATGATTATTTATAAACCCGCGATGACGGCACTCAAATAATCTTCCAGAGAAACTCATTTTCAACCAAAAGAGCTGAATCCCCGTGTAGCTGCCTAAAAGATTTCCACCAATAACCTCCTGAAGTTTAAATAGGGGACGTCCATAAATTACGTGAGGTGTTTTTTTCCAAATTTTGGACACCTCCCTCCCCCTTGGTGAGATTTTGCTGAACCCCTCTTCCCCCCACGTGAGATTTTCTCAACCACTAGTTTTGTTTTATCGGCATAAGAATTACCATCCAGATTGCAAAATTTTGATACAAGAACGCGTTGAAATCAAAAACATGATTCTAACTAAGTAATTATCACGACTGACTGGCTAATGATTTGCTGTTTTGACTAATCTGAGCATTTTTTCTGAACTTATATTTTCTAAGCTAAAAGTTGACGTGAGATTTTAATTGACTCCCCCCTCCCCCCTGGTGAGATTTTCCTGGACCCCCCCCTCCCCCCTTTTGACCTCACGTAATTTATGGATGTCCCCTAAAGACTCAGTTTCATTATAATAATTGTGATGCTTTTTTTTTGTCTTTATCACACTTTAGTGCTGCGAACTAAGCATAAATATATTTTAACTCGTCAGTTTAAGTAGTTTTTCAGATGTTTTTTTCAGTTAAAATTTGTTGAAAAAGGGAATAAGTCCATCTACTTTTTTTCTACTGTCCAATATTTTTTTAATGTATTTATATTTGTTTATGATTGCCCTGTTTTCTAAATAAGGACCTGAATTTCCAGTAAAAATGTTGTGGTTTTACAAATTCCATTAGTTATGCAGTTTTTTCTCCCGATTTTCTGAAAATTTGGTTTTTGGACTTTTTCCCGTTTTTAAACTGACAATTCTAATTTAGATGTATGCTTACCCATACTTCCAAGAAGTTTAACTTGAGGTTACTATTAGATGTTGTAATATTTTTAAAGATTAACAAGGTTTAAAAACAAGCTATTAAAGGTTGATGTTTGATTCTTTGTTAGTTATGTAAGAGTAGCTTCTTTTGTGGAATGTTGATTGTTTTAACTTTAAGTGAATTTTCTTTGTTGAGAACTCTATTGAATGAGTCACCAACAATGAATAATTTATTTAATGTTTGAACTGAATTGTTGCATTGCATCCCTTTTATCATTGTTGAAAGAATGGAACCTAAAAGTCATTCATTGTTCTAACCAACTATTTATAGAATAAAAAAAAATTAACCATCCCCGCAGTCGCCGCTGTTTTGTAATAAAAATTATTTTTTTTTTGTGTTCTAAACTTTAATTTCACGAAAACTGTTAAGGGGTGTTGGAACCCTCTTTACGTCAACGCAGCTTTCCAAACATTAAAAGTATCTTTTCTCAGGATCTATTATAGATACCAGCTTGTAATTGTTAACGTACCTTAATTACATCTATTTCATTACACTGAAGTGAAAATTTGGCAAAAAAAATATTTTTTTTTACGTTTTTTAATGTTTTTACTTATTATCAAAAACCATAAAACACCATTTTTTCGATTTTCTTTTTCTCAGAAACTGCTGTTTCTATTAATCTAATTTTTTCACTGATTCTTCCTTATGTTGTCTAGTTTATACTGATGTGAAAAATTTCCGAAAAAAATCACTAATTTTTTTTATTTAAATATATTGTGGGGAACATGCACTGAATTTCACTTTTTTATGTAATTTACTGACATTTTTTTCAAAAATTAAAAATTTAGCAAATGGTTAACCTCAATATAATTTCACATATATAATTAACTTACATTCAAAGTTTCAAATCTATATGTATTATAGATTTGGAGAAAAAGAAAATAGAAAAAACGGTGTAAAAATATTAAAAAACGCAAAAAAAAAATTTTTTTTGCCAAATTTTCACTTCAGTGTAATGAAATAGATGTAATTAAGGTATGTTATAAATTACAAGCTGGTATCTTTAATAGATCCAGAGAAAAGGTACTTTTAATGTGTGGAAAGCTGCGTTGACGTAAAGAGGGTTCCAACACCCCTTAAATGGAAAAATATAGGGTTGTTTCGAACTTTTGTAGAACATTTTTTTTTCTGAGAAACATGTTGGAAAAAATTTTTTGTATCATTATAAGAAAATAAAGAGGATGATGATTTACAAACCCGCGAGGACGCGCGCTCAAATAAACTTTCACAGAAACTCTCATTTTCAACCAAAAGAGCTGAAACCCCGTGCAGCTGCCCAAAAGATTTCCACTCATAACCTCCCTGAAGATTAATAAAGCAGCTGCATTATTCTCCGTGTTAGGACGTCGTTTTTTATTGAAGCATTTCTTAAACTGAGAGAATGGGGATAGACTGAGACCGGGGATTTGACCCTTGACTTTCCTTAATTTTCGAACACGAGTGTAGATTCTGTTACTAAGTTATATTTTCTTCCAAAGGAGGAGGCCAATGAGGGAGTGTAGGGGTAGGAAACCCCTCTCAGAGAGAAGTTCTCCCGCTAGATCTTTCCGCTCCAGGTAAGGTTCCACTTTTTGACTAATTTCTAGGGGTGGTACTTTTCCGGGATAGTCCCGCAGTCCTGGAAAACCTTAAAAACCTGCAATTGTCAGGGAAAATTGGAAAAAAAACCCCTGGAATTATTAGGGGAAAGTCAGGGAATTTTAGAAAAGTGGATTAAAATTTTTTCAATTTTGAAAAAAAGATTATTTTGGTTTAAGTGTACCACAGAGAGTAAGAAAAGTTGAAAAAAAAAACCCTTTTTAAAACTGACTATTTACTTTTTTAATGTTGTTGGGTGGTTGTGGTCGAATTTCGACATTTGACGCTCAAGTGTTACATTTTTTACAGTTCATCCAGTAATACAGAAACTCTCCAGCTTCAAAGACCAAGAAGCCTATTTCCGAGGGTCTGCCCTTGGGCATCAGGGAGTCACGGGTGGACAATTCAGATGATAGCTCATCAGATGAAGACTGTGGCCTACTGCACTGGAACGCAGTGGAGAGTAAGTCTCCCTTTCTTTCCAATTTCTATAAGTTACTCTTTTTTTAGTTGTTTGTAGAACTTTTGAGCCCGCTCCAGTGACTCTCATCTTGCTCTACTTTGTAGGATTTTTTTCAGTTGGAGTAAAATTAGCGCCGCCATGATGATTCGTGTGAGGATTATCTGCCTAATGTAATAAATGTGATTACATGATTTTTACTTTTTTGGCTTGAATTTTTTCTCCACTTTAATCAGACACACGTTTTTAATTTTATGTAACTGTTTAATTTATTTAGTAACTTCAGTAGTTTCAGAGTAATCAAAACTTTTTTAATATTTTATCTTTTTGGAAAATAAGTTTTATAGTGGCTTAAAATCTCAGAGCATTTCAGCTTGAAGATACTAAGAATGTTTCATGAATAGATGTGTTAGATACATATTCTATGGTTTTCTATGTTTTCCATCTAAGCTTTGGAATTATGTGTTTTATGTGTACCTAGTTTCAAGTAGTGCTTTTCATTAAAAACTACTAATACCTCGCAGGAAGAATTCGAACAATTCGCATTAGAAGATACTAAAATAGAAGTAAAGAAACAAAAATTGAGACAAAAGCATCTAACAAGACGCCAGCGTGTAAGTATCCTGTAAACCTAGGATAATTAGAACTTGTCGCATATACTCGTATCTTTGAAGTTTTGTACACTAAAGAAATACCCTTTATATTAAAAGTAAGTTTCAATGACCTGTGAAATTTGGAAATATTTTTGTGATGAAAAGTATTTTAAAATCCTTTGCTGAAATTTTTTTTGAATATCGAGTGGAAGTATCCATTTTTAACCTCACTAATCTCAATTATTTCTCTACAGATGCAACGGCAGCAACAAGTAGCTGACAGTACAGCCAGTCCCACAACAGCCAGAGTGAACAGCCGAGTGAAAGCCCAGGTACGAGGAAGTTTTATGACCAAAGGAAGGTTGTGTACCTCGGTCCTACACTGTGTCTAGCTTAATTTTTTTGTAGTATGACTTCATGCACGTGTATTTAGCAACCTCTCAACCAGAGCTCCCCTAGTATAGCACAGCTCATGCCAAATATGTCAAGTTTACGTAACTGGTACTAGAAGTGAATGAAATTGGGCCATACAGGACAGAACTTGGACGAATTTTGAACGTTTCTGTTGCTTGGGTCAACTTTCAAGAAAGTCAACAGTTTGAAGTAATATAGAGCATTTTCAATCACATGACTCTGCCTAACAACGGCCTTAGCAACGTTGTTTAATTCCTCCAGTGACATCATGTGCGAATGCTGCTATTGGATACTTCTATGTCCCGCCCCTATGATTGATTGAGGTTGATTTTGTCCTCCAAGTGACGTCATGTGCGAATGCTCTATAGGTTAAAAAGTGATTTCACTGATCAAAAGTAAATTTGTTAAGTTTGGTTTCTAAGTTTTAATTTAAAAAAATACAGATAATGTTTGACATTGAATTTTATGCCTCAAAGTGTATTGTTTCAGCAACAGAATTTTGAACCTTTGTGTTGCTTGGGTCTAGCTAAATTACTTTCGAGAAAGTCGACAGTTTTAAATAATATAGGTTAAAAAGTGATTTCACAGATCAAATACAGATTCTGTTTGACATTTAGTTTTATGCCTCAAAGTGTATTGTTTCAGCTGTAATGTTTTATATGTGTGGTTAAAATGTGGAGGTTAACTGAACATGGTGATTAGACAATTTTCAGTCAATGTTCAAGTAGTTATATTGTGGATCTAAGGAAAGGAGGAACTACTGTTCAAGGTACATAAGTTATTGTCATTTGAGATCCTTTAGGTTACACTGAAACACATTGCCAAGTAGCAAATTTAAAAAAATGTTTTTTAATGTATGTTGTAAATGTATTTTATTGATGAATGCAACTTAATGAGCAATCCTTTATTAGTTTTCCATAATTAGCTTATGAATAATTTTACACCTTATTTGCATTCATATTTTGGTAAATATTGAAAAATTGGAAGTGGCAGGCATAAATATGTCTTCCCCAAAATAATGCCACTTTCCCAAAAAAAAGTTAGCTTCCCTAGATTTAGAAATTAAAAACGTTCATGTTTAATTTAGTATCTCCTTTGCCCACATCTGCCTTAAATAAAAGAACCAACAGCTGCAACTTCTGTGATCGCCCTTTCCATATGCCCTTTTCAAATTTTGCTAAACCGTTCTTCCCCAAGGTTATGACTGATTGGAATTTCAAAAAGATGCAGCTGGTGTTTTTTTTCCAGCTCAGATTATTTGCATCCTATTCGCTTTGCTATCCGGCGTCGCCATTTTTTTATTTGTAGTTTCGGGAATGTACAAAATTTCTTATGATGATTTAATTTTAAATTAGATTTGAGCCTTATTTTGATGGAAAACAAAGTTGGCTCGTAACCAAAAAAATGTGCTTATAATATCTAAAGAATAATTAACTTTTTAGTTGGAAGTGTTTTTGCAAATAACTGCATATTTTCGAAAATACAGGCTTTTTTTAATGTCACATTACTCATATTAAGTCCTTGTTTGTATTTTGAGGGGATCACTATTACGAAACCCCTTTAATATAATATATTGGGAAATCGAGGGTTCAATTCCCTAACAGTTTTCTAAAATGTTTAATAAGTTATATAAATTGCTACATATTTGTTAAACATAACATTTTATGAGTGGCAATACTGTCTATTTGTACGTAAAGTGATATTTCATATTAAGTCCTTGTTTGTATTTTGAGGGGATCACTATTACGAAACCCCTTTAATATAATATATTGGGAAATCGAGGGTTCAATTCCCTAACAGTTTTCTAAAATGTTTAATAAGTTATATAAATTGCTACATATTTGTTAAACATAACATTTTATGAGTGGCAATACTGTCTATTTGTACGTAAAGTGATATTTTATTGTTTGTTGAGGATTTTTAGATGTTGGGAATCCATGTTTTTCATCTGTACTTCTTCACGTTAGTATCAAGAAAGGTACGAATATAAAGTGTTTTTAAATTACCTTTTTCTTACAATTAGTGAGATTATTTGTATTTAGAGGCCGTTCAAATATTACGAAAGCAGCTAAGGAGGTTTGCTATTTGTTTATTTTCCTGACAAGGGGGTATCAGAGCTTACGTAACATGTTACAAATACTAGATTTTCGAAAATCACTTGTTTCTTGCATAAATAATTTCAAAATTCAACCAAAAATAAATTTCACAAAATAAAAAACTGAACTAGGGGAAAAAATGTTAAGTATTTTTTCGCAAGGAAAGTTTTAACGATAGGTGTTCATGAAGAAAAAGGAATTTCAGAAATCTAAGCATTTCTAAAGATTTTGAACATGAAAAAGAACAAAGGGTGGTCTCGCAGTTTTCTTGCGTGAGAGGGGGGTTTGAGGTTTGCTTATTTTTGCTGACAGGGGGGTCAAAAACGTGCTTACCTAATATTTGAACGGCCCCATATGATGTGTTATTTTTTTTAAATATATTGATGATTCAAAGTCGAGTGCAAATTTGAATAAATGCGTGATTGCAAGTATTCAAGGTGTCATGTGAAGCTTTCCTTTTTACTTCTTGAGAATAATCTTTCTTAATATCTGTGTATGTAATACACTACTTATCAGTGACATAATTTATGAATGAATGATAGTAATTTTGAACATCTACAAATGTTGATTATTATAATTAGATTGTATTCTATTTTTTTTTTGCCTAACTTTTGTTTACATGTAATACATCAGGGTTCCCACGGTCTTTGAAAACTCCCTGAATTTTTTTTGGCCATGCTACAGGTCCCAGAAAAATACTTGATTTTATGTCCATGAAAGGTTTTTTTTAAAAACATTTTTTTGTAAGAAATATTTTATGTTAAAAAAAGCAGTATGTGTGAATTCATTCCTTCAAATAAATATTTTATTTTTAATTTTTCTTGCTCTTTTTTTATTTTCTTAGGACTTTCAAAAAAAGTTTTGTTGAGTAGGAGTAAAATAATTGTTCCAAAGATTTGCTTTCATGTACTATGAATTTATTTAATGTAACAATTCTGGTTTTACAGTATTTTGTAAAAAAAAGTCTATCCTAAGTTTTTTAGGGACTTGTTTCCCACCAATCCCTTGAATTTTCTAGATCGTTAAATTTTCAGTATCTGGGGAAAAATTTAAATTATTCATACTCAATAAATTGGTGATACTAATAGAAACTTTTTTTCTGTTAATAATTTTAAATAAGTTCACTTGAAACATGACATTGATCAGGATTAAAAAATAGTCTCTTTGTTTTTCAAAGAGTAAGGTATGGAATTTAAAGAAAGTTAAACGTACTGAAAACTATCAAAAAAGTTCATAAGCTGCTGAAAATTGAGATACTATTATGTTCATGAAGGCAGCTGTGAAATTCTCTTTTAGGTGTTGTTGAAGGGAAAATTGTATTTCAACCAGATGGGTGTGTTCTTTCCAAACGGAAACAAAACTTGATTTCTCTTTCAGCAGTAATCTGAAGTGTTTTTTTTTTTACACCTGCGCCGAAGAACTGTTTATGAGAGTGTGGGAAACAGTTGTTTTCGTTGATCCTGCTTTTTCACTTTGTTGGTTACATTAACACAGTGGAATTTATTTCACTCTGAGTTATGATTTCGTATCGTTCCTTGAAATGATTGCCATTTTTTTTAGGAGAGCGAAGTCAAGTTTTCGCTGAGAATGTTATTTTTATTAGGTGGTAGTACTAGTATGTATCTAGTTTGAGGAGTGTGTTTCTCTCAACAAATAAATGGCTGTAGCAGAATTTGTTGCAGTTATGAAAACTGCAATATTATTGTTGCTATAACTTGTAATTTATATTAGGGAATTCAGGATGGCATTTTCGTTATATTGCTACCCGGTTCGAATTTCGGTTCCTTACGTAACCGAGTTCGAGTGTCCTCCCTTGAGTGTTTAATTTTTAGGACCCATATTTGACGAAAATTGACCCAACAATGCATGACGAGGGAACCCACGAAAGAAAAAGTGAGGGGGATAAGGAGTTAGGCTTAATTAAATGAATAAAGTTCAGCGGAATTTGTCACATTCGTAAATGATGAGGAATTTTTCGTAACCTTAATATCAAACACTCTGAGAACCTCTGTTCTACTGTATTTTCCTCCAAGTTATTTTCAGATAGGAACCAGGTGTTCATCTCTAGTATACACAATATGCTAAGAGAGAAACAGCTGTGAGATTTTAAACCAAATAGAAAGGTCGAATTTCTATCATGGTCGAATCATGAAGTCGAAAAAGAAGCAATAAACCCTTATCGATTTGATAATTGATTTTTTTCTGGTAGTTTTTTTAGAAGGGACAATTTTCAGAATCACAACACTCAACTAACCAAGCTCAAACTAACAAGGAGGAAATTCATTGTTTCATTCACACGTTCAAGTTGGATTGTTGAATATCAAGCAGGTGTTTTCCACACAAAATTCTTTCTTTTTTTTTACAGCGGACTCTATGGCGCTCAGACTTTCAAACTATTTTCCATGGAATTCCTCCAAGGGGGCATACCCAAATTTCGCCATAGGGGGAGAAAGTGATATGTGGGGCACGACACCCAACGTTTCCTGAACCCAGTACGTGTATACGCGGAAGGAGAAAATGGGTAAACAGAAAGCTTGTTGGGTTGCTAGGAGTCGGTATGCAAATTGTGATGAAAAGACCCTTTATACACATGAGTTTAACAAAATAATCATATTTGTGAATTGACGTTCTTCATTTCACTCCAGTGTCGTATATAGGAATTTATTTCGGGAGGGGCCCAAAATTACTCCCCAGCCCCCCCCACATGTTTAATAGGTCCAATGTAGCTTTTCAGGTGATAACTTAGGTTCTAAAAACTTAATATAGGAAAAGTTATTAGTAATAATAAAAATACAAGTACCAAAAGGGTGGTCTGGGGGTCCTCCCCCAGAAAAATTTTTGAAGTTTGACTAAAAAAAACCAGGTTTTTAACTAGTTTTGGTACACTAAGTCCGAATTTTGGATGTACATTTTTATGAACTTAATATTAAAATAGAGTTCCAAGTACAAAAGGGGATCTAGGGTCCTTCCCCAGAAAATTTTTGGAACTTTACCCCTAAAAACAGGGTTTTATCTTGTTTTTGGAACACAGTCCGAATTTTGGACACATATTTTTTGGTTGGATTTTGATGAACTTATTATAATACAGTTGTTGATAATAAAATTCCAAGTACAAAAGGGGGGTTTGGGGGTCCTCCCCCAGAATTTTTTTTGAAATTTGACCCTAAAATACAGTGTTTTAACTTGTTTTGGTACACCTAGTCCGAATTTCGGGGGGGGACCAGGGCCCCCTCGCCCCCCCCTTATATACGCCACTGTTTCACTCAAAATTCAAACACCGTGATGGGACTTACTTTGTTTATTAGTGACGTCATAGGGTCAGGAAACATTGCAGTCTAGTATAGTATAGGAAGGTATAGTATAGGAAATAGGTCTAGGGATTTTAACAATTTATATTTATAAAATTTAATGTTTTTTGGCATGCTGATTTTATTGATACTCAAGTAAAATCAGCATGCCGAAAAACATTAAATTTTATAAATACAAACTGTTAAAATCCCTAGACCTATATTACCCCACGACCCATTTCCCCCCACTCTATCTATGGGTAAACGTATGGGTAAACATGGCGGCTGGATGGACTGTTATCGTCCGTGGGGTGTAAACTCGGAGGAGTACCTAAGTACTCCTGTCTTGACTGCGAGGAGCGCATGGTTGACTTATCTTGAGGCTGGTGGCCGAAGCCACAATATAACTGTCTTCTTGAGACGTGGGACTGTTATCGAAGCTGTGCCGATATCATCGATAATATTCGAAGCGGAATGACCAAACAGGTGGGCGGGTGCGTGTTGGAAGGATTGCTTCGGACGGTGTTGGGTATACTATACAGCAACGTTTCTTGAACCTAGTACGTCACAAATGCGAAAGGAGAAAATGAGTAAACACAAACCCTGGTGGGTTGCTAGGAGGAGTACGCAAATCGTGATTGAAAAGCACTACTATATATGCATGGGTTTAACAAAATAATCATATTTCTAAATTGGCGTTCACTCAAAATTCAGACACCGCGATGGGAACTACTTTGTTTGTTAGTGACGTCAAAGGGTCAACTTAAGTTGCTGTCTAGTATAGATGGGTAAATAGAGATATATTTATCGTTTGCATTTGTGTATTTGAAAGGGAAAATGAGTTCTATACTTGGTTCGAATGTTTCTTGGCCCTATGACGTCACTGCGCGGAAGGAAAAACTGAGTAAACGGAAAGCCTGTATGAGTTATTAGTTTCGGTACGCAAATCGTGATAAAAAGACGCTAAATAAACGTGCGTTAAAAAAACTAATCATATTTTTTAAAATTGACGTTCTTCATTAAACTCAAAATTCTCTATTAGTAGTACTACTCTAAATATGAACTTTCTAAGAAAACAATCCAAATTCCAAGACCATACTAGACTGTAATGTTTCATGACGTCCCTATTCAGAAGGGAAAACTGCGCAAACAGAAAGCCTGTTGGGTTGCTAGGAGAAGTTTTGGTACGTGATTAGAAGGATTTAACAAACTTATCATATTTCTAAATTAATTGAAGTTCACTCGAAATTCAGACTGGGAACTACTTTCTTTGTTTTGTTTCTCCCAAGTAACGTTGCAGTCTAGCTCTAGTGTACCTCCCCATCAAAGCTTTTCATTTTTCACAAAACTACTCCGTAACCTCTCATCAGAAGGGAAAACTGCAGAAGAAGGGAAAACTGCGCAAACAGAAAGTCTGTTGGGTTGCTAGGAGAAGTTTTGGTACGTGATTAGAAGGATTTAACAAACTTATCATATTTCTAAATTAATTGAAGTTCACTCGAAATTCAGACTGGGAACTACTTTCTTTGTTTTGTTTCTCCCAAGTAACGTTGCAGTCTAGCTCTAGTGTACCTCCCCATCAAAGCTTTTCATTTTTCACAAAACTACTCCGTAACCTCTCATCAGAAGGGAAAACTGCAGAAGAAGGGAAAACTGCGCAAACAGAAAGCCTGTTGGGTTGCTAGGAGAAGTTTTGGTACGTGATTAGAAGGATTTAACAAACTTATCATATTTCTAAATTAATTGAAGTTCACTCGAAATTCAGACTGGGAACTACTTTCTTTGTTTTGTTTCTCCCAAGTAACGTTGCAGTCTAGCTCTAGTGTACCTCCCCATCAAAGCTTTTCATTTTTCACAAAACTACTCCGTAACCTCTCATCAGAAGGGAAAACTGCAGAAGAAGGGAAAACTGCAGAAGAAGGGAAAACTGCGCAAACAGAAAGCCTGTAGGAGAAGTTTTGGTACGTGATTAGAAGGATTTAACAAACTTATCATATTTCTAAATTAATTGAAGTTCACTCGAAATTCAGACTGGGAACTACTTTCTTTGTTTTGTTTCTCCCAAGTAACGTTGCAGTCTAGCTCTAGTGTACCTCCCCATCAAAGCTTTTCATTTTTCACAAAACTACTCCGTAACCTCTCATCAGAAGGGAAAACTGCAGAAGAAGGGAAAACTGCGCAAACAGAAAGCCTGTAGGAGAAGTTTTGGTACGTGATTAGAAGGATTTAACAAACTTATCATATTTCTAAATTAATTGAAGTTCACTCGAAATTCAGACTGGGAACTACTTTCTTTGTTTTGTTTCTCCCAAGTAACGTTGCAGTCTAGCTCTAGTGTACCTCCCCATCAAAGCTTTTCATTTTTCACAAAACTACTCCGTAACCTCTCATCAGAAGGGAAAACTGCAGAAGAAGGGAAAACTGCGCAAACAGAAAGCCTGTAGGAGAAGTTTTGGTACGTGATTAGAAGGATTTAACAAACTTATCATATTTCTAAATTAATTGAAGTTCACTCGAAATTCAGACTGGGAACTACTTTCTTTGTTTTGTTTCTCCCAAGTAACGTTGCAGTCTAGCTCTAGTGTACCTCCCCATCAAAGCTTTTCATTTTTCACAAAACTACTCCGTAACCTCTCATCAGAAGGGAAAACTGCAGAAGAAGGGAAAACTGCGCAAACAGAAAGTCTGTTGGGTTGCTAGGAGAAGTTTTGGTACGTGATTAGAAGGATTTAACAAACTTATCATATTTCTAAATTAATTGAAGTTCACTCGAAATTCAGACTGGGAACTACTTTCTTTGTTTTGTTTCTCCCAAGTAACGTTGCAGTCTAGCTCTAGTGTACCTCCCCATCAAAGCTTTTCATTTTTCACAAAACTACTCCGTAACCTCTCATCAGAAGGGAAAACTGCAGAAGAAGGGAAAACTGCGCAAACAGAAAGCCTGTTGGGTTGCTAGGAGAAGTTTTGGTACGTGATTAGAAGGATTTAACAAACTTATCATATTTCTAAATTAATTGAAGTTCACTCGAAATTCAGACTGGGAACTACTTTCTTTGTTTTGTTTCTCCCAAGTAACGTTGCAGTCTAGCTCTAGTGTACCTCCCCATCAAAGCTTTTCATTTTTCACAAAACTACTCCGTAACCTCTCATCAGAAGGGAAAACTGCAGAAGAAGGGAAAACTGCGCAAACAGAAAGCCTGTAGGAGAAGTTTTGGTACGTGATTAGAAGGATTTAACAAACTTATCATATTTCTAAATTAATTGAAGTTCACTCGAAATTCAGACTGGGAACTACTTTCTTTGTTTTGTTTCCCCAGGGTCAAGGAAAGTTGCAGTCTAGTGTACCTCTTCCAAAACTTTAAACTTTTCATTTTTCACAGTAGAAAACTGCAGAAACTACTAGGTAACCTGGGAGGTAGATTAGGGGTATTCAGGGGGAAAATTATGAATTTAGGCACGCTAAAAAGTGTTTTGAAGGTAATTTTGCCAAGTCTATATCGCCAGTTGGAAATCCCTGACCCACAGGAAAAACTTTTTAACTCAGTGTGTAATGCAGGGGTGGCCAACCTATTGTATTGCTCCAATAATTTGACCGACGAGTACAGATGCGCCTTATTACTAAGTTTAATGTTTATTGTTGCTAAGGGATATTCACAGCAATTTTCTTTCCTAATTCGAGGCCTCTCCAATGTTACATGTCAACAAATTGAAATTCATTAAGCAAACCTTTCCTAAATATTAAAGTTGAAAGTTTTTTTATAATAGTGAGTTCCAAACGAAAAGGGGGATCTTGAGATCTTCAAGGAAATTGTTTAGGAATTTGACCTGTGTGGTGCTGTTTTTTGGGGCATTTAGAACCCTTAAGTGACACACGAGAGGATCACTTTGTACGCCGCAGAAAATACCCTTTATGAAAAGTCATCATAAGTTCAAGGGGGTCTTAACTCCCCATTTGCAGGGATCTTATTGTTCAAAAAGGGTTTTCAAAGGAATTTTCTTTTTTGCCATAATCCTGGAAACGGTGCTCTTAAATGTATTGGGATGTTTTGTAATTCTTTCAAAATACATTTTAATAAATTTTTTGTTATTATCAGCACATTTACTCGGATCTTTAAGCACTGTATTGATTCAAAAATTAGTTTTCTAACTGAGAGATAGTTTTAATTTTTAATGAATTGATGTCATTTATTAAATTAGTTATGACTGATGCGCCAATATTCATCGAATTCGCCACGTCTTTGACACGGTGTAATGTATCCCTAGTCATTTCTCAATTGTCTCTAGTAAAACTAGTTGAAGCTAGGCGCTATTTAAAGGGGCAAATATATTATTGGTATATTGAACCCCCTCTTAATCCTAATCTAAAGCTAATGATGATCATACTCAACAAACTGAGCCATCAGGTTTCGTACTTGAATTTTTTTGTTAATTTGTGGTTACTAATACTATTTCAAATTAAACGAAGGAAGCGGGATGGAGGGAGGTACCGCCTGGCCCCGTCAGCGGCGAACGGTTTCTCGCCATCTAGCGGGCAGCGCTGAGAACATCGAAACCGAAAACCAAACTTACTGAACCTAATCCTGTAGCAGCTTAGGGCAAGGTTAGTAGAGAGAAGGTTGGCTCATCCGTGACGTCACTGCTTGCAAAGGGAGTGCTCTGCCAATTACAGCGGTGATTCACAGCTGTACGAGCATTGCCATTGGCAGAGCACCCCCTTCCCAAGCAGTGACGTCACGGATGAGCCAACCTTCTCTCTCTACTAACCTTGAGCTTAGGGGGAGTGCTGGGCGCTCTGGGGTGTCGTTTCCAGACCATCACCTTTTCCTTTTGAGAAAAATTTCAAAATGTTGGGGATTTTCTAAAAAGTATCACTCAAGATCCGCTTTTGGTACCGCTGGGGGGTATGGAGGTCCTCCCCCAGAATTTTTTTTGAAATTTGACCTGTAAAAGTAGGGTTTTAACTCATTTTGAGTACTTTTTGGGACTTTTTTTGTAGATATGAGTGATTTTTTGGGTTCAAGGGGGGGGGGGAACTTAACGTAAGATTTTCCAAGTTAAGGTAAACAAATTCCAGTTATTGTAATCAAATTTAATTTGATTACAGATTTAGGATATTACTTATCTGTTGAAAAATAAAAATCTTTGATTTACGTCAAACTGAGAGTTTTAATGTAACTGATCCTTTTCTAACGTTTTATTATTTCGAAAAACGAAATGGAATCTTACGTAAGAGTAGGGGGGGGTGAAAAATCTTACGTACCCTTACACGGGGGTAGGGGGGTCAAAAATTGGCAAAATCATCCTTAGGTACACTGCAAATAAGCGAAACACTTTTGCAACACAATCGCAACACAATAATAAACACTTCAAGCAAAAAGTGCTGTGATTGTGTTGCGAAAGTGTTGAGAAAGTGTTGCGAGGTGTTGAGAAAGTGTTGCGAGGTGTTGCTAAACAATTACAGAGGCAGAAAATGTGTTGTGAATGTGTTGCGATCTAAATTTAAGAACACTATCAGATTCTGAACGCTTTTTACAACACTTTCACAACACTATTTTGAAACGCTTTTTTAAACACATTACCGCTTTGCTTAAAAGTTAATATGTGCATTTCGATGCATCATGGTGTTGATATGAATTTTATTAACTTAGCTTGGCTTTTTGAAGGCCAAATTCGAGAAATTTTGCTTTTATAGACCCGTTTGGCTCGGAAAAATGTGGTTGGGATTTTTTTTGCTTTTTTTTAGGATTTTTAACACTTTAAGGATTTTATAAAAATTTTAGTTTTTGTACAATTTATTTATTATTTGATACTAAGTATGAGATGACACTAAAACACACTATGTCCTATAAAGTTCACAATATAGAAAAACAATAGCTAAATGGTCAAAAAAACGTTGGTTTTTCGTAAATTTCTCTGGAACCAAGCAAGATAGAGCTTAAAGTTTACAAAATTCGAATTTTCGAGACCAAATCGCTCCAGAAAAGTGTTACTGCACTTTCCGGAGCTTCCTGGAAAAGGTGCCAATGGTCCGGGAGCGTTTTGGCGGGAAAAAAGAAGGAATTTTAATTTTGACTCACCCCCTAATGCGATACATGGTTCGAATCCTTAGTTTTAGGGTGCACATATACCGAAATTTTAGAAGCCTGGAGCAAGCGGTTCGGGTGTAATGCGGGAAAAACGAAGTTTTTGGAATACCGGTTTTTCAGGAATAACTCCAAAATATGTATCCCATACCTTAAAGATTTACATATTGTAATCTGTAAAAAATTCCCGATTTAACCATGTAAGGCACTTGGTATGTGGTCGAATTTTTTCCGAAACTCTTCTGACACGACTTACCCCGAAAAATGGAGTGTTTGGCATTAAATGTAAGTTAGCTCCGGCCTTGTTCGAAAAATCCTAGATGACGTAAAAATCACCATGGCAACCCGTAATTCTGGAAAAACTTTGTCATAACAATTAGTTACTGTAAAAAAAATTCAAAAAGAAATTAATATTAATATTTTCGGATTTATAAGCTTTCTTTAGACTTGTGTATTTTTGTCAAAATCGGAACTTTTTTTCAAAGTCTAATTACTGCCTTAATTACCAATCAATTATCACCAAAATCGAATACGAGGTATATGGCATGGTATATTTTAAGATTTCAAGGTCGAAAACTCCATATAATTTTTCGATTTTGGTAAAAAATGCGACTTTAGTGAGACTTACGCACGGGACCAGGGACCCTAAATTTTGTCCTAAATTCTCAAAATTCCAGATTCTAAGAGTTTTTGGGAATTAAATGAAAGATCAAAGATTGTTGACCAGATGAAAATTGATTTAATTGGTATTTAAACGATTTTATCTGAAACCGAATTAGCGGAAACCGAAAAGTCATTTTTGCGTCACAAAATCAAAATAATTTTTTTTCGTTGATTGTCAAGTGATTCGGACCCCTTCTGGACTTAAAATTCCGGAAAAGTTCCTGTTTTTTACGCGTTTGTTTTTACAGTAATTAAACAATTAAACACTTCCCTGCATTTCATTTCGGAAACGTTTCTGAATATTTCTGCACGACAAGTTGGCAACATCTTTGTGGACGCCACGTCACGTTTGTTTGTTGTGTTTGTAAGTGCAATGGCGGCATGGCTTCTGCCGCCGGCATTATCCATCGTCAAGATGAATACAAGAAGTACTTAGGTAAGTTAGTTTATTTCCTCCTCGTAAATATTTATTTACATTGAGAACTATTCTTTTTCTTCCGTTTTGCTCCTGGAAAGATTAACGTTTCTTCACTGACGAATATCTTATCATTGCATCATGTATATCCTTTGTGGTTGGAGGGAAAAATAAATGTTGCGCGATTGTAGACGTGATTAGTAGTTGACAATTTGTACGATTTCCCCCTGTTTATGCAAATTGATTTAAAAGTTAGACTGTCAATTCGAACTACATTTTTCCATGAGCAAAACGAAGGTTGTAAAAAAGACTCGCATAACATTGGATGGGGTGTCGGTTGAGAAGGGTGATATATTTCATAAATAGTATTTCAATATTCTACTCAATTTGATAATAAACAACAACTTGCAACTCTTTGTAATGTTGTAATCCACTAGAATACAATCCATGACCTTTAAATAGTTAGGTATGTGTGTAATAAAGTAAGCGTGCATAATATTTGGTTGTCACAGCTGGAATAAGTGTCCTCCATTTGGCTACTCGCGTTGCGGTCTCCAACTATACACTATATCTAATCGTGATATACAGCCAACTTGGCAACCGCAAGGCGAGTCGCCAAATGGAGGACTTTTATTACAGCTGTGCCATTTGCTTTATATTAAGTTTAGATTATCTAAGCTAACTTAAGCTAAACCTAACTAGGAGTACCGGGGAACTTGGTTGAATTGAAATTTGTATTATGTTAACAAATTTAAAAGTTATATAGATGAGTGTACTATTTGTGTTACAATAATGAATAATCAAAAAGTTCTTAGAATAGATTTAGTGCAGCTCTGCTACAGCGATCACCAACTAAAGCTGTTGCCGAACTTGGCGACTGCTCTAGTTGGGGATTGATGATGATGTAACATCAGTTACGAAAACACAGCAACTTTATTAGTCGGGGTAAATTTTAAATTTAAATATATATAATATACAAATTATTTTTAATTGTTACCAGACGCTCCATGAAATCCCAAGACATGCATTAGGCGCATTGGAAAGTTTTTCTTATTTTAAAAACTGAAGACAATCTTTGTTTATCGAGTTTGTTTTCACATCTTAACCTTTTTATTTTGTACTGGGACACTTATCAGGTTTGCTCAACTTACCTACTGACTTACTTTAAATTTTCTGATACTTTCTTTCTGATCTTTACTTTAAATTATACTGATAAAATGGACTATTCCAGAGGTTCTCCAAATGTGGGTCGCCAGTCAATTTTTGGTGGGTCACAACAAGATTTTGAATTTGTCTGAATATGGTATGATCTTTTCTACAATTTTATGAACATGTTGTTGACGTTTGAAATTATTCAAGTTACTGTAGAGTAAAAAGAATAAAAAAGCAATAAGAAAAATTAAATTACCCTACTCAGTGTCAAATGCTAAGGACAATTAAAGTAAAAGTACATGTGAGTGGTTACTTTAATGTGCTGATAATGCAAAATTAGTTTTTTTTTAAAATAAGATTTGATAATAAATCTATATTTCTAAACGTTAGGCTCCCCACGGGTGGGGGAGCAAGACAAATATTAATAATTTTCTTAGAGAATGATGTTAAACTGATGCAATTTATCCCAAATTACTAAAAAACAAGCTGAAAATCTATTTTTAAGAGTCAAATTCAAAACATCTTTCTGTGGGTGGACCCCCATACCCCCCATTTTATTGTGGAGCTCATTGTTGCTCCCACGATTAAACAATTTGATACAATCAGGTTAATTATTTAACTTCTAATTGATCCCATGTAATTTATTACTGTTACAAAGTACTAGTTGGGGACCAAACCACACACGGATAAAGATACAGTATTGTAGGGGGCTTTGGAAAATTAACTACTCATTTGATACTGTCATATGATGCACAGAGTAGCATCGTGCCTAAACACATCTTTTTTTCAGGCAACAAGAGCTGCAGCAGCTGCCTTCGCAGCAGTTCCAGCGATACACCGCCAGTCTTCATGGATCTAGTAATATATGGACCCCGTCTCCTGCTCTAGTGAGTGGCTACTCTGCCGGATACCGAGACCTCTCCTGCCATCCCTGAGTTTGCCCCCACCTCCACTCAATCCCATTGTAAGTTTCTGCTTTTAGAATTACTCATTTGATACTGTCATATGATGCACAGAGTAGCATCATGCCTAAACACATCTTTTTTTCAGGCAACAAGAGCTGCAGCAGCTGCCTTCGCACGAGTTTCAGTGATACACCGCCAGTCTTCATGGATCTAGTAATATATGGACCCCGTCTCCTGCTCTAGTGTGTGGCTACTCTGCCGGATACCGAGACCTCTCCTGCCATCCCTGAGTTTGCCCCCACCTCCACTCAATCCCATTGTAAGTTTCTGCTTTTAGAATTACTCATTTTATACTGTCATATGATGCACAGAGTAGCATCATGCCTAAACACATCTTTTTTTCAGGCAACAAGAGCTGCAGCAGCTGCCTTCGCAGCAGTTCCAGCGATACACCGCCAGTCTTCATGGATCTAGTAATATATGGACCCCGTCTCCTGCTCTAGTGAGTGGCTACTCTGCCGGATACCGAGACCTCTCCTGCCATCCCTGAGTTTGCCCCCACCTCCACTCAATCCCATTGTAAGTTTCTGCTTTTAGAATTACTCATTTGATACTGTCATATGATGCACAGAGTAGCATCATGCCTAAACACATCTTTTTTTCAGGCAACAAGAGCTGCAGCAGCTGCCTTCGCACGAGTTTCAGCGATACACCGCCAGTCTTCATGGATCTAGTAATATATGGACCCCGTCTCCTGCTCTAGTGTGTGGCTACTCTGCCGGATACCGAGACCTCTCCTGCCATCCCTGAGTTTGCCCCCACCTCCACTCAATCCCATTGTAAGTTTCTGCTTTTAGAATTACTCATTTGATACTGTCATATGATGCACAGAGTAGCATCATGCCTAAACACATCTTTTTTTCAGGCAACAAGAGCTGCAGCAGCTGCCTTCGCAGCAGTTCCAGCGATACACCGCCAGTCTTCATGGATCTAGTAATATATGGACCCCGTCTCCTGCTCTAGTGTGTGGCTACTCTGCCGGATACCGAGACCTCTCCTGCCATCCCTGAGTTTGCCCCCACCTCCACTCAATCCCATTGTAAGTTTCTTCTTTTAGAATTAACCCTGGTTAAAACCATGGGTGTAGAATCATGGAAAAATAATTAATGCTGCATAGTGGTGGGAAGAAAGCTAAAATAAAGAGTTGATGACCTGGTAGATACTTGATGCACTTTAATTCAAGCAAGCTGGCTTGTCTAACTATCTAGGGGGGTGACACCGAAGCTCTCTTGAAATAAATGACACATTCAGAAAAATAAACATACATCGTACTTCGAAGGTTTCTCCTTCACTGATATGGAGGGGTGGGTCCCAACTTAAACTGGGACGAATGTCAACATGTCAATCTACTGGTGATTAAGGGGAAAATCTAAAGTCTATAGGAGAAACCAGTGGTAGATTAAAGAGGGTGTCACCTCAACGGAGAACTAAGGGAACACCAGAATCTTAAAACTTCGTTAATCTCTACAAGAAATTTTTTAATTACTAAATTGAAGGAAATATTAAGCAGGGTGTCACCCTTCAATCAATAGAATTATGGGGTTGCACTGGAACTTAAAAACTCTGTTCCTCTTTACACCACTTAAATATTAAGGAGAATTAGCCGTTACAGCATAACATTATTCAATATATTATCATTTTTATTAATCTTTTTACAGAGGAAATTGTAAAAAGTGTGTCGGTTTTTAGGGCCACCACTTTATAGATACAAATTATACTTTTAACGAATATTAAAGGGAGCAGGGACAAATATAAGGAGGGGGCCTGCCCCCCCCCCTGAAATTTTAACTAATACAAGTTAAAACACTGTAACTTCGGGTCGTATTTCCAAAAATTTTCTGGGGGAGACCCTCCTTTTTTAATATTTCCTTTTGTACTTGGAACCTTACTATTTACAAATTTTTAAAATAAGTTCAGCAAAATAAAAATCCTATGTACCTAAAAATTTATGTCCGAAATTTGGAATAGGTGTACCAAAAACAAGTTAAAAACCTGTTTTTAGGGTCAAATTTCCAAAAATTTTCTGGGATAGGATCCCAATATCCCCTTTTGAACTTGGAACTCTATTATTCACAATTTTTTTTACAATAAGTTAGTTCATCAATATTCAATTCTTACCTAAAATTCTATATCCAAAATTCAGACTAGGTGTACCAAAACAAGTTAAAAACTTGTTTTAAGGTGAAATTTACAAAAAAATTCTGGGGAAGGACCCTCAGACCCCCTTTCGTATTTGGAACTTTATTACTCACAACTTTAATTTTGTTAATCTTTTACGAAGCAAATTCTACTTACAAATATATTAAATAGCTACATCTGACGTATTAGACAGTGGCGTAGCCAGATAAAAAATTGGGAGGGGATACTGATATTTCGGGAGGGGATATAGGGTACTTAACTGGTTTTCTATAGTAAAAAAAGGAAAATGTCAGAGTTACGGGAGGGGATATATCCCCAAATCCCCCCCCTCTGGCTACGCCCCTGGTATTAAATATGCATGGGAGTGGCTGAAGAATAATTTAGGCTCCTCCCGAAATAAATTTCTATTTACTTCACCAAAAAGGGGTGATGCAGACAAGCCACTTTGATTTTTTTAAAAACTGGCGTATTCTCTTATCATAAAAGGACAATAATATGAGGGGGTGACACCACAACCTCCGTCCCAGGTGACACCCAGGTTAGTTACACCACTGATTTTATTTGTAAGTTAAAATTAAAACTTACTATTTTTTTTTCTCTTTTAGCAATCTTACAAGCAAGGAAAAAAACCAAGTGAACATGGATAAGGAGATTATTACTTAAGAACTCTCATATGTGTATTGTAATATTGCAATTATAATCAATTGCAGATTTTGTCCTATATGGAAATATTAGCTTGTAAGGGACGTCCATAAATTCGTGAGTCTATCATTTTATTTCCCGTATTTTTATTTGCTTTTAGTTACATTTTGACTCTTAAAGTGGTTTTATAACCTGATTCAGGTGTATGTAATTGTCAATGTGTGTGTTTAAAGCTGTGTAACAAATTTGTCTTTCTTAAATTATGTGAATGTTTATGAAATTATGAATGTTTTGTTTGTAATAAAATTGCTGTTATTAATTCATTTAGTCTTCCTTATATCTTTCATGTTACCATTAAATAAATAATTATAGTTTTATTATAATTGCTAGTTATAGATAAAAATTTTGCGACTTTACAACTTTTGCTAATAAATTACCATTAATATTAAAAACTTATTTTACTGTAAAGTGTGATCAGGGTTGTTACATTTAAATGCTATTTTCAAAACACTTATTAGTATTTTTTAGCAAGCTACTCACTTTTTATGCAACCAACTCACCATTTTATTTGGTAATCACCAAGTAAAATATTGGTGTCAAGCCTGTGTAAACAAAAAACCATGTTTTATGTTTTTTATTTAAAAACATGTTCTTTCTAACCCTGAGTGTGATTTAGAAGTGCACATAGGTATTCCCATGAATTTTCCTTTTAGGATTTTGTCTTTTTTCATGTTATGGATTTTCCTGACCATTTTGCTTGGTCAAAATTATTTTTACAAACTTGGACCCAGCATATGAAATGGAAAAACTGAAAAATGACCTTGCATTACATAATTAACAACACATTCGCAACACCACACACAATTTAGAACACTAAGTAAAATGTGTTTACATAGTGTTCTAAATTGTGTGTGGTGTTCAGAATGTGTTCTTAAAATGGTGACAAAGTGTTGTGATTTACAACACTATCCTAAGAACACTTTTTCATCACAACACATTTTACAACACTATTTTTAGAACACATTTTCTGGTCGCAACACTATTTTTAGAACACATTTTCTGCTCACAACACTATTTTAAACACATTCGCAACACAATTATTGTGTTGTGATTGTGTTCTTAATAAAGTGTTGTAAAAGTGTTGTAATGAAAGTGTTGTAAAAATGGTGACATTTTTTGTGTTGTAAAATGTGTTTATTTTTGTGTATGATTATTTGCAGTGTAACTAATGAATGGCTTCTTACGTACTAAATCGATGAGGGTTTTTTTACCCTTTAGTGATATAAATTTTCCTCCTATCTCTAAGTTTTTGAAATAGAAATGATAACTTTTTATCGAATAGAGAGCATAGGCCAAGATACCCCACTTCAATGGCATTAGGCGTACTGCAGTTAAGTTCATGATAAGAGATATCAATGGACAGAACACCCTGATGCAGTGGCGAATCCAGTAGGGGGGGCTGTGGGGCTGCAGCCCCCCCCCAGAACCAAGACATCCCAGTTTTGGTATAGTTAAAAATTGCAATAACGTTTTTTTTTTAAATTTTGGTAGTAAATATGATTATTCCCTGACTTACTTTTCCGTGATATTTTTTTAGCAGAATCATTATTCTTCAGGGTCTGTAACCCTAGTCATAAGGTAGAGGTTTTGAATTTTTTGAAAAAATTTTCGTAGGTAGGTATTTGGAATTTTTTTTCAAAACAATTATATAGAAGGTTTTTTCGCCGGTTTTATGTTTTTGAAGGCGCTGATTACGAATATCATATTTGCTCCCATTTGGAAGGTCGTCTTCATATTCAAAAATCACAAAAATGTTCGATTTTTTGCTTATATTTCAAAAGCTACAAGTTTCTCGATCATAATCTCAATTCACATAATTTCAAGACAACAAAATTTCACTACTTAAATTTGATTTTCTGAAGAGTGGTTCTGCCGCTAGAGTGTGCTGAAAAACGGCGATTTTTTGGTCTTTACGCAAAAAAAAGTGAAAAACGTGCGCTTCTAGCGTCTACAAAATGAAAAATATTCACGTTATCAACACAAATTTTATCTAATGTGAAAGAGAATTTAATTGTCTATTCATAATGTACCCTACATTATTATTTTTTGTGAAGGGGGAGAATAAAACTTTCGCGTCTTACATCCAAAACGAACTCTTCCCAGATGTTAATCAATCGGAAATTCAATCATTTTTTTAAATTCATAAATTAAATTATGGAAGTGCTTTAATGACTGAATTTATCTGTTTTTTACATTGCTGAATCCGAATTTTAAGTTTAAAAACCCGTAAAAAGGCAAAAATTTAAAATTTATTTTGCATTTTTTGATGTGAAGGTGACCTTTTAAATAAAAATAAACTCGAAATTTCCATAATTTAATTTATAAATTTAAAAATTGATTAAATTTCCGAATATTTTATTATGTTGTTGATAAAAATATTAATGAAGTGCTACATCGGTTCTTAAACTGTGGTCCGCGGACCCCCTGGGGTCCACAGCGTCTTCCTAGGGGGTCCGCGAGTAACCCTGAGGAACACTCAAGACTCAAGTTACCTTTGATTTGAGTGCTTCCCAAAGATTTTAATATGAGGTAAAACACCACTTGAGTATGTACATCAATCCCCCTGAGAGTTTTGACTTTGATTTAAATTTTTTTCCTTGAAAATTATGTGGTTTACAAGGAGCTGCTTTCTTTAGGTGTAACAAAAAATGTCAAAAATTAATTAAAATAGTAGCTTTTTGAAGCAAATTTTCAAAATTTTTCGGGGGAAGACCCCCAACCCCCCCCCCATTTCTACTTCAAGTAGATGTAAAATTTTAATGTGGAACATTAGGGGGTACCTCAGGAATAACGTTGAGTCAACCCCCCCTGAACTCAAATCTGGTTACTGCTCTGGGTGTTTAAATCTTGGGGGGACGTGAGGTCTGGCTGTTACATAAAGGGGGGGGGGCGCGGAGATCGAAAGTTTAAGAACCGCTGAAGCGCTAGATAAATTAAGTCAAAAGAGCCGAGAATTACAAATTTTATTGTAATGATTTCAAATTTCAAATTTAAATAATGATCATGTAAGTAAGAATAAAAAATATTATTTTCAGTTAAAAAATTTGTACCTTATTTAGATAGGTCTTTAAGATCACAGTTTTTTTGCAGTGTATTTTAGTACCATATAAAAAGTCTTACATAATAGGAGTTAAGACATTTGAAACTCAGCCCCTCCCAGACAAAAATCCTGGATTCCCCACTGCCCTGATGTATCTAATTTTCCAAACCTTGTGGATTGGTTTCAACGGTTCAAGTGGATCAGTCTAAGTTAGCACTAAAAGAAAATTTATGAGTGTATTTTTAAAGAATAACAACATTGATTACATTTGAATGAAGTTTATTGGTTAAAACATGGTCTTAGATAACACATATCATTATAAAAATTATAAATAGGTAAGTGTAACAAGAACACAAAAAAACTTGAGCAAAAAAAAACTGTAATGAATTTATAAAAATAAAAATAGTAGGTGTTCAACATTACTAAGCAATTAGTTTTATTACTTAAAACAGTCTTTACTAAAAACATTCAAAGAAGTCTTTTAACAATCATTAAACAAGAAGGTTTTAAGGAAAATAAATATGGCAAGGATTAAATTAATTAAAAACCCCACAGAGGTCTTCAAAATTACATACAACTCAATAAAATTTATAACTTGAAACATCTTCTTCCCTAACAACATTCAAAATAATCTTATTAAATCATAATAGTAAAAGGAGATGTTGAGTGTATAGTATAAGTAATAACCATCAGACTGGAATATTAATAATAAAAACAAAACAAAATTCTTAGTCATTAAAGGAACATCGTTTAAAACACATATGAGCAAACTGAGCAACATTCAAAATAGTCTTTTAACAATCATTATATAAGTAAGTATGTACGAATACAAAAACTAGGAGTTTTAACAAAAAACTTAACATACGAACTGGAATAATAAGTAATCAAATAAACATTTTAAGTGTCTTCTAAAACAATAGAATATTTTCCTCTATAAGAAATAACAGAAAACTTTTATGAGTTTTATTACGTGAAAATACATAGAATATCCCCCAATTGGTACAAATAAGATTTCAATCAAATCAAATCAAATCTTATCTACTGAAAATATACAATACTGAGGTTAAATAAATCAGAAGAGAAAAAAAACCGACAAAATATACATATTAGTCATAAAGAGTCGTATGACAGATGGCCAGCTAAATAAACATAAGTATCAAGTCATCTATGTATGTGACTTGTCGGTGTATCAAACAACAAATCCGTTTTCGGCTTAAGATGAATCCATATTTCTCGATCGGCTTAAGATGATGGCTTATTTATCCATGTTTCGGAATCTGCACTTTCATCATAAGCTTAAATTCGCCCTGATAGAAGGTTTCAGCTGCATTTCAAGACATCCATTCTATGGATCTTTGCATAGCCGAAACGCGTTCTCGATTGGCTTTTTCCGTGTTTCGGGAACCTTTCCTTTTCAGGAGAACTAGCCTCGTTTCGGGGGTAACTCCGTCCCCCATCTGAGGGTCTTATGTGAGGTGGTACCGCAGTGGGAAGATCGAGTGGAGAAATATCATGATCACGGTTGGCCAATAGAGGAACTTCGAGTAGTCTTTCACCTGGAATTAAAAAAAAAGAGTAAGAAAGGATTTTCATAGTCAAAACTAAAAAGCTTAATTTTTGGAGTTTCCTGAAACTATTATTGAAATCTATGAGATTTTTTTTATGGGAGTGTGTTCTGTGATTCTTTTTAAAGTTTGAAACGGGTTATATTTATTTAAAAAAATTCTCTCTTTGCATGCATCCGCTTCCATTTTATCTCTACTAAAAAATCTAAAATTCGAAGACGTTAAGTTATGATTATAATTTGAACTTACAGAAATTGAATTCCGAAAGAGAATTTTAGGCTCAATTGCATCAATAGAGTTAAATTTATTTTATTATCATTATGCGAGATTTATTCAAAGATTGTTATGAGGGGTGGTTGATAAAAAAAAAGTTGGAGAAATAGAAGGTATTTTGATAGTCTGTACTTAATTGATAAAACTGTATTTTTAAGAAAATTATATCGTACTTTAATAAAGAAACAACTTTTATTTACACAAGAAATGAAGCAACTTAGACTTGTAGAAACACTGCTTTATTAAATAGGCTGACATAGCCCCCCTACTGAAAAAAATCTTCACTTTTTCTTTAAAAAAATCTGCAGAATATCTGCAGTTATTTGAACATATTCATTAGATTTTCTTGAAAATGAAGATGTTCAAATAACTGCAGATATTCTGCAGATTTTTTTTCTGAAGATTTTCTCCAAAATATTTAAATCTTCAAATATTCTTCAACAAGAAGTGATCTGCAAACCTGGAATATATTTCAATAAATTCCAGGCTTGGTATATTCTTTCTTAAGAATATTTAAAGATTCAAATGTTTTGCAGAAAATATCATGTTTATAAAATAAGATTCTGTGAAAGCAATATATTTAGAAGAAAATTTGAAGATTTTGATCATTCTGAAAAATGTCTTTATAATCGTCTTCAATATTTCTGCAGATTATATAACGATACAACAGGTCTTTAAAATGTCTGTGAATTGTCTTCAAAAATTCTGAAGACAGTTTAAAGATACAATATGTTTTTAAAATGTCTGCAAATTTTCTTCAAAAATTCTGAAGACAATTTAAAGGTAGTGGTAAAACTGCTAAAAAACTTAAGAATTTCTGTTGAAAGTGGCTTTTTCTTAAGAAAATCTTCAGATTATTTTTAGTGGGGCCTTAACACCTTTTTGAGTGTATGTAAGGAGGCATTTTTTAAGTGATACCAAGTGCTGAATTACAAGTGTTGCAGTTCAATTGTAGTTTATATCAAACGAACTTGTTAATTATTTTAAATGTTAAGTCTCTATTTAGTGAGCCATTGAGATTTATTTCAGTGAATTGTTCCAAAAAACCTAATTAATTCATTCCATTAATAGTAAATATAAGTTCAATTGTGTACCAAGTATAATAATGCATTGTGTATCACGGGATCAAAATATGTTATTTTTAAAACAGTCAAATATTAGCGAATTAATTTGTAATTTTAATTAAGAAAATTGAGTTTAAGAACATGGTAATTATCCTTCAATAAACAGAGAATTAACCAAACGCGATATTTGGACATATAGAATTACTGAGCTTTTCAAAACGATATTAAATATGTAGTTAAAACAAACTCTGTTCCCAGTTAATTTAAATTGATAATGAAGACTAATAATACTGTTATCACAGTTATTAATAGAGTTATAGCTCAAAAGTAATGATTTTAATACAATTTATTAAAATAGTTATTAACTTTAATATTATATATTAATATACCTTATTATATCACTTACCTTATTATATTAGTTAACCTTATTATATTACTTAACCTTGTTATATTACCTACCTTATTATATTATTTAACCTTATTATATTTCTCAACCTTATTATATTAATTAACCTTATTATATTAATTAACCTTATTATATTACTTTACTTTATTATATTACTTATTATATTATACACCGTATTATATTAACTCATTATATTACTGATTATATTATATACTTAATTATATGTATAATAATTACTGTAGTAATTTTTTAAAAATATTTGTATTTGCTTTTTGTGCTAAATAGGAATTATTATGAAATAAATACATAATTTTACACTTAGAGAGATAATAAAATCCTGTTAATTGAGCAAACAATTTTTTGGTACGGAATCCCCTTAAATACCTTCATTAGTAAAAGTGTCAGTCAATTTTTTTTTTCTAGATTTACCAAACAATATCTAGTATATTACATTTATCTTTTGCAATTTAATTATACATGCAAGATGTAAAAGGAGACTACACTAGGATATTCTTGAAATTGTTAAAAATTTCCAGTTTCTTTCAAAATAATCAAGAAGTAAAAGTTGATTGAAACGGGAAATAAATTTAAACTTAATAATAAGGCTTTGTGTTGTGAGTTTTAATTATTAGTGCACGTAAATTCATTATTGAGAAGTTTACCATCAGATAAGTTGGATTTTTGTAATTTTCAAAATATGTTTATGACTATTAGTTTCTAAACAAAATCCCTCAACAAACTCGGATAGTCAGTTCGGAACCTAATGAAGTTTTCCTGAACAATCAGTCTGATCTTCACCTGTTCTTCCGTTCATTTTTAAACCACCGTAGAGAGAGAAAGCGCACTTGGCTGCAGCCCTTCGCTGTGTGTGAGATTTATGGAGGAATTCAGTCGCGTATATATAAACTTATTTCGGGAAGTGGACCAAAATTACTTCGCCACCGAGCTTCCTATTTCATAAAGACGAAAACATCATTCAAGGAAGTAAAAATCGATGTTAATTCATTAATGAAGGATGTATTTTCGTAACAATTTAGATAAGAACGGTTGGGGTGACGGGTCTGATTAAAACATCCATACAGCCGGGTTTGTGTGTGTGTTTTCTTTGTATAATTTGATACATCCATGATACGCCAGGTGGTCTTTTTGTACCGGGTATCCCACAATATTTACAGAATGAAAAAAAAATTCTCCACCACACTCATTTCGTTCAACTGGTTCAACTCATATCGTTCGCACTTTTTTTATTTTGCTCTTATGTGGGAAAGCGGCGAGTGTCAATAAAGCTGAACCTTTCGTAAGCAGAAGCAGCTGGGAAACATCGGGTGTTGTGTTAAGCTTGCAGGGAGCTTTCTGCCTGGTGACAAAAAACGATTTTTAAGAGGAAATCAATAACACAGTAGTAGAAATATATAGCTATTTTTGGACCTTTGAAGATGGGTGATATTTGGAGGAAAGTATTTAATTGTGAAATTGAATGACTATTTAAAGAAAAATATATCGAATTGAAAAATGTCGTAGCACATGTGAGAAATTCTTATACGCCGTCCGGACATTGAAAACTGTGCATTAAGTGTTCTTTTTTCTATTTGCACCAATCAACGGTAGTAAGAAATTGTCGGGAAATCTTACCTCCATGCTCTCCCATCGGCTCTTGAGGTTTTTCTCGAAAGTGGATGCCAACAGGCGGAGGATGCGACCGGTGCTCTTCACTCTGTCTTGGCTCATCTTGCGCCTGGAACAGATATCAAAGAAGTCGTTAAAATAAGAGTTTGAATGAGTCAAAACGTTAGTTTTTTATACTGTACTAGACACAGCAACGTTAGTTGACCCTATGACGTCACTAACACAGTGGCGGATCCAGGAGAGGGTCACTCTGGACAACTTACGACCCAAAAAATCTCTCAAGTACGAAAAAAAAAGTCCCAAAAAGTACTCAAAATGAGTTAAAACCCTACTTTTACAGGTCAAATTTCAAAATTTGTTCTGGGAGAGGACCCCCATACCCCCCAGCGGTACAAAAAGGGGATCTTGTGTGATTTAGAAAATCCCCAACATTTTGACATTTTTCTCAAAAGGTAAAGGTGATGGTCTGGAAAAGGCCCCCCCCCTTGGAGCCGTGCTGGACCGCGCCTGAATCTGACTATCGACAATATTCAAAATTAAATAAAAATTAATACAGTTCGTAATTTAAAATAAAAAAAATTAATAACCGATGTTTAATTTTAATGTTTAACAGATTTATTATGATCAATAAGGAAGATTTTACGTAACTTTTCCAATTCCCTTTTCCCTTATGTATGGGCGCCCATGACAATCTCCCCTGTGCTTTTTTTTGTGGAGCAGAGCTCTTCAAAATCCGAATTAGTAACAAGAAACAAGCTTGGAACCTCTATGCTTGGAACAGAACCGTTCATCCCCCCCCCGCTCTGAAGGAGAAAAAGCCAGAGGAGCGCTTTTGGTGTTTTGGAGGAGTAAAAAAAAAAAAAAAGAATGGACAACTGCAGATGTTAATTCGCTCCTCTAAAATAGAGTCGTTAAAACACCGAGAGCGCATCGGATAAGAGACCCGCATGGCCCGTCGTCTTAAAAATGCTTTAGAATTCAGTGCCGTTCAATAGCAATTTATTTCGGGAGGAGCCCAAACATCCTAAAACAAAATCTAGTCATCCGAATCTAGATTTTTGCACCGGGGGAGAAGACTAAAAATAATCCCAAAGCCCAATCCAATTTATTAGGTGCAATGTAGCTGAATTAAATTCTGAGGTTTCTTATGAATTAAAAATGATGCAACACAACTCCGTTTGCAAAATACCGGATTCAGCTAACCGATCCAATTAAGGCTAGAAATTTCACGAGGACCGCTTTTTTATAGAGATACAGATTTCCTCCTAATTGAATTTTGTCACATTCGCTTTATAAGTCAAGTATTTATTCTTTTAGCATGTTTTCTTTCGCAATTCATTAATTCGTTATTAAGAAAAATTCAATCATTAGACCTAAAATTGGTATTAGTGTAAGAAATGCGTGGTTTGGATAAATTGGTGTTAATGGGATATTAACATCTATCTATACATTTTCATTAGCAACACAGTCATTTTGAGATGGGTAAATTGTAAATTATGTGGTATACCTATTATATTATCTTTTTCGTATAAAGCCAATTTCAATGTTAGTTTTTAATTTTAATATTATTTTATTTTATTCTGGGTGACTTTCATAATTTTTTCTTGTAATGTAAGGTGTGCCCGTAACTTAAAATTAGCCCACGGATAACTGTCCGATTCCTATGGGAAATACCGAAATATACTGTGTATATAAAAACCTGTTTACTTTTTTATTAAATTTGAAAAATCCAACACTATACTAGATTGCAACGTTACTTGAGAAACAAGCGTAGTGTCTGAATTCTGAGTGAAATGAAGAACTTCAATTTGGAAAATAAGATTATTTTGCTAAACCAATGTAAATATAGCGTCTTTTTATCTCTATTTGCGTACCGAAACTCCTCCTAGCAACCCGACAGGCTTTCTGTTTACTCAGTTTTTCCCTCTGTGTAATGATATCATAAGGTTAAGAAATTTGATTGAACGTCGAGATATTTAACTTTTAATTTAATTTTTTAAAACCAAAATATCCAAACTCCCTCAGAAAACCCACATTTCTACAAGAGCTTCAAAGTCGCTGCTTTCATAATTTTTCTTGTGAATTAAGGTGTGCCCGTAACTTAAAATTAGCACAAGGATAGGTATTCTACCAGTTTAGTTAGCTTATGAGGATTAGTTTTTTAATTAGGATTAGTTGGATTTTAGCTAGTTAATGAACTTCAGTTAATTCAAAAAACATTAGTATCTACCCTAAATCCAGCTACCTAAACTGGTTGATCGCCTACAGCAAGGATAATTGTCCGATTCCTGTGGGATATACATTCTGATCTTGTTTTTAAAAACCTATTTACTTTTTTTTATTAAATTTCATCACTCAAGTCCTGTATAATTTCAAAAGAGTTTTCCCCCTTAACAAATCTATCAAATTACATTTTCTCACTTAATTCTGTCGCAAAACTTTTCTAGCCTGATATTTGCCTCATAATAAATAGGCTGTTCAAAGGATAAATTAAAATTTGGTTTTCAAAACCAAATTTTAACGATTTGATTTACCGTCGAGATATTCAATTTTCAATTTAATTTTTAAAATCAAAATTCCTCAGAAAACTCGCATTTCTACAAGAGCTTATAAGTCCAACTCTAGTTTCCCCTATTTGCACCTTTTTCCTCAGCTGATATGCGCACCTGTAAATCAACCAGGCAGCATGGTGCGGTTTTTCCTTTGCTCTGTGGGGGGTATCGTAGTCTACAGCACATCGTTAAATCTCTGCGTTAATGCGTAGGTGGAAATATGCTTCGACATTTCGACTTGTTGGTGAACTGTTTTTCTCGAGAAAAAAAACGTGTTTACATCTCATTTGTTGCTTCAGTTTATTTGGTAACATGCAGTCATGATGGGATCCCTGTGCCAAGTTTTTGACGCATATGTTTAGTGTTGTTTTTATTTAGAAGGTAAGAAATATACAAACGATGCTATTTCTTTGGTTCGTTATTTTGAAAAACAAATGGGGATTTTGTGTATTTTCTTGCGTTTGAAGGAAACTCATCGCAAACAGTCAATGACTTTTATAGTTGAGGATTGAATATCTAGTGTGGATATTTTAAGTGTGGAACGTGGTAGATTTAAAGCGAATATTTGTTCACTGAAAAACTGTAATGTCAAAATATTAAAAGTAAATTCATAATCGTTTCATTATTAGCGTTTTTGGATTGTTGATCATTGTAGTTTGTTCTGTGCAATTGTGAGATTAGAATTACCTACTACAGAAACAGCGTCAAAAATGTTTGTTGGAATCTCTTTTGAATGTGCTGACGTATAGATTTTTTTTAAATTGGACTGGTATTTTAGTTGTAAGAGTGAAAACATAAATTACAGTTTTTGACCCAACTATCATAGATTTTCGTTTGTGAAAGCATCATTTATATTATGCTTCATTCTGAACGATACTTTGAAAATGCTCAAGGCAATTAACTTCACGTCAAATAACATAAAAAAAAAGAGAAATCTCAAATCCATGTGTGTGATACGAATAATTTTATATTTTTTATTCTCTTAGCCCCCTAAACTTAATTTAAATGTTATCTTTTAATTCGTAATTTTCTATAACTTGAACCTTTCAGTGGTCACTCCAGACTTTGTACTTTTATTCAGTTTGTAAATTTGCGATTGTTTACTTTGCTAAAAATTTTACGAAATAATCTTCTGTCATTAATTTGTAGCAACACTTTAAACAATCGCAATGCAATCAAAAGGATTTTGATTAGAAGGGTTAAATATCGGGTTTGTTAAGCTTTGGAAAAGTCTAATAGGTAAATCTAAAAAGGAACGCCAAATCCATGTTAACCCCAAATTTAGTAATTTTGGACTTATCATAGTAAAGTTTTTATGCGTGAATGAATGCAATATTTATTTTCAGGGCGGACTGTGCTCTATGTCGGACCCCATGGAGAGCTTCAAGGATGTGGGAGGACAACCCCCCCAAGCACCTGACCCCCAGGTGAGCCCCCCACTATCTACTCTCGATTTACCGGGATCCGATTATCCGGATTTCTCTACGTACGTTACCAGCTGAGACCCCGGGGCGCCGCCACAGATTTGTGGGTTCTTACTTCTTACGTATTAAACCGTTGACCGTGCCGCTGAATCCATAAACAATATCAAAGCCCATTGACTATTCTATAGCTGTGTCGCTGAATTAGACGGCTGCTGAATGGTCGACGGTATAATACGTAAGCACTGATTTGTGTTGTCTTATGTTTATGGCGAAACCAATAACATATATACGGCTTGATTATACTATACCATATATGGCCCTATGACGTCACTAACAAAGTAGTTCCCATCGCGGTGTCGGAATTTTGAGAGCACTTAAATTTAGAAATAGTATAATTAGTTAGTTAAACCCATGTATAAATACAGCGTGTTTCTGTTTTCTCGCCAAAACGCAAAATTTATGTCTCACAAACTAGGCTTTTGAGTATTTTGCTTTTATTTAACTTTTCAGAAGTAGCGAGATTAGTTAGTTGAGTTGTTACTATTGTGGGAATAACCCTTCTTGACCCCGTTGGCTATGTCGAAATCAATTAGAGAAAAAATGTCTTCGAAGTCCGTGGGTTGAGTTCGTTGAACCCTCTTGCCTATTGCACCACAGACAGGGACCGAAGTTAGAGAGCCCCAGGAGGGCAAAAAACATTTCTTAAAGTGAAACTTAAATTTATTTAACGTACAAGGGACCGGTCAAATATTACTAGTGTTCGGCACTAGTTAACTAGAACTAGTTGCAACTAGTAGTTAACTACCGATCAACTACTAGTTAACTAGTAGTTTAACTACTTTTAGTTTAAAGTAGTTCAACTATTAGTTTAACTACTTTTTTTAATTAACTAATAGTTAAAACTACTTTCAAATTTTCAACTACTTCAAAAAAAACTTTATTTAAAATTTAAAATATTTAAAATTTTTTATCACAGGTAGAGTACTCAAATATCATAACCAGAAATAAAGACCATTTTTGCGCGAAGTATAAACGTTTTTTGTGACATAGATAAGAAAGATGTATTAGAATTTTGCCAAAAAGGAAGTTATGAAATTAAATAGACTAGTTAACTAGTAGTTAACGACTTTGGGAAATAGTTTACTAGTTGCAACTGGTCCCAGGAAAAAATAGTTAACTACTAGTTGCAACTAGATTTTCCCAGACTAGTTAGTAGTTGGTAGTTAACTATTTTTTGACTACTAGTTGCCGAACACAAAATATTACGTAAGCACCTAAGGGGGAAGGGGATTCGCTCTTTGCTTATTTTTCCTGACAAGGGGAGAGGGGGATTATGAGTGATGCTTACGTAAGACGTTACAAACACTGCATTTTCGAAAATATCTTGTTTCCTGCATAAATAATTTCAAAATTTAACCAAAACAAATTTTATACAAAAAAATTGAACTTGGAAAAAAAATTCAAGCCTTTTTGACTTGACAAGGAAAATTTTAACGATAGGTTAAGTGTTCATGAAGCACGATGGGGGGGGGGATTTCTGCAATTTAGGCAAAACTAAACTTAAGTACAAAAAAAAGAGCACTATTTTGAAGGGGAAATTTCTGGAATTGTTTTCTGTGAGAGGACCACCCAGACCCCCAATTTCACTTTGGATTCCCATTGAGTACACAATTTTGAAATTTAGAACACACAAAATAAAAATACCATCTCTATGTATGTCATCTGAAACTTAACGTGAAAAAGTACTCATAAAGAGGTACTTGAGAAAAATATTGAGTCAACCACTCCCCCTAAACAAAAGTCTGGTTAATACGGCTATAGATTTGAAATTTTTACAAGTAATTTTATAACAGGAGTAGGGAGAGGGTAACTGGGTAGGTCGGAAAAATAGGTTGACTTACTTGAAATTTAACTAGGAAAAAAAATTCCAGCATTTTGACTTGACAAGGAAAATTTTAATGATAGGTTAAGTGTTCATGGAGAGCACTATGGGAATTTCTGCAATTTAGGCAAAACTAAACTTAAGTACAAAAAAAAGAACAAGGGGGTCGGGCATATTTTCTTACGTAATTATAAAGGGGGATTGCGGTTTGCTTATCGTTGATTTTAAAAAATCCACTGAGTAAGGCATTTTTTAATTCATTTACATTTGCGTAGCTCGAAATGTTTTTGGGACCCTCTAGAAATGAAACCAGTCCCCGCTAACATATTTAAAATTTTTACAAATAAATATTACTATAACAGAGGGAAAATAGGTCGACTTACTTGGTTTTCTTGGCAAATATATAAATCCTATGTATCATGGAGATGTAAGTCATCATAACAGAAGCCGGCACAATTGAAACAAATGTTTTTGCGTCCTTCACCTTCGGAACATAGAGGAAGAATGGGAAGGAGAATGCGTTGCACCGGCTGATGACGTAAGAACAACAGGTTTTCCGAGGTGTGGGTCAACAACCCAAATTGGCCTTGTGTCTGGAATTCCGTTGGTCATTCATCGGTTTAGGGCAGGAGTACTCGCAGATAAATTAGATTTTGTTTTTACGAACTGAAAGTCGATTCCGTAATCATACAAGCCGTAACTAGACTTATTTCGGGAGGGGTTTTGACTCAACTTTTATTCTAAGGTAACCACAATCGAGTACATTTATACGTTAAGTTTAAGATCCCTTAAATTAAAAATTTTGCAAAAGTAAATTTGGAGGGTATGGGGTCCCTGCCCCAGGAAAATTTTGAAAGTTTGCATCTAAAATTAGCATTTTGATTTTATTGTAGCTCCATTAGAAACCCTTTGGGTTCCATCCGAAACAGCTCTTCGTAAACTACCGATTTTTCAAGGGGAGGGGGGAATTATAAGTAGACGTCAAAATTTTGAGGGGTTTAGGGGTCCTCCCCCAGAAAATTTTTTGAGATTTGCCCCTTTAAAATAGTGCTTTATATCATTTTGAAACCTCCTCTTTGGTTAACTCTCAAAGGGAACTGCTTTTTAGAGGCAGAATTTACAAGGGAAAGACACTGTAAAAGACGCCCCACTTTTGAAGGAGGGTTTGGGGGTTCTCCCCAAGAAAAAATTTTGAAATAAATTTCGAATTTTTTCACCTCTACAAATGCAAAAGGATCATTGACTACAATATTCAATTAAGTTTGTTCGGATTTTTTTTTAACTTTTTTATGTTCCAAAATTTTGTATCCTCTACTTTTCACCTTAAACGTAGTGGGAAATAAGTAATTTGTTGGGTCAAAATTGCTTTAAAAGTTTGTAATTCTGATTTGAGTAAAATTATCAGATAAATTAAAATAAAAAACCTTTAAAATACTTCTTTACGGTAATACTTCCACCCATTTTTATATGATATTATTGAAATAATTATAACTAACCAAATATAAAAGTACCTCAGAAAATAAACGAATCTTAAAATGTATTTTAAAATTAACTAATGTAGTTGAAAACATTTAAAACCATCAAAATTTTACTTCTTTTGATAAAAGAATAGTTAAAGTTACTTATATACCTAAAAATGAATTTAAAATTTAAACACTTTTAAAATTAATTTTTGCTAAAATAAGTTTTTGAAGTGAAAAATTTAATCTGGCTTTTATGCTCACTAAAACATCCAAAATAAAACGAAATTTATAATTCATTTTAACTAAAGTAGAAAGGCTTAAAATATTTTTGAGCATTTGATATTTCTAGACTAAAACCTCGCCTTTAACTCTTGTTCTCGAACCCATAGTACAGAATATGACTACGGGATTTCAGATAATAGCGCATTTCTCATTTTTAGTTGTCCGAATTGAAATTGATTCGAATATGACGTTCCTATGACGCCATATTCGTCATGACCTATTTTTAAATTGACGTTCTTCATTTCACTCAAAATTCAGACACCGCGATGGGAACTACTTTGTTAGTGACGTCATAGGGTCAGGAAACCTTGCTGTCAAGTATAGCGATCTTCAACTGTTGTCGTTCTTGATATTTCCCAAGGATTCTGATGGAAAGCTGTGGTGCGGGTCGTCTGTCGAGCAACTCTGATCATGAAGATGATGCGTAAAGGGGAAGGAGTTCCCATAAGCACGCAGCATGTGATCAACTTCAATCTAAAGGTCAGATTATCCTTGTTTTCTTTTGCTAAAATTTATGGTAAAGCTTTTAGAAAGGATCCGCCAGCCGCCATGTTTACCCACAGCTCAATTTATGACCGACAACAATTGTTAATATTATTAGATCCTAAAATAATAGTGTAATTAGTAGAATATTGTTAGAGATCCCTATGCTGACAACACTTAATCATGTTGCTGTGGGAGCTGTGGATAAACATGGTGGCTGGAGGAACCTTTCTAAAGCTGTTCCATTTATCTATGTAATTTAATTACAAAATGTTAAACTAAATTAAAACTTGTATATCATTTGATTGATTGAATTTCGGTACATCAATCTCTTTAATAGTACAGATTATTGTTTACTAACTTAGTTGCTTTAACAATGGATACCTTTATGGGTTGGTAAAAGCAAAATACATCCGAAATATATTTATTTAGTTTCCAAAATATTTGGTAATTGTTAGAACAACGTATTGATATTTGGTACTTGCGTATTAATCGGTCGACCGTCATATTCAGCGGCACATTCTGTGATATTTAGTATTGCTTTTCGTATTGAGCGGGACTATATGATACTTAAGAATCTGATAGGTTTTTTTTGCATTTAAAGTAGTCGACTCCGCTTATTGTGATCACTGTTAATGTTATGAAAATTTACCGGTCCCGATCACTCCTATTTAAATGACGCAAAATTTATCTTTTTATTATATAATCAGTATATCGTTTAATGTTATCAATCTCTGGGGGAAATTCCCTAAAAAACCTCCATTTTTTCCCTGTTTGAAGGCCAATTTTAATACAATATCATACAAAAAGAGTCATTCATTTATTTACGCTATCTCTAAGAATGTATAAAAGTTGCAAAATCCATACTAGATAATTGTTTGAGGCAGGGCCGTAACCAGACTTTTGTTTCGGGGGGTTGACTCAAATATTTTCTGAGGTACCTCCTTACGGGTACTTTTATATGTTAAGTTTTAGATGACAACACTGGATTGAAATTTTGATGCACTAAATTTCAAAATTGTATAAACAATATGAATTCGAAGTAAAAGGGGGGTCTAGGGGTCCTCCCCCAGAAAATTTTTGGACATTTGCCCCTCAAAAGAGTGTTTTAGCTCATTTCTAAGACCCTTTAGATTACACCCATATAGCATAATCTCATTGTAAACGCCCGAATTTTCAAGGTAAAAAGAAGGTATATTGTAATAAATGGCGAAATGTTAAGGGGGTTTTTAGGTTCCTACTCCAGAAAATGTTTTGTCTTTTTCCCCTAAAAGTGGCATTTTAACTCATTTTGAGACACTTTAGTTTTGGGGTTACTACCCAGGTATGGGTTAAATAATGGGCGGTCAAATCAAAGGGCAAAAGAGATGAACGGGTTGTTAAGGGATTTGTGTAAGAGGGAGGAGGTTAAATTCTTAGATGTGTGGAAGGTTTGTAGGAGGGAATGGTTGGGCAGGGACAGTGTGCATTTGAGCCGTATGGGTAACAGGGAGGTTGGGAAGCTGGTTTTGGAAACTTTAAACTCAAAAAACTGATTAAAGAGCGGGTAAGGGCAAAACCTGGTGGGTTAAGAAAATATAAAAATATTTCTTTGGTAAATATTAGGCCATTCAAAAACGACAGGAACACTAATAGGAAAATATTATGTAATCATGGTAAAAACTATTTAAAAGTATATTATTGTAATGCTCGTAGCATAAGGAATAATTTATTAAATAAAAAAAAAAACTTTTTAAAAACCACGTTTTTAAAATGCACTAAAAAGTATAAAATAATTTGAGGATTCATTAATTTTAGCGTTAAATGGGTTCACAATTTTCAGGGATGATAGAGAAAATAAAAAAGGAGGAGGGGTGTTAATCTATGTTAGGGATTCTTTAATTTTTTCGGAAATTAAGTTAAACTGTAAACCTGAGGGTATCGAATCAGTCTGGGTAAAACTAATGAACGATAAGGGAAAATGCTTAATTATAGGAAATATATATAAACCTCCGAATAGCAGTGAACAACCGGAAAATGACATGTGTAAGCTAATTCAAGAAGCTTCTCAAAAGGGAGAATTGGTATTAATGGGTGACTTTAACTATCCGAACATTGACTGGGAGAACAACCATGTAGTTTCCGGCAAAGGCTCAGAGTTTTTGGAGGTGATTCAAGATTGTTTTCTACACCAGATGGTAAATGAAGGGACTAGGGACAGTGCTATTTTAGATCTAGTTTTTACCAATGAAGAGGATAGGGTCAGGGATTTAACTACGGGGGAACATTTAGGAGAAAGCGACCATAGAAGTATTAGGTTTAGTATCAATTTTCAGTCTACAATAGTATGTAACACAAGAATTATTCCAAATTTTAAAAGGGCAAACTTTCAAAATATCAAGGATGAATTAAAGGAGACATTTAGTAGGAGTCTGAAAGAAAAGCAATCAGGTCGACTATGGGAAGAATTTAAGGGTATTTTAAACAAGGTGATAAAAAATCGTATAATATTTAAGCAAAAAGGGAAATTGCGTAAAATGACACCCATGTGGTTTTCATGGGAAACGAGAAAGGCATTGAAGTTGAAACAAAAATCGTTTAAATTATACAAACGCACTGGTAATGATAGTGATAGGGAGGCTTATTTAAAGGCTAGAAAAGATTTCAAATACATCAGTAGGAGGCAGAAAATGGCTTTAGAGGAAAAACTTGCTAGGGACATCATTCGAAACCCAAAGGAATTTTATGCGTAGGCGGGAGAGAAGATTAAAGTAAATTCTACCTTGGGGCCATTAAAGTCAGGAGAGGGCATATTTGTTCAGGATGATGTGGGTATGGCAAATTTGTTAAATGATTTTTTCACAGGGGTTTTTAATAAGAACTTTAAATTTACGGGTGACTGTACAGTAGTTAGTAATGGAGGTGGGGTAATTCCGGATTGTAGTTTTAATAGGGAGGAAATTATTCATCTACTAATAGGCATTAAGCCATCTAAAGCACCAGGGCCAGATGATATTTATCCTAAAGTTCTGGTGGAATGCGCAGAAGAATTGGGGGACATAATTCTGACAATCTTTAAATCAACATACGATTCGGGTTTGGTACCAAATGATCGGAAAATAGCGAACGTAACACCAATATTTAAAAAGGGACCAAAATGCGATCCTGGCAATTATAGACCAGTGAGTTTAACGTCAGTCATCTGTAAGATTTTCGAGACCGTACTAAAAAAACACTTAATGCTGTACTTAGAAGGGGTTAACATACTTTCAGACTACCAGTTTGGATTCAGAAAGGGAAAGTCGTGTCAAACAAACCTGTTAAAGTTCTATGACGAAGTAACAAAGGAGTTGGATAAGAAAAATAGTGTAGATCATACTTGCCAACTCTCCGGATTTTGGCGGGAGACTCCGGATTTTCGCTCTCTCCTCCCGCCCTCCGGATTTTCCCCGAAAATCTCCCGCTTTCTCGGTTTTCTCCCGCTTTTTTTCGGGATTCCTGGTTTTTTCGAAATTCTGCCCAAAACCAACCGTAAATGGTTACTTAAGAAGTTATGTAGTATTTCAGGCATGTGATTTTTCCGCTAAATAGCGGAAATCCGCTAATTTTACAGGTATTGATTATCGGAATTCCGATTTTTTTGAAATTTTATATTCCGCTCAATTTGTGATGCACAACCTGCGGTCCGCGAACTGATTTGAATTTTTTTCAGATAATCCCTTTGTTAAATAATCCTTACTTTCCAGATTTTTTCCAAGAAAAATGACTAGTTCGTGGAAAAAGTCGGAAAAATCGCGATTTTCGTGCAAGTTTCGTTTTGTGTGCGGAGTGTCCCGTTCTTCCCGCGACTGCTTTCTCGGTCGGCCGAGGGCGCCAAGTTGGAAGGCGGCTTCCTGTGTTGCTATAGACGACATTAGTCAAAACGTCACTTGCTTGTTTGGAAACGTAGATTCCATCCGTGATTGGTTCCGTACGGATTGGTACGGATTTACCTCCAATCACGGAACCAATCACGGATAGAATCAACGTTTCCAAACAAGCAAGTGACGTCACACTAATGTCGTCTATTGCGATGTAGAAAAAACAACTTTAGAGTTGTCAGAAGCCTACAAGTCCGGTGTTCGAGATCACATTCTCCGGAAAAAGTCGAAAAATAGCGATTTTTCGCAAAAGTTCGGGCGCCTAGTTGAAGTTGGCTTCTCGTTGTAATTGCGATGCAGAAAAAACTTTTTCGTTGTCAGAGGAGCCTATTTAGTGTGAAACCTCTCAGATCGCATTTTTGTTGATTTTAGTCAGATATATAAGGAGGGAGCGTGGAGACTTCCCCCCCCTAAAAAAAAATCTGACTAGGTGTTCAAAAAAAGTTAAAACCCTGTTTTTTAGGGTCAAATTTCCAAAAATTTTCTGGGGGAAGACCCCCAGACCCCCTTTTGTATTTGGAACTCTTTTTCACCACTTTTTTTACATTAAGATTAAGTTAAAAAAAATGCAAATCTTACTTAAAAATTTCACCACAAAAAAGGACCCCTAGACAGATTTATTTGGGTCCCTTCTGAAATCGTATATAGCACTGTAACTCATCTAGACACTTCTAAAAATTTTGGAGCAATCACATGCCTGGTATTTAATCAATGGTTACTCAAGAAATTATTTGTTTAAATTCTAATAGTGAAGATGTTTAATTTTTTTAAAATCTAATAAGGTAGATTAAAAGCTACAACATTTAATTTGTGGAAGTTTTTCAAAGGAAAGGACTTCAATATATGTTCCTATTAAGATTAGTGCAATGGAAAGAAAGGTTCTTCAGTAAAAGGTATGCTAGCATTATAAAACTCAACATACATTAACTTTTATTCAACTTTTTACATAAAGGTAATTATTTCTTAAAAAAAAAACATTTTGTATTGTTACGTTTTTTATTTCTATACTTTTATATTTTTCAATAACTAAATACAAAAATTTTTAAAACTGTTAAATTTTTATTTTGAGCACATTTTATCTTTTTATAATTGGTTTGCAATGGGCTATACATCGATAAAAATTTCTCCTGATTTCTATGGAAAATCTCCTGATTTTTGACTTTCAGAGGTTGGCAAGTCTGGTGTAGATATATTTTACATAGATTTTCAAAAGGCCTTCGATAAAGTTCCACATGAGGCACTGCTCTTTAAATTGGAAAAAAGGGGGGTAAAACATTATTGTGGATTAGGAACTGGTTGATAGGTAGGAAGCAGAGGGTGCAAGTCAAGGGTAATTATTCTCAGTGGACAGAGGTCAAGAGTGGTGTACCTCAGGGGTCAGTATTGGGACCGATTCTCTATAATTTTCATCAACGATATTAGTCAGGATATCAAGAACCAAATTAGCATCTTTGCTGATGACTTAAAAATTTGGGGGAGGGTAGATACTCAGGAGCAGGTTCAAAATTTACAAAGCGATCTAGATATTATATCGGTATGGGCAGAAAAATGGGGCATGTCCTTTAACATAGGTAAATGTCAGGTATTGCACATGGGTTGTAGCAATAGTAGGGCTGAATTTTATCTGCAAGGGGATAAAATAAAAGAGGGCGATAGTATCAGAGATCTAGGGGTGATAGTAAATGAAGACTTTAAAATGAAACATCAGTGTTCAGCTGCAAGTAAAAAAGCTAATAGGATGTTGGGATACATTAAAAAAACTGTTTCTTCAAGGTCCGGAAACATTATTTTGCCATTATATAGAGGCTTGGTAAGGCCACATCTCGAATATGCTGTTCAGTTCTGGTCTCCATACTTAAAAAGAGATATAGATTTAGTTGAAAGGGTTCAGCATAGGGCTACTAAATTGGTCAAGGGTATATCTAGTTTTAGTTACGAGGAAAGACTTAAGAAGTTAAATATGTTCACTTTAGAGAAAAGAAGGGCTAGAGGGGATTTGATTCAACTTTTTAAAATGTTAAAACAAGGGGACACAGAGGGACTCTGTACGGGTAATAGAACGAGGGGTCACAGTTCAAAATTGAATAAGGCAAGTTTTAAACGGGATTGTAGGAAGCATTATTTTTTTAATAGAGTAGTGGATAAATGGAATGCATTACCTGAATCGATAGTTAACTCAAGTGGGGTGGACGAGTTTAAAAGAAAAGTAGACGAATACTGGAAATCGGGGGGGAGGTTGAATTGAATAGACTGGATCAACCTTGCTGGGCTTTTAGCCTGTAGTTGATCGACTATATTTGTATTTGTATTTGTATTTAGGTTACATTAAAGAGGACCGCTCCTTGTAAATCCCACAAGTTTGAAGGAAAAACCGTATACTTAATCGATTTCAAAATTTCGAGGGGGTTTGGGGGTCCTCCCTCAGAAAAATTTTGGAAATTTTACCCTTAAAAGTAGGGTTTTGACTCATTTTGAGACCCTTTGGGTTATACCCGAAGAGGATATCGCTCCTTGTGAGACATAATTTTCAACAAAAATAGCAGTATAAAAATTGATGTCAAAATTTCGGGGGGGGGGGGGGGGGGGTTGAACCCCTAACCCCCCCCCTTGGATACGGCCCTGGCTTGAGGTGCTTTAATTAGGACTTCATAGTTGTGATTTTGTTGTAAACACTCTAGTTACGCTGTTTGAAACTTTCTAGTATCAAATCGCGTATTAAATATTATCAATCGGATATTGTTATCATTCTACTCTTGGACAAAAGTCATCCCATTAAGCCGAATCTACAGTATTTTTTAATACTAGGAAGATATTTTGTGCCTTATTTTAAATATGTTAATCTTCGGCTAATATCTGTTTTGAATAGTTGGAAACTTAAACCTTCGATTTGGTCGAATATCTACCACTTTTTCTACTCAATTAAGTAAGTCGAACTAAAGTGACTCGCCCCTCTTTCTATAAGTTCTTTAGCCAAACACATTTCCCGCTTTCTGCAAACGGAACAAATCTTTATTTCCAAGAGTCCAAATTCCCAAATAACAATACCATTTAATGGGAATTTTCCCTTATTTTTTGAAAACATAAAAAATGCGTTTTTCTAGTTAAAAAATGTTCAAAATTCAAAACTTGACTTAAAAAAAATTACAAAATTTAGTTAATTCCATATTAAGTTAATTCCATTTAAAATAAAAATTAGACATTCGCTTTGAATCCTAAAACAATTTTTTTTCAAATAATGTGTCGTCACATACTGTTTCAGCGTTCTTTTTAAAACTTCGAAATTAGACTGAAAAATATGTAAGCCTTCGACACTAAGTCCAGTTCCGGAGCATCTTACAGTTCGTAATACAAACTTGAGAGTTCGTAAAAACGAGAACCAACAAGTCGTCAAATTTGTCTTAAATGATGTCGCACTGTTTTTGACCCCCTCCCTCCCCTACGTCACGAAGTGTCACACTCCCCCCCTTTGTCACGCTACCAATAATAAATTTAGAATAAGGTTGGTAAGACTTTGGAACTCAATGTTTTTATAGAAGTTTAGGTGCACCATACCTTATAAGTTTAAAGTGAACTCTTATTTCGTTGGTATGGATCTTATAATAATGTCATTTAAGCTACATTTTCCAGAAAAAAATGTGTTATTTAGTTTTATTTTTATATTCAATCTGTGATGTCACAATTCTTGAAACCCCCCTTGTCGCAAAGTGTCACAGATTGATGAACCCCCTCCCTCCCCTTTAAGCGTGACGTCATTTATGGACGGTCCCTCAGCAGCGCTCGAGTTAGTGTAGTGTTGCTTTTCCGCATAACACCATTCTTGCCCGTGGAGCGTGCATTGATACTTCAAAAAGCGCCGAACTTTCTACCTCCGTCGAGGTAATCAGGGGCGAAGCTACTGGGGGGGCGTGGGGGGGCGTCTCGCCCCCCCAAAGTCGGCAATTTCGATCATAGTCGGCAAATTCTAGGTTTTTAGATTCTTAAAAAAAAACTAGGTTGGCAATTAAAAAAAAGCTTTTTTTCTTCTTTAACATCTCCCTTCTCCACAATTTTCGGAGTAAAGTCGTAAAATTGTTTGGGGAGTGGCCAGCAGAGATGTCAAAATAACCGGTTAAAACGGTCAAAATCCTGACAGGGTCATAATTCCGACCGGTCAGAATCCCAACAGTCGAAATCCCGACAGGTCGAAATCCCAACTGGGTCAAAATCCCGAGAGGTCAAAATCCCAACTGAGTCAAAATCCCGACAAATCAGGTTCGATCCCAACGTGGAAATCCCGACTGGGTCAAATTGCTGACATGGCTGATGACGTAATCCTGACATGGTGACATGTAAGAATCCCGACACCCCGACAGGGTCAGAATCCTGAGAGGTTAAAATCCCGATTGAATCAAAATCCCGACTGGGTCGAAATCCCAACTGGGTCAAAATCCCAACTAAGTCAAAATCCCGACAAATCAGGTTCTCAACGTGGAAATCCCGACTGGGTCATATTGCTGACAGAGTCATAATCCTGACATGTAAGAATCCCGACAGGGTCAGAATCCTGAGAGGTTGAAATCCCGATTGGGTCAAAATCCCGACTGAGTCAAAATACTCACTGGGTCAAAATCCCGACAGGTCGAAATCCCAACTGGGTTAAAATCCCGGTCAGAATCTCGACAAATCTGGTTTCCGACGTCGAAATCCTGACGCGACAGAGTCAGAATCCCGACAGGTTGAAATCCTGACAGGTCTAATTCCCGAAAAATTTCATTGATATAGATTTGTTTTGACTAATAATGTGTTATTTTCCTTTATTTATGAAGGTATCTAGAATTACACAGGTCTGCAATGAAAAAGCTGTTCGATGAATTATAGTGATTTTCTATGTATTTTAGTGTGCTGATTACGAAAAAAATATTGAAAAAAAAATCCTATACGTCAGGATTTGACACAAATTGCCAATTTATTTTCGAATTTGTGCATTTTTCATAGTTTTTGAGCATTTCTGACTCCTTTACAATTTAAAATTAGAAGCTGTGAATGATGCACATAGTAAACTTATCTCATCAGGGCATAATAGAGATGGAAAGAAAGTACCAGGGAAGATTTAATCGCCCCATAATGACGAATTTTTGATATATAGTTGAAAAAAGGCTCTTGTTGCTACTCCCGAGGGTAAATGTACTAAGAGAAGCCTCATAAGGGGAAAAATTGGCTTTAATTCAGTTGTAAATAAGCTTATTTTAGTTATATAAAGATTTTCATGAAGAATTTATAAAACAAAAATATATTTTATGAACATATTTTCCTTAAAATTAAAATAAAGGCTTATTTTACAAATTTATCGAAATTTTCGGGAAAAGTGGCATTCCAGAACAAAAAAATATCCTTTTTGAATTCAGAGCACAAAAACACATTAAAATCGTAAAAAATAGTAAATTTAAATTAAAAAAATACACTTTTTAAGTGTATTTATCCGGTTGATAGATTTAATACCAATTAAACATTAACACATCCCGACCTGTTTTGTCTAGTTGTATAAAAACCTATCTACTTTTGATTTTAGGAACTGACGCGGAATGAACTTGTTAAACCGAATAAAAACTACCAGTTTATGTAAAACCGTCGGTTTTATTCATCTATATCTATAGGGTTTAATACCAGTAATTGAACTTTTTTCAAATTAAATAAAAATAGACGGGGTAATGGCATTCAAAAACAAATAAACTTTTTAAACCAAATAAAAACATGAATTTATTCCGGTTGTACGATACTAACAATCATATTCTTGGTTTTCTCTGATGAAAGACTAATTACATTTCTTAAACTGGATAAAAAAGACGGTTTGAATTTTATCACCACAGATGTAGGGTTTCGGATTTATGGACAGCCCCATGGAACAAAAAACTCAAAAGAAACACAATCATATAATCAATAAATTCAGAGTTCTAAATGGAAAAAACCACCTTTCCAACCAATTCGATTGAACTTTTATGTCTTTTGTTGGTTACTTATTGTTCAAGCAAAGAGCATATCTCGTAATATGAATTCCTGCCTTTTTAATGCTTAAGATTTATAAGTTATGGTTGTAGCTCCAAAGTAGTTATGATTGCGCCCTTATATTCTTGGGCGCGGGGGTCTAAAAGACTATTTTGTCATAAAGTTATGATTTTTGTACGATTCAATTTATCACCGAGACCGCGCTTCGCGAGCAGTGTCGATGGTTTCGGTTTTCCCCTCCTTTCGCCGTTGAGGGAGAAAGCCCCCGTCCATCCCCACGAGCTGCAAGTGTATACGGTCCGGTCCTTCCTGGAAAAATGAGAAGACCATGGGAACATAGCATACTCTTTTGTTTAGAAGTGACCGACCGACTGACTGTCGCCCAGATCCAGATGTCCTCTGAAAGGGGAGATAATGAATGCCCAAGGACACCCCCAAGTCGTGGGACAGCTTCAAACCTTCGCCAACGCCCTCTGCTTTTTTGTGTCATAATTGGCAGTGTTAGAGAAGAATATTGTGCGTTTTGGTTAGAGCTGTTCATTATTGTTACATTTACATTACGATCAAATTTTTGGGTAAGTAAAATGAAATCCTGGTTTTCTTAATTCTAAAATTGTCTTAAGTTATAATGTGTTACCTGAAATTATCATGCGTTGATCATTAATTTGTTTTTGAGAAAAATCCTCTTCTGCCTTAAGCAAATTATCAAAACGAACCCCAATACTAGTATATCACATAATAGAGTGTTTTCAGGTGATGTCACAACCGGTTATTTTCTTTTAACTGTGTACCTTCTGTAGGGCTTTTAACTGTTGCTAAGGCCATTGTTTATCTGTTACTAAGGCGGTTTTTAGGTATGGGATGACGTGATTGCAAATGCTCAAATAGAAGAATTCCACGGCTAGTTCATTTTCTGTAACTGTTAACCTTTGTATGGCAAAAAAAAACTGTAACTTTTCTGTTGTTAAGTCCGAGTCATGTGATTGAAAATGCTCTATTTCTTTAATTGCTTGATTTAGGTTTCGATTTGATGTCACGTTATCTTTTAACAGTTTTTTGCTTTATTTTTAACCGCTTTAACTAGTTTTTCGTTGCTAAATACGTATGGAGTTTTTCCCCATTTGAAGTTTGGCTTAGCAAATAAAACCAAGTCTCTCAAATTAATATAATTTGAAAAATATAATTAAGAACAGAAGTAATTTCTTTGATATAATTTCCTTTTAAATATACCTTTTCTAATGTATGGTTTTAACAACAAATTGGTTGTGTTTTTCTTGGACAATTTTTTAACAAAATACAGTGAACAAAATTAATGTATATATGATGAATATTTTTTAAAAATCTTTTTATTACTTTTAAACAATTTCAAATGTTTATAATGTTTAGAGTTTGAAATCACTAGAATAGAATAGAGTTGCTTCAAATGAAAGAACATTTAGCAAATTAAAAGTTGTGAAAAACTTTCTTAGAACAATGATGACTGATCCTATGATGCTTACGTGTGAGAAGGACATTTTGGATTGTTTAGATTTGGGCGCTGTGGTGGTTAGATGGGCTAATCTAAAAAAGCGACATGTTAAAATTAATGTTGAATAAATGAATGTTAATAAATGAAACAATGAATTTGATTCCTTAAATATAAATAAACAAGCTAAATATTTATAAGTTGTACTTGGCATTTTACTGAAAACTTCATCCTGTTAATTTAATCAGATTCACGAATTTCCGTCCACACATACTGCTAAAAATAAAGAGTTTTTTATCAAAATATTTTACTGGAATATTTACAGCAATCGAACGCAAGTGGGTGGTGTGTCGTGTGTCCTCTGCTACATTCTAATGTGTAACGCATTAAAAGTTCTAATGTGCAAAATTTTATCCTAATTGATTAATACTTCTGTCAATGTGTCTTTGTGTGTTTTATACAAATCCAGTTTTCTTCCGATCTGCTAAACACTTGGTATACGAACGTAGAAAATTTCAACGAAAAACATAGGCTATGTTTCGAAAACCATAAATGACCCCTTGACCATCTTTTTTTACCCTTATAGTTATTTTGCCGAAATAGCTTTATTTCTCCCCAAAAAGAAATATGCTTGCCCCATTGTTACAAAGAAAAAATAAGCAGAATAACAAGTTTTTAAAGGAAAAACTAGACACGTCTACTTAAATTTTATACCAATAATTTAAAAATATATTTCTAAGAAATTTAAAATTTTAATCTGCCAAGTATGGTTTTAAAATATCTTTATTTGAGAATTTATCTAATTTTCTTAAGTAAAAAGTTTCATGGAATTACATTGTTGTTAAAATAGTCTCCATGGAATATTAAAAATGTTAAAGCAACTATGAAAGATAGATTTTTCTCAAATTGGATTAAAAAAAGTTAATTAAAATCCTAAAGATATCTAGGACTTTAAATGTACATTTTAAGTAATTTTTGGGATAATATTTCTTTAATACATACTTCTTATTGTTTTTCATAGGGGTCATGTGGTAAATGTTGAAATCGTTCAAACCTTTACATGCTTCACAACTAGATGAATTTTAATACATCTAACTCAATAAAGTAAGGTAAGGTACATTAAAAATTTTAAAGAAGAAAGCTATTAATCCACTCGTGCAAGACCGGTAATATCAGCTAGTTTTACAAAGACATAATATATACAGACACATATACTATTTTTAAAGATTTAATTTAAAAAAAAAAATTAGTCGGCAAATTCGTCATATACGCCCCCCCAATGAATTCTGCTTAAATACGCCCCTGGAGGTAATATTGACTAGACTGCCAATCCAACTGTTTTTTCCTCCATATATAGCTACCGTGTCAACAACCTTTCTTTAACTTTTCATATGTTAATACGACGGTGGGCAACCTCCGGCCCGCCACGTCATTTGGTCCGGCCCGCGGAACATTTTAAAAATTGTACTCAAAAATCACATATTATTCTAGTCCAGATTTTTGTAACTTAAACATAATTTTTGTTTCTAATCAAAATATTAATCTATTGTAGATTAATGTAACTAACTTTATAATTATTGTGTGTAATATTATTCTAGTCCAGATCAGTGGCGGATACAGGGGGTGGCACTCTGGAAAGTGCCCCCCCTTGGACCCAAAAATCATTCATAAGTACGAAAAAAAGTCCCAAAAAGTACTCAAAATGAGTTAAAACCTACTTTTACAGGTCAAATTTCCAAAATTTTTACATTTTTTTCAAAAGATAAAGATGATGGTCTGAAGAAGTGCCCCCCCCCATTGGAGCCGTGCTGGATCCGCGCCTGGTCCAGATTAATGTAACTTCATTATAATTATTTTATGTAATCTAGATATTGTACAAGTCCAGATTAATTTTTAACTTTAAAATTAAACTTCATAAATATAATAACAGGCCTCATTTTTTTAATAAAAGAATATTACCTATTATCTACTCTGGCCCTCCACGACATTATAATCTTTGAGTCCGGCCCGCGGATTCGAAAAGGTTGCCCATACCTGTGTTAAAGAATAGCCGACGTACTGGCCCTATGGTTAGAGCATCTGACAACGAAAGCTAATACCGAATATACGGAATAATTAATAATATACGGAAGCCGGTTGGGATTAATAGACTTTGATTTGTGCCCGAGTGCCTCCAGGTAATGTTAATTCCATGGGAGCATTCTCTGAGCCTCTTCACGCGAAGAGGGTTGGGAATTTAGACTTAAAAGACCCCTTAAAATATTCATTTTGAGGTCATTTTTAAAAAGACCCAGTATTTGATCAATGCAAAATTTCGAGGGGGTACGCCTAGCGCCTGACAGATTGAGAATAGCAAAAGCCGAGTTCGAGACCAAGTTAAAAGGGACGGCCCGTCCCTCCGAATCTCATTGGGCATCCCCCCTGCACCTAAGAAGTCCGACGGGTAAGCGTGGTAGTATTTTTACCACCGAATTGCACATCCCTCATCCAACCTATGGATCAAGGGATTCTGCGATCTTTAAAATGCCAATAGGGGAGGCGGACTTTTTAAGGAGGCTGCTGAGTTCGTGCAATTCGGGCACTGGCATCGAAGAGTTTTCGAAAACATATTCCCTAAAAGATGCCCTATTCAACGCTGCGTGGTATTTGGTTTCCCAAAGCACACTGATTAATGGATGGCCACCTTCGATTCTGCTGGATGCAGATGATGACGGGCAAGATTTTGGAGGATTTCGTGCATCACATGAAAAAGGAGGAGGAGTTGCTGAGGTTTGCGAAAGGATTGCCATGCTCAGCTGCAAAAACAATCCACGAAGAAATTTTCCGCGAGTGTTAACCATAGTGTTAACTCGTCCATCAAGATGCGGTTCTTCAACTCACTGACGGGGAAACCGCCAGCTAAAACAAATAGGATTCCTCGGGAAGTGAGAGTGAACCCGACGATACGGGAGAAAAAATTTCCATCGAGCGTACGCTAACAGAAGAACTGTTACGCGGAATGGAACAAAAATCTTTTTTCTCAGAATCCGATATTATGTCAGTGTATAAAATTAAAGAAAAACTTGTTAAGGAAAGACCTATAATCTGTTCATTTAGAACTGGCGCCTGAGATGAAATGTATTAGAAGCAGTTACTATTATTATCATCGAAAGCATTTTCTTCTGCAATGACAATAAGGCAGCCGAAGTAGTTTAAATACTGTAAAAAAATCGGGCACTGAAGTTGTGTGATGACCGTTATGAAGCATTATTTGAGCGTTTTTGATCCTTGTTAGGTTTCGGTTTTTATTGTGTTTAATAAATTACAATCCTGTTTCAGGCTTGTTTGATCCTGTTTAAATGAACAGACTATAACTGATGCTGACAAAATTAACGGATTTCTACAAGTAATTAAGGTAAATAAATATTTAGTATAATTTCATCAATGTGTTGATCTATGTGTTATAAAATGTTTCATTTTTAGCTATATACGTTGGTTATGACTACGGCGAAATTTTATTTTAAACAATTTATCGTAGACGATGTTAACGCAATTCCCGTTCATATATGATCGGAAATTTAGATTTACGAAAACGGAAAATGATAGTAGGGTATTTTAAGCGGGTATTTCGGTTTTACTAAAGCAGCTACGTCTTTAATAGCGTTTTTTCCTGAACGGACCCGAAATCATTGAAATTCCGAACTCCGGGATGATGTCGGCCCCGAACTTGCCGGATAAAGGGAGGGATTTGAACCCCAAAATCCACCCCTTGGATACGGCCCTGTCGGTACTCATTGATTTCAATTCCAGTCAGGTGCTTTTTTCTAGTTCTTTCGAGTTTTTCATCATGAAGGAAGGTTGCTTTAAACATCTTTTGCCTTTCATTCACTTAATTTTTGGAGAAAGAACACAAATATAACCGTTCTTTGTCTTGAGGTTTTACATTTAATTTCAATAAACTACGTTTAAGTTCAACTTGGGTTGAAACACACATTGCATATTCACATGAAGTTTTTTCTTGGAGCCTACTTTTTACGGATATAGTGAATTTTCTGTCACGGCTGTCTCATTCGAAGAAAAAGATGTAAAAGTCTGTTTATTCTTGTCATGCCTTTTAAAAACCCCAAATATTTTTAAATTTCCATTAAAAGGTCATTTGAATGAAATGTAGACAAATTCTTTATTGCACGCATATAACATACCAATACTTTTCAAAAGTATACAAATTTGTAAGTTTCCTTTGCATTTGTTTGTAATACGCGAAGTTACGGTGCGGTGTCTGAATTTTGAGTGAAATGAAGAACGTCAATTTAAAAAATATAATTGTTTTGTTAAACCCACTTATATATAGTGGCTTTTTATCACGATTTGCGTACCGAAACTCCTCCTAGCAACCCACCCGACTTTGTGTTTACCCATTTTCTCCTTCCGCGTAGTGACCTACTGTGTACTGGAAACGTTGCTGTCGAGCATGTTTTTTCACTCAGCGGTCGATTCAATATTGGAATTGGTACGAAAATATAGAAAAGTTTATCTGGAAATTATAATCACTTTATATTTAAAAAAAGTATTAGTCGCTGCTGTTTAAAAAAAAAACTCCCTTTGAGAGATTTAAACTCTTATTACGCAAAAACAAAACTACTTGATGGAATACTATGAAATTTTGAAGATTTGTAGAGATATGTAGGAGGATCAATTTTGTTTTTTAAAGCTAATTGATGAGATTTTTAGAACTGGAAAAGTGAGAATTATTTTTTTCCTCTCCGAACTATTCGCAGCCGAATCGTGATTTTTTTTTCAGCCACATACGAGGAAGAGTCGAAAAGTTCCCGGAATGTGGTCTCCTACATTCACGCAGGTGTTAGTTGGAGGGGAAATAGTGTCTTTTTCAGAGGTTTGCAGCGCTAATAAGGAAAACACACAGCCATCTGGAATTCATTTACGGTATTGCCGGTGTTATACTTGGTTGCAACGTTTCTTAAACCCACGGTAAACACGAAGCCTGTTGGGTTGATAGGAGGAGTTTTGGTACGCAAATCATGATTGAAAAGCACTATATATGCATGGGTATAACAAAATAATCCTATTTTTAAATTGACGTTCACTCAAAATGCAGACACCGCGATGGGAACTACTTTGTTTATTAGTGACGTCGTAGGGTCAACTTAAGTTGCAGTCTAGTATAGCTGCAGATCATCTATATCTATAAAAGCCAAATACCACTGACTGACTGACTCACTCATTCATTCACCGCCGTATCGACCAGCACGGGTTTCCTTCGAGTTAACTCTCAGCGAGAGGAGACCCTCTGATTCAGGCTAAAACGTTATCGACCAACCAAAACTCGAGAGGTAACCTCCCGAAAAAGGGTTGAAATCTAACCCCCCAACTTTGGCAGGTTAACCCAGTTAACCCTGGGTTTCCTCGAGTTTATTTACATTTGAGCGCCATCTTTTCTCGCTAACATGGATGTGGGATATGGATTTATTTCTATAAGACAAAATAGTAATTATTTTTACTTTCTAAAACGATATGATTTGATAAAAGTACTATTGAAGCTGTGGTAGAAATAGAAGCAGATCTTGAATCTAAAACTAGTCGAAACAATGCAATATCTCCGCTCATGAAGACTGCCATTTGACGGCCATCCGATTTTTTTGCATTCATAAATCAACAGCTTAGTATTGGTTAAATTAGCCGGAATTAGATATCATTAGCTTCTGTCATTCAGTAAGTCTTGGTTCATAACATGCAAATCATTAAAAATTCATTTGTATTATTAATGTGTTCGGGAGTGTTCTGATTACTTGAGCTCTGAAACATATTTTGTTCATTTCAGAAGCAGAAAGTTTTATACTAAATTCGTGTTTCCATCTGTTCTGGGTGCTCTTGATTGCACATTAATAAAATCTAAATTTTCAGCAGAAATATTGCATTGTTTGTATCAGTTCTAGATAGTAGATCTGTTTAATTTCTTCCACCACAGCTTCAATAGTGTTTTTATCATATCTGAATTGTTTTTAAAAGTATAAATAATCCAAATTATCAAAATAAAGTTCTTTAATTTATATAGAATATCCAGTCTCCTCTCAGTTTTTTGAAAGAATTCTATATCTTTCATATTCTTATTGTGTTTTTAATAAAGTTATTATTCATAAAGTTATTTTCATATGATTTTGCTTGTATGAATTTATAGTGAAATTCCTATAATTTTGATTTGAAATAATTAAATAAACTACTATGGGTTGTTTACTAGAAATAAAAAACTATAAACTGTAGCAGTCAAGAAATGTGAAATGATTGTAAAAATTTCCCCCAGAACTAATTAAGTTGAAAATAATTATTCCCCTTTCATTTCTCTAGCTTTCAATTATTTTGCTTAGTTTTTTATTTATTTCATCATCTTGAACTGTGTAAATATAAACTTTTTAGCATTCTAACCACCCCTAGTACTGGCTTATCAGAGTTCTTAATTAGAGATGTATTAACTTCATCACACAACTAAAAAAAAATTTAAAAAAAAACATGAAAACTTTATAACTTTAAGAAAATATTTTTAAGTCATCCAATTTCTCATTCTATCAAAGATAACAAGATTGATATGCTAAAATTTCCCCCATATGCAGTCTAACTATAACTATAGTCTAACTGTATGGCTGTATATTGAAATTTATGCAGTCTTTATCTCATTATTACCCTTCATTATATGGTTACCATTAACCTTTTACCCGCCGATGTTCCCAAATGGGAACATCAATTGAGGGAATTTTTTTACCACTTAATTTTTCATGCAAGAAAATGATACTTGCTAGAGAGCTACATCAAGATATGAATTTAATTTACATGCAACTACTTTTCACATAGTATTTAATCCATTTTATAGAATTTAGGTCAAATTTACTGATTTTTGGCTCTTTGAAAAGTTATACAAGTTTCAATTTCTGATAATTTTAAATAAAATTATTGTTAAATAATTTTGCTGTGTTTTAGTAGCTGCAGTACGCATCTTTCCATTTGGCATAACAGAAGAATTTTGTATTTTATTTTTAGAGAGTAATTGCCAATTCACTGTTTATGTTCCCAAATGGGAACATCGGCGTTTGGAGTATAGATTTTATGGGGATTTTTTGCCATGTAAAAACTCGAGTTATTTCCTATTCCCTTTAATTTTTTGGTCTTTTTATGTCTCAAAAGATATAAAACTAGTTTAAAATGATACTTTTAGTATCTAAATCAATAATTTCAATTTTTTTTACCTGAATTAAGGTGGAATAATTACCGAATATTTATAGCAGATTACCACGAAAATATCACTTTTTTCACTTTTCTACCCATAAATTTTAAGTAATAATCATAAAGGATTATACAAAGGGAATATTTGAAGCACTTCTAAAGACTTGCGTATTTATTTTGTTCTTGATCTTTTTTTAAATAAATATTTTGGGTAAAATATTGAAGAATTTTGAAAATGATGAGAATTGTGTACAGCTGAAAGATTCTTATAACGTAAGTTGGATTCAAGATATATATAATTCAGTTTGAAATCGTCCATGAGAAACTCAGTCTTATTGAATGAATGGAGATAATTTATGATTATCACTTTTGGAAGCTAATTAGATTTGAATGAAATACCGGGATTTTTTGCTAGGTATCCGAATAGGAAAGTAATTAAAAGTAATTTTTCACACTGGAGCAGAACTGTTGAGCTTCAAAAATCATTGGAAAACTCCTTTCGTATCTTTTATACCGAAATATTACATATAGCATTAGAAAATTTTAAGAAAAAGTGTCTCGCATGTAATAAAAATGTGAATTTTTTCTTATGAAAATCACTAAAATTTTAGCCAGTTATTCAACTATGGCTAATAAACATGCAGAAACTGTTCAATATCATAAAGATATCCCAAATTATTAAGTAGAAACAGATTTCAGTATTTTTATTTGAATAAATTGTTAAATATATGCCCTTTAGAAACCCCCCTAAAAACTTCACCCCAAACGCCGATGTTCCCAAATGGGAACATCCTCAAAATCACCCTTAGGATTTTTTTTCAGCCAAAAAAAGGCAAGATTGGTTTTAATATAGATGAAACAAGCCATTTAAGCCAAAAAGCAGAACATTTACTTTGAAATTTGAATTACGGCGTTTAAAAGGTTAAAATGTTCTAATGAATTCTTCTTATATAACTATACTTTTTATTGTGTAATTTTCCCCTTTAAAATTGTATTGTCAAATTTTTCAGTAATCATCAAGCTGCTTTATGCATAAAATATTAGTTTATTTTTATTTTAGTTTAAGTATTTATATTAAAACAAAGATGTACAAAGCATAGGAAAATAATTATTTTAGCCAAGGAGAAATTTTAAAATCCTATTTAGGCAATAGTAATAATTTTTCTTCAGAAAACAGTTTATATGAGTTCTATCAGAAGTAAAATGTTCACAAATTTCTAGTAGTAGTACATTTCTGGTAGGTAGCCGTATTTTGTTATCGCTTGTTTGAGGGCATGGTGAGTTATATTTTTTAATCTAATAAAATCCGTCTTTATAACATGGAAAAATACTTATTTTAGGTTATTTTTCTTGAAATAGAAAGCTTAAAATATTTAAAAAAACAGTTTTCACTGGACACAATTAAGAATTCATTAAAAGGTCATAAGTGGTTTAAGTTAGAATAATAATTTATCACAATTAAATAGACGGGCAAAAGTACGAACCATGTACTTCTATACCTCTGATCATTACTTTTAACAACTAACTATAAAAAACGGCTGCTGATATAAAGAAAACAAAAATTTACACTTCAAAAACAATATTAGCTTTTCAGAATATTATTGAAACCTTATTTTGATGTTCCACAAAGAAAAGAAACAAGTTGTATGTACTTAACTTTATTTAAAACAATATATATTTAAAATTTAGAACTAATAAATTTATTTGACTTAAGCTCATAACTAATTTTTTGGATAGAAATCACTGTAAAATTAGGTCTATATTTACCAAATCATAATTCAATAAAGAATTAGGGGAGAGTGGAGCATCTTGGGACAGTCACCTATTCTGGGCTTAATTTTAAATATCTTAGTCATAAAAAAGAAATTAATGGTACTTTGTGTTCCTATGAGTATAAAAAAAATTATGATAAATCATTAAACAAAAATTGGAACACACAAATAGAATATTACCCTTAATCATTTTACTTCCAAAAGCATTCAAATAGTTAAACCATCCATTTTAACATTAACAAGATATACAGTCGAAAAAATTGGTGATTGTAGATTTCAAAATGACAAGTAGAAAAAGCTGAGAAAAAAAATCATGTCCAAATAAACAAATAAAAAATTACTTAAGAGCATTCTTAGCCAAAAGTTCATAATAAGCTCGTTTGGCTATTTGGACCTTCGCTTTTTCACTCGCAGCATTTGCTTTTTCCTTCTTAGCTTTCATTTGGGCCTCATGAACCTTTATGACAGCCCAGAACTAAGAACCCAGGTGATAGTTTTTTTTTATTGAGAATTCTTGTTCTAAACTTCTACCAAAAAATATTTTTAGAGTGGGAGTTCTTGGACTAATTGGGCATTAATTTGAAACCTTCTGGTATAACATTTTAAAGCCGTTTTAACATATTCAAAAAATATAAACTAGATGATAGTTATTAAAACTTACGGTTTATAAACCAAAGTAACAAGAAAAATGTCAAAATTAAAATTTATAATTAGTTTTCAAAAATATGGTGAAAAAAAGACAAAGTTAATTCACATTCTCTTATTATTTATTGTAAGAACGAACAGTTATTTATCGTAAATTATACTTAATGAAGCCTCTATCAAAAGAAAAAAAATATTGATTGTATATTTTATTATTTGGTCACATGTGTTCTCCGGCTTGTGTGCTTGATCTCAAGGGAATATTTCTACAGAGAATATTTCTTCTCATCAGACATTTTAAGGTTATATGTTCACAGGTGAAGGAAGATGAGCTTGCGTTTTGGATTTGGGATTGATCACATATATATTCTCCAGAAAAAACAGAAATTTTACGGGCTTCAGAGAGAGAAAATACTCCCAGTGCAAGGATTTCGCGCGTTTTTTTTTTTGAAGCAAAGATTGAAATTGTAAACATATTTATTTACATCATGTGATTCATATGCCCAATCAGAGACGGGCTTACATAACCTCGCTCCCAGGTTCTCTCACTCCGAGAGATAACCCACGGGTAAGGAAACCCTTAGCTGGTCGATAACGCTTGAAAGTGAACCCGAGGGTTTCCTTCAAACCTTATAGTTTCCTTACCCGAGGGTTAACCCTGGGTTTCCTCGTGTTGGTCGATACGGCTGTCATTCATTCACTGGTAAGTAAGGAACACTCAACACGGAATCTCCGAAACTGCTGGACCCAGAGGTTTGAAATTTGACAGAGACGTTCCTCTCAGCTATGCGACGCGCACTAAGAAACGATTTTAAAATCCAACGACTCCTTCCCTGTTTTTCGGCGCTTTCGGCTTCCGTTTTTCCCATTGAAATGGCATTATGCATTGTTGAAATGCGTAAATTGCAGTAGGTTTATTTCTGTCTTGAGGTTTCGTCTGGCCTCATGTGACAAAATGTAATTTCAAAAATTTCATAATTTATAACAAATTAAGACGAAAAACACAGTGTAAATTTCTTTTTCAAAATTATAACAATTTTCAGGAAACATATAAATTCAAATAATTATGTTTTGAAACAATTTTTTCCTTTATTTGTAATTTTAATTTTTTTCTAAAATAAATATATTTATGGAAAGGCTAAAATAAATGGTTTCCATGGAAACAGAGCTGAAATTATTTCATTGTTTCATGGGGCATGGTTTACTAGACTTATACATTCACTAAATTTTTATTGTTAAGTATACTAGATAACAGTTTTTACTAAGAAGTTGGCTATCATGATAAAAGGAAAATGAGATTTATCAAGCATTTTATTATTTTGATAAAAATGTTTTTATTTTTGGAGATGTAGGATCATGCAAATAAAAATGGATTCTTTATCATTTTTGAATATAAATTAAATTAGGTATAGTTAAATATTTTGCTTTGGCGGCGGGAGTTGTTGACTGAATTACACATAGGGATTATTTTTTGATTAAATTAATATAATTTTTGGAAAACGATAGAAACTTCATATACGGTGTGTAACATCCTGTAGGAAATTATTCCCAAGGGGTTCAAAGAGGGTTGTGATTTTTACTTCCTAAGTTTTTATCAAGTGATTTATAAAAACCGAAGCGTAATTTTTGAAAAGGACATCGGAAATACTTCATAGAAATTTTGTTTAAGATTTTAAACTATAAATTTCAAAAGACTGATGATTTCAATTGGATTTTTCTTTTACAGCCACAGTAAAATGCGGGACGGGATACATTAGGGTATATTTTCACAGTAAGAAACCGGGATGAAAAAGACGACGGGGATGACGGGATGATAAGTGATTGCTAACCAGGAAAAGAAAAACCATATAACTCAATAAACCTGATGATTTAAATTGGATTGTTCTTTAACAGCCAAAGTTAAAAGCGGGGCGGGATGAGTTAGGGTATATTTTCAAAGTAAGGAACCGGGAAGAAAAACACGACGGGGGTGACGGGATGATAAGTGACTGCTAATCCAGAAAAAGAAAAGACATATAACTTGATAAACCTGATGATTTATTTCAATTTGATTGTTCTTTACAGCGAAGGTAACAGCCAAATTTAAATGCGGGACGGGATGAGTTAGGGTATATTTTTACAGTTAAGAACTGGGATGAAAAAGACGACGGGGACGACGGGATGATAAGTTCCAGAAAAAGAAATCCAGAAAAAGAAAAGACATAACTTGAAAAACTTTTTAAAATATTTATGAATTAACTCAACCCGTGCAAGGCCGGGTAAGTCAGCTAGTTTATGATAAAGCGAATTTTATTTTGAATTTCGACTTTAGAGCAGCGTGAAAACTTAAAATTATGCGCTATGCTTGAGAAATCACTTTCTGAGAAGCAAATGGATCCCAGATGCGTTTAAAACAATTTTACGTATCATGCAGAAGAACAGTACTTTGAAGGCCAAAAAAGAAAAGTTATTGTTCTTTTTTTTCAATAATTCGTAATAGACCAATAGTACTCTTTAATATGAACTTTTGCATACCCCCTTTTATCAAATGAAACCCAGTTACTGGCTACCCAGTAAGTGATTGGTTTGGGGGGGTAAGGGGGGGGGGTAAAAAGTGACCAAAAACATGCTTACGTAATATTTAAATAGCCTCATAGCTCATAGTACAAATTTGAATGAAATAATATTTTCAGATTGTAAATACAAGAAATACGAGATATTAATTTTAAGAAAACTTTCATAATTTTCTTAACGAATGTTTTCTTAATATACAAGGTATATTAAGAAACTAATTAAGGCAGAAAACATTAAGGCTTCACATACTAGTTACACTTAAAATTTCATAGCTTATAATCAGAAATCTTTTTTATAACTGTTTTTGTTTTACTTTATTTTACAAAAAATTAAACTTGTTTACGTAAACTAATTTTTATAAACTATCTTACGTGAAACGAAAGAAATTAGAACACGTTAAAGGGAAAAGTCAGCTTTATTCACTCAGCTTTGAGCTGCGAATGCAATGATTGTCTTTCGTTTTTCCTAGCAAATTAAAACGAACCTCTAAAACAAAAGGAAGAAAAATCATCTCTATCCACTCAGAGGAAAGTATCTGCTGGATTTAGGCACTAAAAAACCCTTTTCAAAGTATTTGAAACGAACTATTGTTTAGGCAAAAAGTGATTTCTATTGAAGAAGAAGCTGTTGATATTTCATCTGTATATTGGGGGATGGATATGTTATGTCTATTGCGCAATCCACTATTGCAATTTCGATATGATCAATCAGATGAGAAGAAGGGATGTTCTCTTTTTGGTTTGCTCCAAGTGCTTGAATGGCTTCTCTTCAGCATCACCCTTTAGAAGGACGATATCCTCCATAACCCTCACTTTCTCCTTTTTGCGAAAGATTTTAGCAAGGAAGCTGAACTTGCGTCTGCGGAGGAGGCTTCTCACAGTGACATCCTCAGAAAAAGTCACCTTCTTCTTGTCCTGGTGGGATCCCGTGACTTTCTCAGACTCCTCCAGAAGAATATTCGGTCGGATCCGATTTTTTCCAGCACCGAGGGTCCCATCCAGACGTTCCCTCTACCACTTCCTCAAGGTCCGTTTTGCAGGAGCCATTCCAACAGTTGGTTCATCCCACTTCGGCCTCAGCTTACTCTTTATGCCTTTGATCTTGGGTTGACAGGCTTCCGGAGACTCCGTCGGAATCATCAACCGTGGCTGTAGATGGTGGCCAAGGATCCACGTGGAATCTGGGACTCTTGTTAGGAAGGGGACGGGGAGGGGGGACGACGACGTTTATGAGTGTCACCTGAGGAAGAAGTCTCGTTACCTTATGGCCAGTGTATCGAGAGAGTCGGAATTTCTGTCGTGCAATCTCTACTATTGATCCTGGTTTCGGTAGTTCGTAGAGAATTTGTTGGGTACGATCTTCTATTGAAACGGTGCTAGATAGGTTCTAGAAATCCAAATTTTTATTGTTTTCTTTTAGCACAGATGTAGATGGTAGAGGCTCTGTATACAATTCTTTGTTCAATGGGACTTCCTCGTATTCATCTACGCAATAAGTCGGTTCCGGATCTTGTGGTCTCTCATCTTGTTCCACATCCAGGATATTTGGTTCCGTTAGGGGACTGAATTTGGAATCAGATGGAGAAGGCTGTGAGAAATCGGGGACAACAGTAGAATCAGCAGAGTCAGTAGGTTCAAAAGTAGGACTGGCTGCAAGATTAGAATCTGGAACCAATGATGCTAAAGACTAAGAAATCGGAGAGTATAACAGAAGGTTCTGGGCAAATGGGTTCACGGTCTAAAGTGTCTATGGCTGTCAAGGCTGTCACAGGTTCATCATCATTGGTTTTGTAGGACGTTTCTTCTTTCTTTTCCCAATTTAGACGTTCCATAAAATGACCGAAATCTGGATCTATTGATACTTTGGATGATCCTTCTTCAATATTATCCGTGGAAGTAATTAGTGATCCAGGTGCAACTAGGGTCTTGACTTGGTTAGGAGTATCTAAGGGTTCCGATGAGAAGCCACAAACTGTTAGATCGAAGGGCGGATCCGAAAATCCACAAGATTGGATGGTGGTTGAATTTTGGTTGCTTCTTTGCCTCAATTCCCGTTGTTTTTTGTGGTGCCTGAACAAAAACCCTAATAAACATCAAAGTCCGGCTATTGTAATAATGATCAGGCTTGCTGTGTTGTTTATCCATAAGGAGCAGTGGTTTGGATTATTCTTTAGACTGAGTTGGTCATAAGGGAGGTCATCATCAGGTTGCTTGAAATCTTGTTCGAAATGAGTCCCATTTACCTTATTGTCAAAGCAGAGGTTGTTTCCGGAGTTAAATTTTACATCCCAAAAGGTGAAGTCCAAGTCAGGTCCGCTGTCGTCAATGAAGTTGAATGTTGCATTTCCGAAATTAGGATCCTGGTCTATTGCATTGGTACTATTGGTGGGTCCATAGTCGTTAGGGTGGCAGGTTCCGTGTCCATCGTCATGGTCTGAGACCATAAAGCCGCTGTCCGTAAGAGGTTCCGAGTCGTCATCAAGGGGTCCGGTGGGGGCGAGGGGGGTCCACTTTGGGGCCGAGCTCGCCTTTTGCACCCAAAGGATGCAGATCATCCCGATCACTATCACCTTCAACCTTATTCGAATGAAAATAAAATCACTTTATCTTTAAAATGGCGTAAAACGTAATGATAACTTTTTACTAGCTTTAAAGACAAAATAATAATCGCAAGTAGGACTGGGCGATATTGAAATTTTGATATCGCGATATATCGTCGATCAAATGTCGATATATCGTCTATTTCGATATATCGTCGAAATATCGTCAATTTCGATATATCGTGGAAATATCGTCATATCGTCAATGTTGTGGGGGCTCCATGTTCCTCCATGGGGGGCTCAAACCAAACGCCTTGGGACGTGCAACATTTTGGTCTTGAGCACTGGTCAAGATCTCTTGACCAGTGGTCAATCCATTTTTTCTCGCTATATGTAACCTTTCTGACCATCTGTTTCAGTCTCGTGGTTGTTTTGGGGTTCCCTGATCTTTGGAAACCCCATTTGACCACTGGTCAAGATAGCTAAAAATTCATTACAAAATAAATGTTGGAGTTGCTAACTGATATTTTGTAATCTCTATTGTTATGACATGTGTCTTTGGTTACGACTGATGTTTTTCTGAACTTTAATTTTTTTAAATTTTTGAGAATTTTTGGCTGACCCCTTTTTGAGAATATCCGAAAGTAAATCCGCGCTTTAGAAGATTAGGCGGGAAAGACCTATGAAATTCAGGGGAGTTCCATGGTCTCAACAAACTATTGTCATGTCTCACTTTTATGATGGATGGCTAATAAAATGTAGTGCACATACTTAAAAAATTATAGGGATTTTATATTCTTAGGATCCTTAACTTCAAGTAAACATAAATTATTTAGAAATTCTAATTAATATTTCAAGGATTAAAAAAGATAGCAAAAATGAGAATTTCGTTAAACGAGCTGCCAGGATAGGAAGTACGAAAATTTCTGAGGGGGCATTATTATTACGTATTTAATAATAAAAATACTTAATCTAAAACAAAATTTATGCTGTAAATATTTGTATTTTAATAGTTAATCAGTGTTTTGCATAATTAATGAGGCGATTGATTTGGATTTAAAAAGTATATGTATCTTTTCAACTGTTTTGATGATCGAAACGCCAGTGTTCTTAAGCAATGTAGTATTTGCTGTTGGATGATTTGACTAAAATTCTTTATCCTACTTGAAAAATTATACTGTACTTATGTTCTTACAGCCTTTATTTTCAAATATGTCTAAAAAAAGTTAGGACTTGCATAACAAATTTCGACGATTAATTAAGATTGCTAAAACGTAAATTCAGTTCAGAAGCTCTTCATTTCGAAAAAGGGGAATCCCCGGTTCCTTTTTCGAAATTGAATTTACGTTTCAGCAATCCTAATTCATCTTCGAAATTTCTCATGAAAGTCGAAACTTTTTTACGGAAAATTGAATATAAGGGTCGTAACAACATAAGTACAGTATAATTTTTCAAGTAGGATTAAAAATTTTAAGCAAATCATTTTTTATAAAGAACAGCAAATACAACGCCATAACTAAAGATCTGCGTTTAAATCCTCTTAAGGTCTTAAGTTGTTGAGAAGCGACTAAAGTATATTGTTGTCGAACTTTATGAAATCGGTTTATTCCATTTGATAAGGAAAGTCGAGGAACGTTCTTGTCCAGTTTATAATACTTAAGATTTGGAATTTCATTGTTGAGAATTTCTTAATTAGGGAAAAATTAGGTTGTTGTAACTGAAATTTTTCTCCACTTTTCTGATGTTAGCTTTCTTACAATTGTATTAGATCAGTTTATGTAACCAAATAATCAGCATTGATTCTAAACTGAAAAGGTTTAATTTTTAATATAGTTGGGTGGCTTAGATCATAAAAATGACCGAAAACTGCAAATTGTGATACTTTTATAAAATTTTCAGGGATGATATACTAACATATAAAAACTCTAAAATCGATGGGACCCCAAAATTTTAGGGCGTGGTTTGACCGTTATGACGTCATAACAAGATGGCGCCCGTAGCACTCCAAAAACGAAGCCATGGTAAATTTTTTAAAGTTAAATGCATTTTAAGCTCTAATTATCCATAAACATATCCTAAAAATAAAATATTTTCTAATATTTACTTACTCCATGGTTACTTACTCCATGGCGTGGTTTCATCAGAATGACGTCATTTTAACTTGGTTTACACTGCGTCCAAAAGCAATGCTGATGGTAGCTTTTCTTGTAGTTATTTTACCTTCTTAGACCCTATTTATTCATTAATAAGGTCTCTAAGGAATTTTTTTTATAACTTTGAAGAGAAGATTTGAGTTTTTAGGGTGTGGATTTTTCCTGATAGGATTTTTTATACAAAGGCTTCAGTAATGCAACTTTTCACATGGTATTGAAATAAACATCAAATTTGTAACATTTTCATGAAACTTTCAGAGATGTTAGATAATTATATAAGAACAAAAAAATCGATGGGACCCCAAAATTTTAAGGGGTGGTTTGACCGTTATGACGTTATAACAAAATGGCACCTGTAGCGTTCAAAAACGATGGCATGGTTAATTTCTCGCCCCTTAACATGCATAGAAAATGTAAATATTTTGAAATCTATAATTTTTTAAAGTATTTTAATGTATAATTAGTACTTTAAACGTAAATAACTTCATAAATTAACCATACTATCGTTTTTGGAACGCTACAGGTGCCATTTTGTTATGATGTCATGACGGTCAAACCACCCCCTAAAATTTTGGGGTCCCATTGATTTTTTTGTTCTTATATAATTATCTAACATCCTTGAAAGTTTTACGTTGGTATAACAATTTGATGTTTATATCAATACTATTTGAAAATTTGCATTACTGACGCCTTTGTAAAAATACCCAATCAGGTAAACCACGCCCCTAAGAACTCAAATATTCTCTTTACATTCAGAAAATACATTTCCTTAGAGACTTATTAATGAATAAATAGGGTATAAGAAAGTAAATAACAACAAGAAAAGCTACCATCAGCATTGCTTTTGGACGCAGTGTAAACCAAGTCAAAATGACGTCATTCTGATGAAACCACGCCCCTATTATCCATGGAGTAAGTAAATATTAGAAAATACTTTATTTTTAGGATATATTTATGGATAATTAGAGCTTAATATGCATTTAACTTTAAAAAATTTACCATGGCTTCGTTTTTGGAGTGCTACGGGCGCCATCTTGTTATGACGTCATAACGGTCAAACCACGCCCTAAAATTTTGGGGTCCCATCGATTTTAGAGTTCTTATATGTTAGTATATCATCCTTGAAAGTTTCATAAAAGTATCACAATTTGCAGTTTTTTTTCCTAAACCACCCAACTAATACCAAAATATTGAAAAAAATATAAAAATTCCAAAGTCTAGTTTAGCGGTTCTCAAACTGTGGGGCGAAATAGAGATAATATATCCGTTCCGTGTATGGTGTGTGTGGCTAGAGTTCACTACCATAATGAACAGGATCAAAAGTAATACCAATAACAACTTTAATGATCAAAAAACATATTTACATATTCATAACAACTGACACACATTAGTAAATATTAACGTAACTACAATTCCAAAAGGGAACACATTTAGCGTTTTCCAAAAAAGAAGAAAGTGCTGCGACGCGAGGGGCTGAACTACGGAGAGGCTGGAGAGGCTAGCTATTCAAAACAACAGGCGCCCAGCGCCCAACATACAGACAGCGTCAGTGCAGGATAAAAAACGAAGCAGCCAGAGTGGCTTCCAACAAACGTACAAGCTTTTAAAGGATTCCGAGCATGCGTAGTTCAGCAACCCGCGTCACAGCGCTTCGGCACCGCAGCGCCACAGCACTCCCCCACCAGTCAAAACAAAGTTGAAGACGAAAATACAAAATGTCAAATTTAACAGTAAATACATTAATTCACGTTAGGAGTTCTAAATTTAACCTTTCGGCCAGAACGAGTTACATACTCTTTTTTAGTCTGATCAGGAATATCATCATTTAGAAAAAAACACGGCTTTAACCGCTCAATGGACACATTTTGGGATTTTTTCCCTACTTGCAGAGTGAAAAAGTTCTCAGTTCTTTTTAACACTTCGAAAGGTCCCTTAAAAGGTTGCTCCAATGGCTTACGGACAAGGTCTTGTCGAATGAACACATGGGACGAGGACGACAAGTCTCTATGGATGAACACCTTATTTGCGGTATGGTTAGAGGTGTCCGTCGGCCGCAAGGTGCCGAAGTGACTCCGTAGTTGTCGCACGAACTCTGGGTAGGTGGTAGGAGGCTTTGTCTCACGGAAAAATTGGCCAGGTAAACGTAAAGGTTGACCGAAGACCATCTCCGCTGCAGACGTGCCGATGTCTGGTCGCACGCTGCTCCTAATGCCCAGAAGGATGCTGGGGAGCACTTCAACCCACCGCTCCGTGGCATGGCACCGGATGGCGCCTTTGAGCTGGCGGTGGAACCTTTCCACAAGACCATTAGCACAGGGGTGGTAAGCCGTTGTCCGTAGCTTATGAGAACCTAGAAGTTTAGAAAAAGAATGAAATAAATCCGATTCAAATTGGCGTCCCTGATCGGTTGTGATCCGCTCGGGCACGCCATATCGTGATATCCATTGACTGTAAAGGGTTTCGGCGACAGTCAGAGCCGTTTGATCTGGCATTGGAAAAGCTTCACACCAACGGGTATACCTATCAACTGCTGTTAGGCAGTATGAGTACCCTTTCGATGGGGGAAGAGGTCCTACAATATCTATATTAATATGGGAAAAACGATCAGTAGGTAGTACGTATGACCCGACAGGTGGCTTAGTGTGCCTGTGTACCTTCGATTTTTGACAGTCCAGACAGCTTTTCGTCCACGCGCTTACGTCTTTCTTTAAAGAATGCCAAATAAAACGCTCTCTTAACAAATCCACCGACGCTTTTATGCCCGGGTGGGAGAGGTTGTGAATAGATTTGAAAATATCAAAACGAAAATCTTTAGGTACGTAGGGTCTAAGCACACCCGTCGAGTCATCCACATACAACTTAAGACTGGTGGGGCCAATAATAATTGTTTTAAAGTTTAGTGCACTCTCTGATTGTAGCAACTGTTGCAACTCACCGTCATTCTGCTGAGCCCTAGCAATTTCCTCGTAGTTGGCATGGGTTGGCAAAGCGATAGAAGCAATACGCGACATCGCATCGGCGACTATGTTGTCCTGACCTTTCACAAACCTAATGTCAGTGGTATACTGTGAAATATATTCTAGGTGCCTTTGTTGCCGAGGTGAAGAGTTGGCATTTAACTTTTTGAAGGCAAAGACCAAAGGTTTGTGGTCAGTGTAAATGGCAAAAGATTGACCTTCTAACATGTACTTAAAATGCCGTACAGAACTATACACCGCAAGTAACTCGCGATCATAGGTACTGTAGTTTGTTTCGGCGTTGGTCAACTTACGAGAAAAAAATGACAGGGGCTGCAACACACCGTTAACTTTTTGTTGCAACACAGCACCAATGGCGAAATCGGAAGCATCTACCACTAAGGAAAATTCCGCTCCCGTTTTGGGGTATGCCAGAGTCGTAGCACTAACTATAGAGTCTTTGCACTTTAGAAAAGCTAGTTCGGTCTCTTCCGACCAAAGGACAGGAGTTTTGTCCTTTTTCTTCTTACCCTTGCACAGTTCATGTAAGGGGGCTTGGTCTGAGGCGGCATGTTTTAGGAAACGATGATAGTAATTTAAAATTGCCAAAAACCTACGAAGTTCATCGATGGTTTCTGGTCTGGGGTAGTTTTTGAGGACTTCAACCTTACTAGGTAAAGGAGCTACCCCCTCACTGGAGATCAAATAACCCAAAAACTCAAGCTGCTTTTGAGCAAAAACACACTTTTCGGGGTTCAGAACTATTCCAAACGAGTGTAGTCGTTCAAACACCGCTTTAACGTCTTTCTGGTGTTCCTCCTCGTTGGAAGACGCGATCAGTATGTCGTCGATATACACGTAACAGTTTAAACCCCTCAAGATTTGGTCCATAAATCGCTGGAACGACTGCGCAGCGTTAGACAGTCCGAAACACATGTACAGGTACTCGTACAAACCAAAAGGTGTCACGATGGCTGTCTTCTGTATTGATTCAGGGTCCATCGGTACCTGATGATAGGCTTTGACCAGGTCCAGTTTAGTAAACACCTTTTTCCCATCCAAAGGGTTAATTCCCCGAAACGAGGGTGCTTCCGAAAAACGAGGATGCTTGCCGCGGGTGCTGGTTATGCTCGCCGGTGTTTGCGGAGGGACCTGGATAAAAGCCTATTTAAGTGTTTATTGAACCTTTTTCCTAAGGTACCTGGTCATTTGGAACCCATCTGGCGGGAGTTGTGTCTGGACCCCCATGAGAGGCTTTCATCCTGCTCCCGCCGCAAGCGCCGGCAAACATCCTCGTTTTTCGGTGAAAGCTCGCTTTTCACCCTCGTGTAACTACCCCCCAATAGGTGCCATGGAATATTTTTCCGATAGGATCTTGAGGCAATGATGTCCCAAAGATGATGTATAGGTTTTAATTCGATATTGACTGCGTTCAGGCTCGTAAAATTGAAAAAAACCAAATATGACGATATTTTCAATATTTTCCCTATACTTTAACATGGGAAACCTACTTTTGAAGGGCGCGGGGGTCAAAAATCGTCCTAGAGACCTGAAAATTTGCAGGTAATAATGTTTTAGTATTTGTAACAACTTGAGGGGGGGGCATCTGGGAAATTCAAAAAAAAAATTTTTTTGAAACACCCTACTATCAAACATGTTGTCTTATCAATTAAATAGTGATTTTAAAATAATTTTCAATTTAATTAGGCGTTCTTTTATTTATGATGACTTCTCATTGTAAAACCTTTAATATTCTTCTAATTTGAAGTTAATATACCTTATAATTTTTTTTCCAAAAAAAAAATTATTTTAGTAGCTTCTAGAAGAATATTCTCGAAAATTCTCCTCTTGGAGAATATTCTCGAGAATATTCTCAAGAATATTCTCCAAAAGATTATTACCGAGAATTTAACATCTCTAGTTTTTTGCCACATCGTAACACCGAGCTTGCTCTCATTAAATTTACTAAATTTGTATACAATAGTATTGACAGGAATAATTTTACAGTAGCAATATTCTTAGACATCTCAAAAGCCTTTGATTCTGTAAATCATAACATCTTACTAGACAAATTATTTGCATATGGAATTCGTGGTACAACTCACAATCTTCTAAAATCCTATTTAACCAATCGAAATCAAGTAGTTAAAATCAAAAATAGTGTAAGTCCTCTCTCATCTCTAACTAAAGGAGTCCCGCAAGGATCTATACTAGGTCCTCTCTTATTTCTGATTTACGTAAATGATCTTCTTGACATGAAACTTCATGGTGATATCATATGTTTTGCTGACGATACAACCCTTTTATATTCGAGTCAAGACCAGAACGATTTAAATAGTAAAATTCAAGATGACCTAAATAAACTAAGAACTTGGTTCCACCTAAATGATTTAAACATAAATGTCAACAAAACTAAATATATCTATTTCAGCCTAACAAGCCGAGTAAATCCTTTCAAACTAATATTTCACCAACCAGACTGCATAAATCAATTATATTGTAATTGTACTCAACTAGAAAGTGTAAAGACAATAAAGTACTTGGGTCTGCATATTGACTCCAATCTGAAATGGAAATCTCACATCGGTTCCCTATCTAATTCACTAAGATTTCTTTTGTATAAGTTTTATCATTTAAAAAACTTTGTAAATTTAAAATTTCTAAAAAACTTGTACTATGCTTGGGTTCATCCTAGGATATACTATGGTTTATCTGTATGGGGTGGTGACTACATAACTAATATTCAAATAATAGAAAACCTTCAAAACAAATTTTTAAAAGTTATGTTAAATTCCACTAACCAAAGTATAACATTCGTTTCCTACAAATCCATTGATATACTTCCTCTTAAGCATCTGTTTTTCTACAAAAATTGTTATAATCTATTTTTAAATCCGAATATATGTATAAAAAGAACAACTGTTAATCTTAGACGCCCTGGCATGATCTACTGTGTTCCTAAATCAAACAAAGAGATTTTTTCACAAATGTTTTTTCTACTTAGCACCCAAACACTACAATAGTTTGCCAATTGATGTTCAAATAATACCTAAAATTACTTTATTCAAGAAAAAACTTAAGCAATTTTTATTTAATTCAGAAATATTAGTTATTCTTTGAACTTATTGCTCTTAATTTAATACAAATGCTTAATTTATAATTCATTGGACTTCTTCAATATAGTCAATATGTTTTTTTTTCTACTTTGGGCTTATATTTATATTTATATTTGCAATCGACACCATTGCCAGTCCTCATAATTGTAATTATTTATTTTATATCTCATTTTCTTGTAATTAATTATTTTCTATGTATCTTGTATTCTTCATTATTTGTATTAACTAAATAGATTTATAACGCACTCTTAAGGGATGTAAATCCCCGAAGTGTACAATTATTTTTTCTCTTCTTTTGTTTTTTGGTCCTGTATATATATTATGTAAATGAATAAATGAAATGAAAAATAAATGAAAATAAATAAAATAAATAAATAAAAATAGTGTTTCCACTCTACCCCCTGATTTCGGAAAGTTCCTTTTAAACCTTTAAAAAGACAGTTTCATCTACGCCATGTCATAAGTCCTAGGTAAATGGAGGGACTGGGGGTCCTCCCCTAGAAAAATTTTACTTTTGTAGGGTAAAATACCATCCCCCTTTCTGGAACCATCATTGAGTGTTCACATAGCTTATTGAACCCAGTACGTAACAAATGCGGAAGGAGAAATCGGTAAACACAAAGCCTGCTGGGTTGCTATGAGGAGTTTCGGTACGCAAATCGTGTTTGAAAAGCACTGTGTATACATGGGTTTAACAAACTAATCCTATTTTTAAATTGACGTTCTTCATTTCACTCAAAATTCAGACACCTCGATGAGAACTACTCTGTTTGTTAGGGACGTCATAAGGTCAACTTAAGTTGCTGTCTAGTATACTTTAACAATATTTCTTGTATTTTTATGTTAGATATGTTAAGAGCTCACCAGTTAATCCAAGGCTCAGAGGGCCAGATAAACTCGGAATCGTGACGTGAAATAGTAGACAAGACGTCACCCATCATAGCTTTTTTTGGACAACAGCGCAACTCCTGTCTGCAATCTTGTACTACCTTGTGCTGTTGAAAAGTGACGTCTTGCCTACTACTTCGCTTCACGAATTCGAGTTTCTATGCTCTTATGAGTTTAGGTGGCCAATCCTGATTAGATTTGCGCCCGGCTAATCCTAAAGTGTCTAACTATATTTTGATACTTTTTATTATTAAACTTATCTATATAATTCAAATATTATTTCCTCGCCAAGGTACCTAAGATACTGCATAACCACTTAAAACAAGTTTTATTATGGTTTCTTATATTGCTACGATACCTTTCATGCACACTTTTTTTGTCAATACTCTGAATACTTTTCTTGTAAGTAGAAATAAATAAATGTGGCTAAAAATATTTTATTTTTAAGCTTCTTAAACCATTTTGCGAATAACAATCGTTAAAAAAAACCTTCATTTCTCATCGGTTAATTTTTTAGTGTTAAAGAAATCATCATTTAAGTTTTTAAAACCTAAATACCCTTATATATGCCTTGTAGAGCCTATGTTAAAACAGGATGGCTATGTGTAGGCTATGTTAAAACAGGAACAAATAAATCTGGTTTTCTGTGAAAAAACTGTCTCTAATAATTTTTTTCCTCAACTATCATTTTTAAGTCAATAACTTAACCATATAACTTATAACTTTAAGAACTGCAAGTTTTAGTTGTAAAAAGGACATTTATCATTAGCTTACTACTTATACTATTTTTATTTAATGTGTAGAAGAAATAGACTTGGTACAATTCCGTTACATTTATCCATAAAAATCGTCAGGCTGTTTTTCACCCTCTAATAAAAGTTGTTAAAAATTGCAAAAACAACTCATGCTAAAAATATAAGATTTTAATGATGAAAACAATAATTTTTTTTAATATCTAAATAATTCCACGTTAACAATATTTTGACGACTTTTACCTAAACAGATAATAGAATTGTACTATGAATTTATTCAAATAATCGCTTAATTGTTTAGAGTGCTTAAAACGAAGAACACAATAATCACACAAATTGGGGGGCCGAAAAGTTTTATTGAGGTCTGAAATAATGAAAAAAATGAAAATTACAAAGTAAGAATACACGATTGATCAGGAAAGATGCTTGTCTCTTCAATATAGTTCAGGAATTCTGGAAGAAAAAATATTGTCGCTTCAAATAGTTCATGCATAGCACAGAAACGAACAAAATCGGGAAATAGCACATAAACACCATGCTTCATAAAGTTCGTGTGTACACAGATGAAAATTTGCATTTCATTAAAGTTCGTGCAAAGACACAGAAAAGCACAATTTCACTAAAGTTCGTGCATGACACTGATGACACACGGTGAATAGTTCGTGCTGAACACATAAGGGTGCCGTTTCAGTAGAGTCCGTGCATAGCACAGAAACAAGCACATTTGTGGTGACACACAAACACACGTGGTTTCATTATAGTTCGTGCACAAAGAGACATGTACGGTTTCACATAGTCCGTGCATAGCACAGAAACGCGCACAATATTTATACGAAGTTCGTTGCACAGAAACACACACACACACAATTCGGGTAGTCACAAGTCGGTAGTCACAATTCGGGTAGTCACAAGTCGGTAGTCACAATTCGGGTAGTCACAAGTCGGTAGTCACAAGTCGGTAGTCACAATTCGGGTAGTCACAAGTCGGTAGTCACAAGTCGGTAGTCACAATTCGACACAGTTTAGGTTGCGGTTTTCCGTTTTAAACCGAAGAGACGGGCTGCTCCAGAAAAGGCCCTTCGAAGTGCAGGGAACCTTTTTTCCACCACCACTGGAACTGGTTCTGGAACTGCATCAGGCTGGTGCTCCTGAGCGGACTCTGCAGACGGTACCAAATACCGGTTCCGGAACTCATCCTTGGCTTTCATGGTCAGCCGGTTCACGTACAAGGCCAGCTGGACTTTTTGGTAGTCAGTGACCTGTACTGGTTCCTCAGGGACTGTTGGAGTCTGCACCTGTTCCACTGGAACGTCTGGAGTTGGTTCAACGGGTGAGGGGCTCCAGATCGGGTCTCGAACTCCCGTCCTTGTCGTCCATCCGATCCCAAATGCAAAGGGATGGTCCTTGGCTAGTTTGGCGGACATCCTCTTGCGTGGCTTGAGCTTGAGGAAGCGGTGAGCAAAGTCCAGACTCCTTCTGATCTTCCACTCGGGGTGTTCGCACGCGGGGTAGGCGCTCCGGAACAGCTTGGCGAACTCCTGCTCTTGGAGGATGTGGCGCATGATGGGCAGCATCTCGGCCTCCCAGGTGGTTCTCACGGCCACCATGCCCCCGTATGCGATGGCCTGCTTGGTGCAGCATTCCACGACCAGCACCCCGTAGCTCCACAAGTCGGTGGTTGCGCCGTTGAGCTTGGCTTCAGGCGGCTGGAACGACCACGGCAGTCCGACGTTCGCCCTCTCTACTGGCTCGGTGGTTTTCCTGAGGCGATCAAAATCACACAGCATGGCGCGTTGCTTGGAGGCGGTGAGGACGACACTCCCAGTGGTGAGGTTGAGGTGACACAACCCCTTCCCGTGCAGGTACTCGAGTCCCCGTAGGACGTGGGTCAACCATTCCCTCATGCGCAGGTGGTCGCGCGGTTGCAGGCCGAAGGAGTGGCTCTCGATCACATGTTCCAGAGTGACCTCCTTGTAAGGGTGGACGTAGACGGTGACCAGAGGGGTGGTCAAGGAGAAAGTGTCCAGAACACGGAGCACGTTGTCGTGGCGGAGTCCAGGCCAGAGGGCGTTGCCATCGTCGCCGGTGGTGATGGTGACGGCGGTGGGCTTGTTGCGCCGAGGAACGAGAGCCTGGAAGGAAAAAAAGACATTAGTTGACATGAATGATTGAAAAACATGCAGAAGTGACTTAGAGTAACACTATAGTATAGCTAGTATAACATATATAATTATAGTATAAAAAAGTGACTTTTCCTTGTAATGGAAACTAATTTAATGTTTATAAAAAGATCTTTAAAAACACATAGATCCTTCCAAAGAAATTTTGTACACAAACATTAAAGAAGAAAACGTATCTATAAAAGTTCTCCCCCGTTATAAATTTTGTACATATTATGCTATTATAATAACAGGAGTGAGTCCCAAAACTAAAAAAAAATCCGGTTCAATTCCGTTAGAGTCCCCGCTAAATATTGCCCGGTTCTTTTGGACACATAATATCCAAATATCAAAAAATATTTTTGACTTTTATTAATAAACTGAATAGTTATTGATCTAATTAAACATTTTAATTCAGGAGTTTGAAATTATTTATGAATATTTCTACATTCTATACTACTATAGAACCGGACGATATTTAGCGGGGACTCTAACGGAATTAAACCAAAAATCCATTCGCAAAAAAATTACATTAACATCAGAAAAACCTTTAGTAATCTCCAAAATTTTCTCAATGTATTATAACTAACATGGTTGTATCTCTTAAAACTTGCAGCGGCCCAACAATTAATGAGATCAGCATCGCTTCACGTAAAATAAAGTATAATATCCGTGCTATCAAACGCGTGAACGCATTGTTGAGATCTCGCATAAAAGTTATTCATGCAAACTAAAAGTTTAATCTAAGATTTGATTTCCAATTGTATGCATCTCTGCAATTTATTCAATTTCAATCTTGTAAATAAATTAGTTTCAATATTAAAAGTCGCCAAAAACTGATACACTCAACATACTTCATATATTTTTAGTAATGGAGTACAGTATGTATATCAATTTAAACATATGCTGTATAGTAAATTTTGTTAAAACAATTGTTTTAAGGTTAATCGCAATTTGTAAATAATTTACAAGTATTTATTACTTTTATCTTAAAAAATTAGCTAAACAAATATTACTGAAAGCAAAACGTTTCAAATTTAACTATACATTTGAATTTAGTTTCAAATTTGTTCAGAATAAATATTTTAACTTTGTAGATTTCATGAACTTAACGGTAAAAATTGAAAGTTTGAATCAAGTAATAATTAATTAGAATTTTAAGAAGTTAATATCATCTTTTAAAATCTGCATTAATATGTTATGCTTTCAGACAAATAATACAGTTTACTTATGGAATTATCTAACGTAAAATACAAAATCACACATTTAAAATATCTTCAAAGTTTCTCAATTTCCAAAAATTATTAAAATTGACGTCAATGAGAAATAAACCAATATAATCTAGTGAAAAAATAATAGAAAGTTTCTTACCGTATAGACATCCACGTTTTCTCCATGGTAAACGCTGCAAAGGCCGCGGATGCGGTTGCGCTGGGCGATGGCTTGCAGGGTCTCCATAAGGAGCTGCTTGCGCTCATCGGTGAAGCTGGTCTCGCTCAACATTTTCTGAGGGACCAACTAGCTTTCTCAAAAGGCACAGAGAAAATCACAAAACAGCAAAAATTTGCTTTCAACGTTTGCAGATAGCAATATAAGAGCGCACTAAAAACACAACTAGCAGTAAGAAGTTTTTAGCAAAAGTGAAATTGAAATTAAAAGTTTTTGTTAAACAATGGATTTTATTTAATTAATAACAATGACATCAACAATGCGTTTTGATATTGTTGCGTTGTGTGTTGCAAAACTGACATTGTTGTTCATTGTTGTAAAATTGAATCTGCATTATTAGAAAATCGATTGTTGAAAAATGGATGGATTTTGATCGAGAAAACTGATTTAATTCATATAAAATTATATTTGAAGTAATCTAGACTCTAGAGGACATAAAATAATTTTGCCGTACACCATAAGATAGGATTTACGAAAAAAAAAACGTTTGCAATATTTTTAATAGAGATAAAAGCTTTTAAGCTTTTAAATTATTGAATAAAATCAGTAAAAATAATGGAAACATCTTTTTTATGAGAGAAAATAAAGACACCAAAAAAATAAAAATTGATGCAAAATTAAGATTTTAAAACTCATGCTGAAGAAACTCTAAAAATTGAAACACTGTGTGAAAAGTAAAAATTATATACCTAGTATCTGCATAAAAATATCTAATACATAAAATTAAATTAATTTTTTCAACTTTTTTTATTTTGCCGCTAGGGGCGCTGTAAGTCCTTTCAATGGAGTCCTTCAATGGTCCTTTCAATGATTCCTCCAGAGTCACTTACCTAGGGGTAGACCCTTCCAGGACCCTAGGAGATGTTGGTTCCAAATAAAAGCCGTGAAACATACTTTTGAAACACCCTGTATCAGATATATTTTCTCTGAAAGAGTATTTCACTCCTTGAAAATCGGAATTACTCTTTAAAAAACTAGATAGGAGTATTTCCACTCTTTTTCACGAAGGTTATTTAGCTTAAACCTTACATTTTTTCCTATTCAATGATTGAGGTAGAGCAATTTCCAGTAGTCACTGAGCAGCAGCTAGGATTTGATGGAGGCTCAAATTTGAGTCGAATATGCTATCCAGGGGGTTGTTTTAGGGGTTCAAACCCCTCCCGAAATTTAGACATACTGTTTTTCCTTGAAAATTATGCGACACCCAAGGAGCGGTGTAACCGAAAAGTTCTAAAAATGTATCAAAACCCCCCAAACCTCTCTCGCAATGTTGCTGTTAATTATACTTTACTGGGTTTCCTTAAAAATTCAGCCTTCAGTAATGATGCTTTTATAAATGATCCAAAAAGGCCTCAAAATGAGCTAAAGCGGAGGAGGAAGTTTATAAAATTTTTCCTAAAATTATACTTGGAATTCACATTATTTACAAAGTTTTGAAATTAAATTCACCAAAATTAATATACAATGTATCATCTGAAACTTGGCGTAAAAAAGTACTTGTAAGGAGGTTCCCCTGAAAAAATGCTGGGTCAACCCCCAAACCCCCCAAACCTCTCTCGCAATGTTGCTGTTAATTATACTTTACTGGGTTTCCTTCAGCCTTCTGTAATGATGCTTTTATAAATGATCCAAAAAGGCCTCAAAATGAGCTAAAGCGGAGGAGGAAGTTTATAAAATTTTTCCTAAAATTATACTTGGAATTCACATTATTTACAAAGTTTTGAAATTAAATTCACCAAAATTAATATACAATGTATCTGAAACTTGACGTAAAAAAGTACTTGTAAGGAGGTTCCCCTGAAAAAATGCTGGGTCAACCCCCTCCCGAAATAAGTCTAGTTACGGCTCTGAATGTTTGTCATTTTTAGCCCTTTTTAACTGCAGATTAAATCGAAAGCATTGTCCCTCTCGGACTTAACACCTGCTGTAAAAATGGAAGTCTCCCATTTTTTTTATAAAAGGAAAGGACATTGGCAAATTGACTCGCTGGTTAAGTCAGAAGGGGGGAGATATTATTTTGTGACGCTCCCTACTTGTTCCTTAAGAGAAGTAAAAAAGAATCAGAGTCGTATGTAAGCAAAGGAACATAATTTTTATTAAAAATACAGACACACTTATATAATGGCAAAAAGAAAAGTACTGCAGTAAATTAATTAGAACGTCACTGCTTGTGAACAAATAGGCTGCAGTTAAGTAGTCGAAACACTACTTAACAATTCAATTTTTAACTCTTTTTTTTATTTTCGCTTTGATTTAACTGAGAATAACTATGCATTTCTCACATAATTTTTCAGAACACCCCGCTTAATGTGAATGTTATCACTGGGTCATCCGGGTCCCGATCACCTCTATCTAGGCTTATCATATTTTCTTGGCTCCAACCCAGGACATATTTTCGAAATTACTTAATAATCCATCCAGTGTTATTCCTAGGAATTTTTTGGAGGAGTAAAAATACTCCCTGACATTTTTAGGAGGAGTGAAATTTAATTATGAGGAGTGAAATATGGAAATAGCATGAACTGCTTATACAGAGACAAGAAAACTGCAGTCAAACTCCCTAAGCATCAGAACAATAAATGAAAAAAAAAATACTATGGCTGTATGAAAACACAAAAAGTATGATAATTAGGGTGTCGTGGCTTTTTCCAGAAGTCGGGCGAAAATGTCTTCGCTGGGATCAGTTGGTGTTTTGAGTAGAAAAATATTATTTGTTGATTTCGGTGGGGCACGCGGTGCATCATTTTTTAGCCTAAAAATTCAAAGAGTGAAAATACTCCTGTCTAGTTTTTCAAAGAGTATTTCCGATTTTCAAGGAGTGAAATACTCTCATCATCATCATCATTCTTGACGCGACAGCTCAGGGTGGGCCTTCTGAACTAGATGACTCCAGCCGCCCCTGCTAGCAGCTAAACTTCTCCAATTTTTAGTCTTGAGGGTCAAACAGTCCCCCTCAACAGCATCCACCCAACGTCTTCCTCTTCTTCGCGTGGCCTGGCTGTAAAAATTTCCTTCAAAACACTACTGTTGTTCATGCGAATGACGTGCCCTGCCCAATTGAGGCGGCTTATTTTTATATAATGAACGACATCCGGTTCTTTGAACATTCGATATAATTCAAGGTTGAATCTTCTACGCCAGACACCATTTTCCTGGGTACCTCCAAAAATACTTCTTAAAATCTTTCTCTCAAATCTTAAAATCTTTTCTCTTGAGAGAAATACTCTCTCAGAGGAGTTAAAAATATCTCTGAATTCATCAAAGATTAAAAACTGAGAGAAAAAACTTTAAAAGTAAAAAAACATAGAATATTATTTTTATTTTCAAAAACTTTTTTACTTAATTTTATCATAAAATTCACTGAACCAAGGGTGCTACTTCTACCGTTTTTGCATCAATCCCGGAATTCCAGGTTTTTTCTAAAATCTTAAGCTCACAAGAAAGTCCAAAATTTGTTCCAATTAAAAAATAGTGCAGGGCTGCAAAGTTAACAGCATTTATGAAGAATCCGGCAAACTATCGGTTCTGTAAGCTAGTTTACACCTGTAAACGTTCCGGATTTTGGAGAACTTCATTTTGGATTCCGGATAAAAGGTTCGTTACTCTAATAGTTCTCCGGGATTTTGGGTTGAAGTCAGTAGAACCCCTTCCGAAAGTAACTTCTCTAAATTAATAAAGACGTAAGAAAAAGTAAATCAATGCAATTTCAAGCAGCTTGGTCAGGTTTTTTCATAAAAAATCCCAAATCTTAAATTTATGAAATCCCGGACATTTTCCCGGACAGCTATACAAACCCCGGACTGTCCGTGGTAACCCCGGACGTATGGTAATCCTACCTTTATCTAATTTAATGCAAAACGGATCGCTTTATTTTATCATAAAAAATTAAATCATTTAATGTTATCGAAATTTGTGCATATCCCTTAAAACATTGTTTATTTTAAAATCAATTTTTACAAGCAGTCATCAGCCGCTTTTTTTCGAATGGGGGTTCACAATAATATTTTGAAAATGCCGTTCAAATATTATGTAAGCTTGTTTTTGGTCATTTTCGACCCCCTCTCTTATTGTCAGCAAAAATAAGCAAACCCTCCTCTTATATTTACGTAAGAAACTTCCAGACCCCCCCTTGCTCTTTTATGTACTTAATGAATTGTTTTACAAAATATAAATTCTAAAGCAATTTAAGTCGATTCCATTTTTATGATTGTAAACGAATTTTTACCAACAACTTGTAATGTTTGCTTTTTAGCATAGTAAGTGTTTTAAAGGAAAAATAGTTTTACAGGTAATTAGGGGTGTATTGCGGTAAAAAATACTTGAAACTAAGTACCAACATCTGTGTGAAGCAAATTGTTTGTCTCTATTTTTAGATGGTTCTTGATTTTGGCTTTACTAAGCAAAATTTGTTTCAGCTGCCATTTGGTGATCTAAAAATAATCTTTCAATTAAAATCTTAGACCTGGCATTCAATTTTCACAGTTTCTGTAGCTTCTCAAAGATATTTTTCTGTATAAAAATTGCACATTTAATTAATGTTTAAAAACAGTGGTCTGATATAATAGTGTTTTCAGGTGACGTCACAACCGGTTATTTTCTTTTAACTGTGTACCTTCTGTAGGGCTTTTAACTGTTGTTAAGGCCGTTGTTTATCTGTTGCTAAGGCGGTTTTTAGGTATGGGATCACGTGATTGCAAATGCTCCAATAAAAGAATTCCACGGCTAGTCATTTTCACGGCTGTCATTCTCTGTAGGGCAAAAAACTGTTACATTTTCTGTTGCTAAGGCCGTTGTTAGGTCCGAGTCTTGTGATTGAAAATACTCTATTCCCAATAACCCGTTTTTTACCTGGCTTTCAGAAAACAGATTGCTTCAGAACCACTTTATTGAATTGATGCGGTACCAGTGTTAATATTGTAATATATTCCATGAAATCCTCATACTATTTACAGTAGTAGGGGAGCCCATGATGCTAAATGTGGATTTACTCGAGCGCGTCAGATAATCATAGGGGAGATACGTTGCATGCTTTTGAGTAACTCCACCAAATATAAGCTCTCCATGTTGGTGGGTTTGTTTAGAACAGCCCGTCAAAATTTGAAAGAAAACTAGTTACATGGACATACTCGAGCGCGTCAGATTGGCTACCAAGACAGTTTACAACTAGTTGAGCCTAGTATCCTGGCTACTAGTTTATAAACATTTTGTTTCGTACATTTTTCTCAAAAAGAGCGATAGCGTCTTACCGGTCTTGGCTTTACTTTGCAACTTTGTAACCCTCCCGCTCCCTTACCCACCGCTCAAATCGGCAGATTTTAGAAAATGTACACTTTTTAGCTGGTAACTAACCTACCTTATCATTATCTGACGCGCTCGAGTATGTCCATTAGGGTGTATCGAAAAAAATTTTTTTTTGGATTTTGATAAAGTCTTAGCAAAAAAAGTTGTCTAAGGTGGCAGAGAGTACCTGTGAATTTTTTTCAGAATTTTCGGATAATATCTAGGGGTGCCGCAAAGCCCCCGAAGGTTCCCATGTTAATCCTATGGGCCCACAAGCCAAAAAGGCCGAAAATCGGGTTTTCGCCCCTCATTTCTACCCTAATCACACGACGAATGTCTTCACTCGAGTTATGGACCCCATATGATCTAGGATATCCGACAAAACTTGAATAATAGCCTAAATATCTATATTTCGTTGATTGTGGGCTCTTGGAAATACGCGATTTTCAACGAAATTTGAGCACACAAAAAAACGTAATATAGATATTTAAGCTGTTATTCAAGTTTTTTCGGGTAGCATACAACCCTATATGAAGTAATGAAGTATGCTACCCGAAAAAACTTGAATAACAGCTTAAATATCTATATTACGTTTTTTTGTGTGTTGAAAATCGCGTGTTTCCAAGAGCCCACAATCAACGAAATATAGATATTTAGGCTATTATTCAAGTTTTTTCGGATAGCCTAGATCATATAGGGTCCATAACTCGAGTGAAGACATTCGTCGTGTGATTAGGGTAGAAATGAGGGGCGAAAAACCGATTTAGGCCTTTTTGGCTTGCGCGCCCATAGGATTAACATGGGAACCTTCGGGGGCTTTGCGGCACCCCTAGATATTATCCAAAAATTCTGAAAAAATTCACAGGTACTCTGCCACCTTAGACAACTTTTTTTTTGTTAAGACTTTATCAAAATCAAAAAAAAGTTTTTTTCGATACACCCTAATGTCCATTCAACTAATTTTTTTTTACAAATCTGACGGGCTGTTCTAAACTTACCCACCGACATAGAGAGCTTATATTTAGTGGAGTTACTCAAAAGCATGCAAGGTATCCCCCCCTAAGATTATCTGACGCGCTCGAGTTACTACCCAAAAACACTCTGGGCTCCCCTACTGCAGGGTATTAATAATTCATTTTAAAATTATCTACATCTACAAACAAAACTATTGGTTAAAAAAAAAATTAGAGCACTATATGAAGGAATGAGAATCTGTTTAAAACAAAAATACTTCTTATACTTTCTAATAGATGGCACCTTCGCATAAATTTCCCTTTCTCTAGCAATTTTTAGTCAGAATATTCAGACTGCTAATTGATTGACTGACCAATAATAAAATTGTATGAAATGGTGGAGACGGATGTGATTTGCGCATTTCTCTTGGAAATGTCAATTATTTTGTTGGTATTTGTGGTTGATAGTTTCTCATTTGGGTAAACAATCCTTAAGGGCTTAAGGATTTAAAATTTTGTTAAAGTTTAATCTTTATTTAATTTCCGACACAATTTTCTCTTATTTCCACTTCAAGGCCCCTACACTGTTCCTTATCACAATTAAGAAAACCTTTCTTAAACATTAAATTATAATTTTTATAATATTGATTTCCAAACAAAATTGGATAGTTTTGGGATCCACCCCCGCAAGAAATTCTTTTGGAATTCGACACTTAGATATGATAATGCAGGGGGGGTCTGTTCAAGGAAAATTTACTACTATTTCACCTCAAGGACGCCTGCAATTTAGGTATGGAATTGAACCATCGGGATGCCTGACAAACTAATCAGTTTTAAATAGTCTTGGACTCAGAGATATTAAATTTAAAAACACGCAAAAAATAAATAATTTTGATTATTTTTAAGCCAGTGAGTTGTAATTCAAAACTCCAAACCTTTGAAAATAATATGAAAATTTGCAAAAAATAGTTAGAATTAATTGTTGATTGAAGAAGTAAAGAACACAAATACCCATAAAATAATGAATAATTTGAATGGTTTCAATTGCACCCTTATATACATAATTTTTTTAGTCTCAGAATGAGAGGAATTCATAAAATTGAAGTAAAATTGAACCCTTTATCTTGTAAAGAGTTTAACTGTAATTTTGACCTACGGACTTTATTTTTTCTTACGATGGCAACGTACAGAGATTCTTGATTTCGCAAACTCGTCGTTGTGTGCGGAGGTAAGTTGTCGAGCGCTGGATTTGTGCGTGTAAGGATCAATGTTTTTGTAGATCAGAATACTTTTGCATCAATCATCGGATATAGCTATTGATTTCACTATTTCTTTTGAAGGATTGATTTTTGGGTCAGTTTAGAAGCTGTCGTTACTAGACTGCAACGTTTCTTGACCCTATGACGTCACTACGTGGAAGGAAAAACTGAGTAAACAGAAAGCCTGTTGGGTTGCTAGGAAGGAGTATCCTTTTTGAATTGTAACAATTTATTTTAAAGATGTGTGGCTAGTTTTAGGATTAATTTTATAATTTTTTTTTCTAATATAGTGTAGAACCAAAAAAATTGTATTTTCATGATCATTTTAAACCACCTTGTTTGAAATAAGCTTTAAGTTGAATTATTGTAAACTCAAATTCACTTTTCAATTTTTGTACGTATTTTCAAGGAACAATATAATTTTTAGTTTGATTTGTAGCATATTTAGATGTTTGATTTTTTTTAAATACGCAGGTAAAATTGTGATAGCATTTCACATTGCTTTGAGTTTCTTGTATGTAAAAGAGTTTATACTCTTGGTTTTATGATCTATAGACTTAAGGAAATATTAGTTATTCCTAACATAATATTGAATATTTAAATTCATATATACCCAATTTAAAATCGTAATTTCAAGTCTAATGATTCAAAAAATTGGATACAAACAATTTATTGTATATGTCCAACTTTTATTGGATACAAAGAAGTCTAATAAGACTACTTTATTTTTTTAAAAATAAGAACTACTTTAATGGCTTGGACATTTTTATACTTTTTCAAAATATTTATTGAAATTTTCGATGCTCTTGATGTCTCAAGTTAAATTGGCTTTTTAAAACTTCAATCTTTGAATCTATCAATCTATTATATAAATAAAATGTATCATCCTAACCACTAATACTAAACCAATAACCCATTCGAGTACTAAAATGGATATTTTGACCGTAATGTGTTGTGTGTAACTTTTCATTTGAAGGTGCTCTTTATTAACATGTTTTTTCTGTTCCATAGGATGGGAGCTAGTACAAGGAAGTCACGAGACCTGTCTATGAATGTTTTATTTCAGTTTTAGAGTTGTCTTTTTCCCCCATCTAGATCTAAGATAAGATTATCTGAAACTCCGTTGGTACTTTCTCAACATTTGGATCACTGCTGAAGTATGAAAGTTAAGTATCTGAAACTTGACAAGATGGCGGGGATACGCTTTCATACAGTATAATTGTATGTATTCCAGTTAGTTAGTCTTTTTTTGTGTGTTAATGTCTTTGGGTTAGTGTTTGAATTTATTGCTTTACTGAAATTCTCTTCCAAATATTTCAGTTTGTAGCAGTGGGCCAAGTTGAAAACAAGGCTTGAGAGAAAACGAGGGCACTCGAGTATTTTTTGGGGAGTTTTGAGATTTTATATGTTAAGCGTTAAGGAGTCCAAAATGAGTGTTATACTAATCCTAACCACTAAATCACTAATCCATTCAAGTACTAAAATGTGTATTTTGACCGTAATGTGTTGTATGTAACTTTTCATTTGAAGATACTTTTTATTAACATGTTTTTTCTGTTCCAGGGGATGGGAGCTAGAGTAGAAGGAAATCATGAGACCTGTTTATGAAGAGGTGGAGAAACCAGGGAAGAAATCTGAAACGGGGCAAGTGAAAGTAGATATATTCTATATTTTTATTTCAATTTAAGATTGCATTTTTTATTAACATGTTTTTTCTGTTCCAGGGGATGGGAGCTAGAGTAGAAGGAAATCATGAGACCTGTTTATGAAGAGGTGGAGAAACCAGGGAAGAAATCTGAAACGGGGCAAGTAAAAGTAGATATATTCTATATTTTTATTTTAATTTAAGATTGCATTTTTTATTAACATGTTTTTTCTGTTCCAGGGGATGGGAGCTAGAGTAGAAGGAAATCATGAGACCTGTTTATGAAGAGGTGGAGAAACCAGGGAAGAAATCTGAAACGGGGCAAGTGAAAGTAGATATATTCTATATTTTTATTTCAATTTAAGATTGCATTTTTTATTAACATGTTTTTTCTGTTCCAGGGGATGGGAGCTAGAGTAGAAGGAAATCATGAGACCTGTTTATGAAGAGGTGGAGAAACCAGGGAAGAAATCTGAAACGGGGCAAGTGAAAGTAGATATATTCTATATTTTAATTTCAATTTAAGATTGCATTTTTTATTAACATGTTTTTTCTGTTCCAGGGGATGGGAGCTAGAGTAGAAGGAAATCATGAGACCTGTTTATGAAGAGGTGGAGAAACCAGATAAGAAATCTGAAACGGGGCAAGTGAAAGTAGATATATTCTATATTTTTATTTCAATTTAAGATTGCATTTTTTATTAACATGTTTTTTCTGTTCCAGGGGATGGGAGCTAGAGTAGAAGGAAATCATGAGACCTGTTTATGAAGAGGTGGAGAAACCAGGGAAGAAATCTGAAACGGGGCAAGTGAAAGTAGATATATTCTATATTTTTATTTCAATTTAAGATTGCATTTTTTATTAACATGTTTTTTCTGTTCCAGGGGATGGGAGCTAGAGTAGAAGGAAATCATGAGACCTGTTTATGAAGAGGTGGAGAAACCAGGGAAGAAATCTGAAACGGGGCAAATGAAAGTAGATATATTCTATATTTTAATTTCAATTTAAGATTGCATTTTTTATTAACATGTTTTTTCTGTTCCAGGGGATGGGAGCTAGAGTAGAAGGAAATCATGAGACCTGTTTATGAAGAGGTGGAGAAACCAGATAAGAAATCTGAAACGGGGCAAGTGAAAGTAGATATATTCTATATTTTTATTTCAATTTAAGATTGCATTTTTTATTAACATGTTTTTTCTGTTCCAGGGGATGGGAGCTAGAGTAGAAGGAAATCATGAGACCTGTTTATGAAGAGGTGGAGAAACCAGGGAAGAAATCTGAAACGGGGCAAGTGAAAGTAGATATATTCTATATTTTTATTTCAATTTAAGATTGCATTTTTTATTAACATGTTTTTTCTGTTCCAGGGGATGGGAGCTAGAGTAGAAGGAAATCATGAGACCTGTTTATGAAGAGGTGGAGAAACCAGGGAAGAAATCTGAAACGGGGCAAGTGAAAGTAGATATATTCTATATTTTTATTTCAATTTAAGATTGCATTTTTTATTAACATGTTTTTTCTGTTCCAGGGGATGGGAGCTAGTAGAAGGAAATCATGAGACCTGTTTATGAAGAGGTGGAGAAACCAGGGAAGAAATCTGAAACGGGGCAAGTGAAAGTAGATAATATTCTATATTTTTATTTCAATTTAAGATTGCATTTTTTATTAATTTGTTTTTTCTGTTCCAGGGGATGGGAGCTGGTAGAAGGTAGTAATGTGACCTGTCTATGAATGATGTTTTATTTCAATTTTAGAGTTGTCTTTTTCCCCCCATCAGGATCTAAGATAAGATTATCTGAAACTCCGTTGGTGCTTTCTGAACATTTGGATCACTGCTGAAATAAGAAAGTAAAGTATCTGAAACTTGACAAGATGGCGGGGATACGCTTTCATACAGTAATTGTAGTTAGTTAGTCTTTTTTTGTGTGTTAATATTTCGCTGTCAGTGTTTGAATTTATTGCTTTAATGAAATTCTCTTCCAAATATTTCAGTTCGTTGAAGTGGGGCCAAGGTGAAAACATGTCCAGACAGAAATCGAGGGCACTCGAGTATTTTTTTGGGGCGTTTTCCCAGGTCAAAATTTATGCTAGAATTTCTTTGCTAGACAAGCATAATATGCTATGTTTAAGCTAGGAAAAATAGCTTAAACTAGCATAATTGTTTGCTAGTTCCAGCATAATCACCTAGCATGGTTATGTGTGTATTGGCCCACTTTTTATGCTAACTAGCATAAAAAATCTAGCTTGTATTGGTAGAAAATGATCACTATTCTAGCATGCGTTGCTAGAAAATATTTGGTATTCCAGCATGTGTTGCTGGAAAATGATCACTATTCTAGCATGGGTTTGCTAGAAAAGTCAAAATTTATGCTAGAATTTCTTTGCTAGACAAGCATAGTATGCTATGTTAAGCTAGGAAAATAGCTTAAACTAGCATAATTGTTTGCTAGTTCCAGCATAATCACCTAGCATGGTTATCTGTGTATTGGCCCACTTTTTATGCTAATTAGCATAAAAAATCCAGCTTGTATTGCTAGAAAATTATCACTATTCTAGCATGTGTTGCTGGAAAATGACCACTGTTTTAGCATGTGTTGCTGGAAATGACCGCTATTCTAGCATGTGTTGCTAGAAAAGAACAGCTATTCTAGCATATTTTGCTAGAAAATTACCACCATTCTAGTGTGTGATGCTGGAAAATTATTGCTAATCTAGCATGTATTGCTGGAAAATGACCACTATTCTAGCATGTATGGCTGGAAAAAGTTTGCCGTCCTAGCAAGTGTTGCTAGAAAAAGATTGCTAATCTAGCATATAAATGTAGCTTGTGTTGCTAGAAAATGCATGCCATGCTAGCATGCAAAATCTAGCTTGTGTTGCTAGAAAACGCATGCTATGCTAGCATGCAAAATCTAGCTTATGTTGCTGGAAAATATTTGCTATTCTAGTATTATTTTTCTAGCATCAGATGCTGTTTATTTGTATATTATTCTAGCATTATTTTTCTAGCATCAGTTGCTGTTATTTTTATATTATTTTAGCATTACTTTTTTGCCATGAGTTGCCTTTATTTTTTACATAGCCTATTATAGTGCTGGCTATAGCAATACTTTTCTAAATCTTCAGTTTTAATTTCAGTTTTTTCTAAAAGAGCATGTATATTATACCATTATTACCTGCAGTTGTTCTAATTTTTTATTATTCTATTAACTTTTTTTCAACCATTTAAATAAATTTATTTTTTTTAAATAAAAAAAGAATAAAGTTTAACATTTAAAAATATTTATTTTTAGAGCTTCAACATTTCAAAACATCTTGCATCTTGTTTTTTTTTTTTTTCATCTCAGGCTTCTTTTCATTTAAATAAAAAAAGAATAAAGTTTAACATTTAAAAATATTTATTTTTAGAGCTTCAACATTTCAAAACATCTTGCATCTTGTTTTTTTTTTTTCATCTCAGGCATCTTTTCATATTTCATCAATTTTCTTCTCATTTGATCTTAAATAGAAATAGAACAATAAATAACAAAATATGACTATAAATGATTAATGAAAATGCACTTAATTAAATTGAATTCTAATTTAATTTCAAACACCAGTACTTCATTTCTATTTCAAAATCCCAGATTTTTTTAGTTACCAACACATTTCTGTCTTAAGCTTAAAATCCTTCAAAAAGTTCATTTGTATTTAATAAAAGAACATTTTCTGTAGTTGTTGGCAGAAGTTTAAATTTTGGCCTTATTTTTATTCAAATTTCTAAATATTAAAAAAAAAATTTAATAAACACACTTTGCAGGATTTTCAGTTTTAGAATATTAGCTCTCAGAAAAAAACAATTATTTATTTAGTTCATATTTTTAAAAAATGCTTCCTAACCCAGTCGGTTACCTCAGGAGTGAAATTTCCAAAAAAAAATTCCTGGGGAAACACAGAAACGCTCTTTTTAACACGGTTGGGGGGGGAATGGTTTTTTTTTGTTCATTTGGTCTAAACTGGTTTTTTTTTACAAAAATTTTTCCTTAACACATAAATACAAATATTTCTGGTTGTTTTCATTTATGAATGCATTAAATATAAATAGTTAATCAATTCAGCTCTTAACTAAGTGACTTAATTTATTAATTAAAATTAATTTTATTTAGTTAAAAAAGTTCAAATTATATATAAACCATAAAAAAAACCAAGGGAGTCTTTTTAGAGCATTAAAAAACCAACTGGTTTTTATATAAATGCATATTATAATTATTATATTTAAAAATCCGGTGCTTAATTGATTAAAAAAAATTGGTTTTTATTATGCATTCAAATATCCAGTTCTTAACGAATTAAAAAACCAAATAGGTTTTTTATAAAAAAAACCAAGGGAGTCTTTTTAGAGCATTCCAAGTGGTTCTTATAATGGAAATTTAAAAATCTGGTACTTAGTTGATTAAAAAAACAATTGGTTTTTATTATGCATTCAAATATCTAGTTCTTAATGAATTAAAAAAAACAAAAGGGTTTTTTATAAAAAAAAAACCAAGGAAGTCAGTCTTTTTAGCGCGTTAAAAAACCAACTTTTTTTATAATTCATATTTAAAAACCCAATGCTTAATTGATTAAAAAAGCCAGTTGGTTTTTATTATGCATTCAAATATCTGCTCTTAATGAATTAAAAAACCAAATGGGTTTTTAATAAAAAAACAAGTCTTTTTAGAGCATTAAAAAACAACTAGTTCTTATAATGCATATTTAAAAATTTGGTGCTTAATTGATTAAAAAAAATTGGTTTTTATTATGCATTCAAATATCTAGTTCTTAATAAATTAAAAAACCAAATAGGTTTTTTATTAAAAAAAAACCAGGAGTCTTTCTAAGAAAATTTTAATTGCCTTGTTTCAAAAAATTGCATAGCTTTACAGCATTAATGTCAGAAGCATTTAATATATTTTGTTCAAAAGATAATCAATAAATGACTTTAAACCCAAAAGTTTAACTAAAAAAAAAATTCTGTGTTTTCATAAAAAACCAAATGCGTTAAACCGTGCCAACCTTGCTTTTTAATATAAAGCTAATTATAATTTACAAACACTTGTGACAAAAGTTACCTACTTTACTTTATCCAATGTCCATCCGTGGCTTTTTGAGCAAATGAACTGGACGACAGGCAGGGGGGGGGCACATCAGAAGCCGCAGTGGAGGTGGGCCTGCAACAAAAGTTAATTAAATGGTTACAAACCTTATTATTTAGACACTGTGCTGAAAAGTAAAAAATTTATAAATAAATCAGGGTTATGTTAATCCTTCCAGGGAGGAATCAAATTCCTGGGGACCCATCCCAATGAATATTTAAATGTGTTCCCCTGAAATATTTAATTTCTGGTAAAAAAAAAGGTGTATTTATTCAAAAAACAACATTAGTTGAGGCTTAAAAATTAGAATATTTAAGTCAAATTTCAAAAACAATCCTGGGGAAACACAGAAACCCAGTTTTAATGTAAAGCTAATTATAATTTACAAACACTAATGACAAAAGTTACTTACTTTACTTTATCCAATGTCCATCCGTGGCTTTTCGAGCAAATGAACTGGACGACAGGCAGGGGGGCACATCAGAAGCCATCCCAATGCAGTGTAGGTGGGCCTGCGACAAAAGTTAATTAAATGGTTACAAACCTTATTATTTAGACGGTGTGCAGAAATGTAAAAAATTTATAAATAAATCAGGGTTTTGTTAATTCTTCCAGGAAGGAATCATAAATTCCTGGGCCCATCCCAAGGAATATTTAAATGTGTTCCCCTGAAATATTTAATTTCTGGAAGAAAAAAAAGGTGTATTTATTCAAAAAACAACATTAGTTGAGGCTTAAAAATTAGAATATTTAAGTCAAATTTCAAAAACAATCCTGGGGAAACACAGAAACCCAGTTTTAATGTAAAGCTAATTATAATTTACAAACACTAATGACAAAAGTTACTTACTTTACTTTATCCAATGTCCATCCGTGGCTTTTCGAGCAAATGAACTGGACGACAGGCAGGGGGGCACATCAGAAGCCATCCCAATGCAGTGGAGGTGGGCCTGCGACAAAAGTTAATTAAATGGTTACAAACCTTATTATTTAGACGGTGTGCAGAAATGTAAAAAATTTATAAATAAATCAGGGTTTTGTTAATTCTTCCAGGAAGGGATCATAAATTCCTGGGCCCATCCCAAGGAATATTTAAATGTGTTCCCCTGAAATATTTAATTTCTGGTAAAAAAAAAAAGGTGTATTTATTCAAAAAACAACATTAGTTGAGGCTTAAAAATTAGAATATTTAAGTCAAATTTCAAAAACAATCCTGGGGAAACACAGAAACCCAGTTTTAATGTAAAGCTAATTATAATTTACAAACACTAATGACAAAAGTTACTTACTTTACTTTATCCAATGTCCATCCGTGGCTTTTCGAGCAAATGAACTGGACGACAGGCAGGGGGGCACATCAGAAGCCATCCCAATGCAGTGGAGGTGGGCCTGCGACAAAAGTTAATTAAATGGTTACAAACCTTATTATTTAGACGGTGTGCAGAAATGTAAAAAATTTATAAATAAATCAGGGTTTTGTTAATTCTTCCAGGAAGGAATCGTAAATTCCTGGGCCCATCCCAAGGAATATTTAAATGTGTTCCCCTGAAATATTTAATTTCTGGTAAAAAAAAAAAGGTGTATTTATTCAAAAAACAACATTAGTTGAGGCTTAAAAATTAGAATATTTAAGAGTCAAATTTCAAAAAAAATCCTGGGGAAACACAAAAACCCACTTTTAATGTAAAGCTAATTTTTTTTTATTTAAATGAATTAACAGTTCTGTATATTCTGAAAGTGGTCAAAAATGTATTGATATTATAATTTCTGTGTGATATAATAATTTTTTAATATAATTAATTAACTAATCAAGGGAAGAAGTTCACTGCCATCTCATCGGTGAGATGCCCATTCTGAAAGGGTGAATGAATAATTGTACTATTAGTTATTAAAATTTTTATCCTTCTTTCACTTACTATACTTACCAAATTTTGATATCAATAATTATTTTTTGCAATCATAAATATGGTTACATTTGATACATTACTAAATAAATCAAGACAATGATTATAATTTGATACATTACTGAAAAAATCATGATATTTTTTGTGTAAAAATTGAAATCAATCTTTGAGTTTATTTATTAGTTAAATCACTCTTACCCATTAAAGTAATGTTTATTTCTTTAAAACAATAAATAATAAGTGATAAAAAATAAATCATTGATATTTTTGTAGAATAAGAAAAAAATTGGATTGGAAAACAAAACTAAAAATATAAAAACAAGCTTTTGGTAAAAATCATCTAAACATTTTAAAAAGTTGATAACAGGTAAAAAAAAGTATAGGATTTTAATTCTTGATTAGTTTATGAAATTATTGATTCCAAACCCTTGCTATTTACAGCATTTTCATAATCAAGGGTCAATATGGTAGTAATACTTGTTTTTGAAATTGCAGGCAATTGTATAGATGCTAAATGTATACTAAGTATAAAAATAAAGTTTAAAAATTTTAATGCAAATAATTTTACAAGCCATTTTTAAAACATACAACTAATTAATTTCTTTAAATTGTGGTAGTTAACATTTTTCATTTTGAGGGTCAAATTTTGAAACAAATTTCCTGGGGGAAACCAGAAACAACCTTTTTAATAAAAAAACCCCTAATTATAAAAACTCTGAGACAAGTTACTTACTTTAATCAACGCCTATCCAGGGCTTTTCATTTTCCTGTTGGGACATCGTGAGCAGCCAGTTTCATAGAGGGGAGGTGGGCCTGAAGGTAGAAGACAAAAGTTAATTCAATAGTTATGAATATTACAATTTTGAAGGGGGGCTGAATTGTAAAAAAAAACTTTGTTGGTTAATAAATTAGGGTTTTGTAAATCTTTCGGGCAGGTATTCCTGGACCATCTCATTCATAATCTCATACAGTTATCGTGTTGTGTTGTGAAACGGTTTTAACCATTAAAAAGTTTGTTTAAATTTAATTAAGAAGGTAGTGGTAGCATACTCAAATTACATGAATATGAAAATAAATAAGGTTGATAAGGTAAATTTTTAAACAAATTTCACCCAGAACCCCAATTTCTAATAAAATAACTAATTATAAAAACACTCAAGACAAGTTACTTACTTTAATCAACGCCTATCCAGGGCATTAGTGCTGGCCTAGTGTCCAGTTTAGGAAATATTGAAGAGTCATCGTGAGCAGACAGATTCATACAGGGGAGGTGGGCCTGAAGGTAGAAGACAAAAGTTAATTCAATAGTTATGAATATTACCATTTTGATGGGGGGGCTGAATTGTAAAAAAACTTTGTTGGTAGTAAATTAGGGTTTTGTAAATCTTTCGGGCAGGAATTCCTGGGCCATCTCATTCATAATCTTATACAGTTATCGCGTTGTGTTGTGAAACGGTTATAACCGTTAAAAAGTTTGTTTTAATTTAATTAAGAAGGTAGTGGTAGCATACTCAAATTACATGAATATGAAAATAAATAAGGTTGATAAGGTAAATTTTTAAAACAAATTTCACCCAGAACCCCAATTTCTAATAAAATAACTAATTATAAAAACACTCAAGACGAGTTACTTACTTTTATCAACGCCTATCCAGGGCATTAGTGCTGGCCTAGTGTCCAGTTGTAGGAAATATTGAAGAGTCATCGTGAGCAGCCAGATTCATACAGGGGAGGTGGGCCTGAAGGTAGAAGACAAAAGTTGATTCAATAGTTATGAATATATTACCATTTTGATGGGGGGGGGCTGAATTGTAAAAAAAAGCTTTGTTGGTAGTGTGGTGGATTCAAACACAATACCCTTATTCTAGCCTGGCCACGAGAGGAGCTTGGAACTTTCATGTTTCGGAGTTGGCAGCGAGAACAGTATAAAAAGGAGTTGCTTCAATGTTTATTTTTTACTTGCCTTTTGCAATTTTAGCTCCTACCTTTTATTTTTAATGTTGAATAAATTGTTTGTTATTAACATTGAAGCAACTCCTTTTTATACTGTTCTCGCTGCCAACTCCGAAACATGAAAGTTCCAAGCTCCTCTCGTGGCCAGGCTAGAATAAGGGTATTGTGTTTGAATCCACCACAGTAGTAAATTAGGGTTTTAAAAGTTTGTTTAAATTTAATGAAGCTAGTGGTATCAAGTATCATACTCAAATTCAGATATAAAAATGAATATTAACTGAAAATAAGAATTAAGAGAAAAATCTTACAATTAAATCCCAATTATAATTATTTATATTAATGGCTTAAAATAAAATTATAGGTGATCAATTATAGGTGATCAATTATAGGTACTGACTTTTCACTTATTCAACAAAGTAGCCTTTTAATTCACAAACAAAAAAAAAACAGGAAGACTTATTTAGATACTCTAGTTCATATATCTTTTTGTATTTTGATAAAAAAATACACACATATACAGCTTTTAATTACTAGCCTTTTTCTCAGTTACATAATCTATAATAGAAAGTAAAATATTCGAAACGCACGAAAAACCCTAAAAAATTTGATTATGATGTTTCTAATACTTTAGGACTAGTCAGGAAGAAGGTGGACTAGTCAGGTGGAAGGTGGTCAGTTTTAAACTAAATTGCTAAAAACAATTAAGATCAAAATAAAACACCATTAAAATATCTCAATTAAAAGTTTGTACAGTTTGAAATATATTTTTTAATTTTCATATATCAACTCAGTTCATTTTCACTGAGGGTTCCTCCTATGGAAGAGCCGCTACTGGCATCAGTCAAAATATAGAAAGATTAAAAGTTACTATGTACTCTTTTAAATACTTATTTTGTTCATTGTAAGATGATAAAGTAGTAAAAAGTGAAAAACACTCTTCAAAGGATACTATGAACAAAGGAAAGTAAATTATACTTTTCTAGAGATAAGCCCATGTAAACTGACTTTTCCATTCAAATCAGTTTGATAGTTTTGGTTAAATTTAAATAGAAGTCAATTTTGATTATTTTACAGATAAACATTAGAATGAGAATATACTTAGTCTCAGATTGAGTAAATAAAATTAAAGTATTGTAAAATAAGTATAAAATTATTTTTAAAGGAACAATACAACACAACAAGGATTTATGGGAGCAGCCAAATCTTATTAGACAACATATATGTATCTACGCATTTAAATGGTGGAAAAATAAACTAAATAAATAACTTATCTAAATAAAATATATCAAGCATTTAACTTACTGGAAATAAGGACGCCACGCGATGCGGCGCCATTCCGCCATTTCTTCTTCTTCGTGATGGTGACGTAATGGTAAACAAACTAGGCATTGCCATTTCAGAAAGTAGTAAAATCCAATAAATTCCAAAACTACGTGTGGCTCATTTTATAAAATAAAAATTATGCTCCATTGGAAAAATCATCAAGCTTTCAAAAGGAATCTTGATGAAAATGTAAATTTTCATAGTTTTAGATAGCTGTGAAGGTATAACGAATGACAAGAATAAACTTTATCGCCCATCCATTCTGTTGGTTAATGCGTGGGGTATCTCCGCTCAGTGGGGATCTCTCGCTCGTAATTTTAGGTTCTCATTTACCCTCGCTCTGCTTTATTCTTATTTAACTTCATTAATAGTTCACATTATGACATTATTTTCGCTTTAATTTATACACTAATGCATGCATGTATCTTATTTTATTGTGGGGAAAATATATTATTTACAGGCATTTCACTGTCGAAATAATGCATTTTTCTCGTTTTTAACCCAATAAATACTTTTCATATATTTTTCTTTGATATAATCTTAAAGAGTACTTCAAAATATACATCTTTTCAAATTTTCAAGCGATTTGTTACATATTTAGGGTTTTTTAAAGTCGAAAAAGAAAACGGTATTTTGAGTAAAAAAACACAAGTCCGAAAAAGCCCAATAATTGGTATTTAATAATAAGTTTGAATTTTTTTCAATTTTTATTTTTGTAGTTAAGTAATGTGGTAAGCTTTTTCCAGAAATTCGGGTTGCTATGGTGATTCTGACGTCATCCAGGAATTTTCAAACACAAAAGTGGTTTACTTGTCTTTGTAAGAATCCATTGCATTTTTTGGAGGTATATGAAAAAGGGGGAAAGGGGAAAAATATGAATGAACCCCCAAGTGTTTTACATTACGGTATTCCCTTTGATTAGTAGATTAAGAATATGTAAAGTATGAGGGGGTGGGTCCCATATTTCGGGAGTCTTTCCGGTTTTATTGAAAAACTGAATATGGGCGTCACGCCCGGAGTTTTAAAGCTAAAGGTCTAAAATTTTAGTATTTTTACTTCCTCAAAATTCCCTTTTGAACCATTGAACACACTAAGGGGTAGTACCCATATTTAGAGGTTTCGGGTCCATGTGCTCGTTCTAATTTTCTAATCCTAGCACCCCTGATTCTTTTTCCCGGTCTTTCTTCTAACACGGTTCTTAAAGGTCTTTAAGAGTTCTTCAAGAATCTGGTTACTGCTAAGCTTTCTGACAATTATTTGTAAAGAAATATGCGAAAAACCGTCTTGGAAAACGAAACAATGAATTGAATTGTCTCTGGATCACGCAATTTTTACACTGTTTGTTAGTGATTCATACTGTTCGAATTTCCACTTTAAATGCTTTCATAAAATATAAATCACTAAGCTGTGATCATAATAGATCCGCAGCTATTCAGCGTTAAAATTAGCATGTTAGGCTTAACGCACCACGAGGGGTCCTTTCTCGCCAAACACTACGGTTTTCATCACTTAGCTCTAAAACACCGATCGAGTATACATTTACACAGTTTATTGCAATACATTAAGCCAGATTAGATTGTCTGAAACACATCGGTATGTTTTTACATTGGTATCAATATTTCCAAAATTTTAATCTAACACCCCTGGTTCTTTTTTCCGGTCTTTCTAACATGGTTCTTAAAGGATTTTAAGAGTTCTTCAAGAATCTGGTTACTGCTAAGCTTTTCGACAGTTATTTCTAAAGAAATCTGTGAAAAACCGTCTTGGAAAACCAAACAATGAATTTAATTGTCTGGATCACGCAATTTTTACACCACTTCTTAGTATGTCATACTGTTCGAAGCCCACTTTAAATGCTTTCATAAAATATAAATCACTAAGCTGTGGTCATAATAGATCCGTAGCTATTCAGCGTTAAAATTAGCATATGTGTTAGGCTTAACGCACCACGAGGGGTTTGTTCCCGCCAAACACTACGGTTTTCGCCTCTTATGTTAGCTCTAAAAATACCGATCGAGTATATACATTTGCACAGTTTATTGCAATATATTATAAGGCAGATTATATTGTCCGAAACAAATTTGTGTAAGTTTTTACATAGGTATGCATCAATATTTCCAAAAATTTTCATACAGGTATATCGAATTATCCAGTATGTTTTGGAATTGATATCAAAATTTCTTTATTTTTAGAGAAAATGTTTTTAAACAAATTAATATAATTTTATTTAACTAATTGAAATACACTAATCAATTATAATTAACCCCTGAAATAAATGTCACATTTACAACTCAATTATACTGCTACTACTATTATCACTGCTAAAATGACTTATTCTGAAAAAATTTAAAAAAAAAAAACTCTTAGTTTAAACTACGTTTAAACAAAAAAATAGGTTTACTAAAAAAGTTTTTTTTTAAATATTCTCTTTTAAAAATAATTAAATAAATCCATACAAATAACTCTTAATTTTCCCGCTAGATGGCTGTATCAAAAATCGGCTGGAAAAGCTTCTCTACAACAGGCTCGAAAGTCACGTGACTGGCTCTCCCATCCGATATTCCTTCGACCTAGCTCTCCATGCTATGAAAGTAGCTTTTACAGCTTAAAAGCATTGGATGCTTGTTACCAAGCATGCCATGCTATTGTTGGGGGTAAGCTAGGTACATAGCATCCCATGGTGGAAAGCATAAAAAAGCATAACATAGCACATCAAGGTACCTAGCTCTCCGTGCTATGAAGATAGCTTGGTTTGCTAAAAAGCATTGCATACTTGTTACCTAGCATGCCATGCTATTTTTTCGTAAGCTAGCTACATAGCATCACATGCTGGCAAGCATAAAAAAGCATAAAATAGCTGATCAAGCTACCTAGCTCTCCATGCTGTGAAGATAGCTTGGTTTGCTAAAAAGCATTGCATACTTGTTACCTAGCATGTCATGCTATTTTTTCGTAAGCTAGCTACATAGCATCACATGCTGGAAAGCATAAAAAAGCATAAAATAGCTGATCAAGCTACCTAGCTCTCCATGCTATGAAGATAGCTTGGTTTGCTAAAAAGCATTGCATACTTGTTACCTAGCATGTCATGCTATTTTTTCGTAAGCTAGCTACATAGCATCACATGCTGGCAAGCATAAAAAAGCATAAAATAGCTGATCAAGCTACCTAGCTCTCCATGCTATGAAGATAGCTTGGTTTGCTAAAAAGCATTGCATACTTGTTACCTAGCATGTCATGCTATTATTTCGTAAGCTAGCTACATAGCATCACATGCTGGAAAGCATAAAAAAGCATAAAATAGCAGATCAAGCTACCTAGCTCTCCATAGCATCCCATGCTGGCAAGCATAAAAAAGCATAACCTAGCATAAATATCTAGCATACATAGCAAAAACTAGCAAAATCTAGCATATTTGTTTGCTAGTTCCAGCATAAAATTTTGACCTGGGTTGGGATTTTATATGTTAAGGGGGACAAAATGAGTGTTATACTAATCTTAACCACTAATACTAAACCAATAACCCATTCAAGTACTAAAATGGGTATTTTGACCGTGATGTGTTGTATGTAACTTTTCATTTTAAGGTAATTTTTATTAACATGTTTTTTCAGTTCCAGGGGATGGGAGCTAGTGGAAGAAATTCACGAGACCTGTTTATGAAGAGGTGAAGAAACAAGGGAAGAAATCTGAAATAGGGTAAGTAAGAGAGTTTATGTTCTGCCCATTTCCCTTTTTTTTTTATTTCAAGATTCTTATTTGTATTAGCATGTTTCTTCTGTTCCAGAGGATGGGAGCTAGTGGAAGAAATTCACGAGACCTGTTTATGAAGAGGTGAAGAAACAAGGGAAGAAATCTGAAATAGGGTAAGTAAGAGAGTTTATGTTCTGCCCATTTCCCTTTTTTTTTATTTCAAGATTCTTATTTGTATTAGCATGTTTCTTCTGTTCCAGAGGATGGGAGCTAGTGGAAGAAATTCACGAGACCTGTTTATGAAGAGGTGAAGAAACAAGGGAAGAAATCTGAAATAGGGTAAGTAAGAGAGTTTATGTTCTGCCCATTTCCCTTTTTTTTATTTCAAGATTCTTATTTGTATTAGCATGTTTCTTCTGTTCCAGAGGATGGGAGCTAGTGGAAGAAATTTACGAGACCTGTTTATGAAGAGGTGAAGAAACAAGGGAAGAAATCTGAAATAGGGTAAGTAAGAGAGTTTATGTTCTGCCCATTTCCCTTTTTTTTTTTTATTTCAAGATTCTTATTTGTATTAGCATGTTTCTTCTGTTCCAGGGGATGGGAGCTAGTGGAAGAAATTCACGAGACCTGTTTATGAAGAGGTGAAGAAACAAGGGAAGAAATCTGAAATAGGGTAAGTAAGAGAGTTTATGTTCTGCCCATTTCCCTTTTTTTTTATTTCAAGATTCTTATTTGTATTAGCATGTTTCTTCTGTTCCAGAGGATGGGAGCTAGTGGAAGAAATTCACGAGACCTGTTTATGAAGAGGTGAAGAAACAAGGGAAGAAATCTGAAATAGGGTAAGTAAGAGAGTTTATGTTCTGCCCATTTCCCTTTTTTTTTATTTCAAGATTCTTATTTGTATTAGCATGTTTCTTCTGTTCCAGGGGATGGGAGCTAGTGGAAGAAATTCACGAGACCTGTTTATGAAGAGGTGAAGAAACAAGGGAAGAAATCTGAAATAGGGTAAGTAAGAGAGTTTATGTTCTGCCCATTTCCCTTTTTTTTTTATTTCAAGATTCTTATTTGTATTAGCATGTTTCTTCTGTTCCAGAGGATGGGAGCTAGTGGAAGAAATTCACGAGACCTGTTTATGAAGAGGTGAAGAAACAAGGGAAGAAATCTGAAATAGGGTAAGTAAGAGAGTTTATGTTCTGCCCATTTCCCTTTTTTTTTATTTCAAGATTCTTATTTGTATTAGCATGTTTCTTCTGTTCCAGAGGATGGGAGCTAGTGGAAGAAATTCACGAGACCTGTTTATGAAGAGGTGAAGAAACAAGGGAAGAAATCTGAAATAGGGTAAGTAAGAGAGTTTATGTTCTGCCCATTTCCCTTTTTTTTTATTTCAAGATTCTTATTTGTATTAGCATGTTTCTTCTGTTCCAGGGGATGGGAGCTAGTGGAAGAAATTCACGAGACCTGTTTATGAAGAGGTGAAGAAACAAGGGAAGAAATCTGAAATAGGGTAAGTAAGAGAGTTTATGTTCTGCCCATTTCCCTTTTTTTTTATTTCAAGATTCTTATTTGTATTAGCATGTTTCTTCTGTTCCAGAGGATGGGAGCTAGTGGAAGAAATTCACGAGACCTGTTTATGAAGAGGGGAAGAAATCTGAAATAGGGTAAGTAAGAGAGTTTATGTTCTGCCCATTTCCCTTTTTTTTTTATTTCAAGATTCTTATTTGTATTAGCATGTTTCTTCTGTTCCAGAGGATGGGAGCTAGTACAAGTAAGTAATGTGAACTGTCTATGAATGATGTTTGTGTTTTTTCCCCCATCTAGATCTAAGATAAGTTGATCTGAAACTGCGCTGGTACTTTCTCAACTTTTGGATCACTGCTTCAAAATGAAAGTTAAGTATCTGAAACTTGACAAGATGGCGGGGATACGCTTTCATATAGTAATTGTATGTATTCCAGTTAGTCTTTTTTGGTGTGTTAATATTTCGCTGTTAGTGTTTGAATTTATTGCTATTTATTGAAATTCTCTTCCAAATATTTCAGTTTGTTGAAGTGGGGCCAAGGTGAAAACAAGTCTAGACAGAAATCGAGTGCACTCGATTATTTTTTGGGGTGTTTTGAGATTTTATATGTTAAGAGGGCTAAAATGAGTGTCATACTAATCTTAACCACTAATACTAAACCAATAACCCATTCAAGTACTAAAATGGGTATTTTGACCGTAATGTGTTGGATGTAACTTTTCATTTGGAGGTGCTCTTTACTTTATTAACGTGCTTTTTCTGTTCCAGGGGATGGGAGCTAGTAGAAGAAAGTCACGAGACCTGTTTATGAAGAGTTGGAGAAACCAGTGAAAATAAATCTGAAACGGGGCAAGTGAAAGTAGATATATTCTATATTTTTATTTCAATTTAAGATTGCACTTTTTATTATTTTTTTTTTTCTGTTCCAGGGGATGGGAGCTGGTAGAAGGTAGTAATGTGACCTGTCTATGATGAGTTGGAGAAACAAGTGAAGAAATCTGAAATGAAGCAAGTCTAATCTAATCATTTTTATTTTTATTTAAGTTTAGGTAGATTCTAAAGGAAGTCATATTTCATTGAACTTATCTAGTTGGAGCCCTTAATAGAGATGAGTTTATCTTAAGTTGGTGATTTAACTACTTTAAATAAGGTAGGGTCTAATGGGTTAAAATAGGTCTAGGGAGTTTAACAGTTTATATTTATAAAACTTAATGATTTTTGGCATGCTGATTTTACTTGAGTCTCAATGAAAATCAGCATACCAAAAATCATTAAGTTTTATAAATATAAACTGCTAAAATCCCTAGACCTATTTTAACCCATTAGACCCATTTTCCCCATCCGACCATATTCTCAGATTTTCTTTATTCGGAAAGTTTCTTAGTATAAATTAATTAATAAAACTTTTCCCCTTCTGGTTATAGTACTAGGTTACAAATTAGTTAAAAAGATTTAAATCTAATAACATACATAGTTGTCAGTAATAACTTGAGAAAAATTTTCATACTGTGAATTTTATGTTTTGTATCAATATTATCTTCCATTTTTAATCAGTATATAATTGGCTTTATATAATTTTTATGTAAATGCATGTATCTTTTTTAGGTTGTACTAGACAGCAACGTTAGTTGATCCTATGACGTCACTAACAAACAAAGTAGTTCCCATCGCTGTATTTGAATTTTGAGTGAACTTCAATTTTAAAATATTATTAGTTTGTTAAACTCATGTTATTTGTCTTTTTATCACGATTTGCATACCGAAACTCCTCCTATCAACCCAACAGGCTTTGTGTTTACCCATTTTCTCTTTCCGCGTAATGACGTACTGGGTTCAGGAAACGTTGCTTCGAGTATATATAGTGCTGTCCTTTAAAAACAACCCACTGTTTCATATTTTCTTAATTAAAAGCTTAATAAAAAGGATAATTAAATCGAACAAAAAACTGTACTAGTGGCTCATCCTCCCTAACATTTTAGTTTTAACATATTAATGCATTATTAACATTTTAGTTAATTCCAACTCTCCATTACAAATTGGCAGCCAATTAAGTAAGAATTTGAAAAAAAAAACCCACTTTTTCCTAGAAGGACTCTAACTGGCCGACTGAGCTAAAACTTTACTATTTTATTCTCATAGTAATGGGATAACATAAAAACGCGCGAAAAATGCTCTAAAGTCTTTGTAACGTGCATTTTTCAAAATCTGTAAATCTGAAGCATATTTTTTGCCAAAAATCTACATTATCTCAGCTTGTTTAAAAAATAAGTAAATAAACCGTTCTTTGACCAATTTTTACACCCTTGACATTCTAAAGGGCATAGAAAGATAGGGTATATGAGATGCTAAAATAATTTTAATTATTTAATTAAAAAATATCAATGGGTTGTTTTTAGGGTACAATTTGGAGTGGGTTGTTTTTAAAGGACAGCACTATAAATTCAGGTTCTCTGTTTTTATTTTCAGAACTCCTCATCATCTGAGAATTGAATGTTATAACTTAATTCTTGAGATGCCTTACTACTTCACTGAAAATTCCAATTTTCATAGGTTGGTTTTTCATATCTCAAAGGAATTGGATTTAAGTAAATATGGAATATTGTCTACCAGTTTAATATTTTTGTTTTTATCCTAAAATCTGTTATTTTATATTTTCTCTGAGATATTTTTGCTCTAACGCACCTACGAGAGGTTTCATAATATGAACTAAAATTTTTATCTATTTGTAATAAATTTGTGTTTCTTAGTTTCTAGATTCTATATCGATTTTAATGAAAACAGTTTACTGTTTTTAATATTATATTAGTTTAAGTAATAGTATAAAAATAATTATAAATTCTATACTGTTCCTGATAGTTTTGATATATGATCCAAGTTTTCGAGAGTATTTTTATGTTGCTTTATTAATTAAACTTTTGGGCAGTTTTTAATAGATTAAATAATAGCTAAGTATTTAGGTAAATAAGCCATATCTTAAGATTTATATTCTGTTGAGAATTCTTGTGTTTTGAAAAAAATATTCTAGTTTTCTAGCACAGTGATCAGCTCTTGTCTTTATGATCTCCGGTTCCATCTTGATCCGGTTGATCTCTTGATTTCCATCATTTTTTGCAAGTTATTTAAATCATTCAAGTATTTTTGTTGGTAATTTATTTTGGATACCTGTTTTTAACGTTCTATCTTTTTTTTATTTTTTATTGGTTCACTTGGTGTTTTGTGGGTTGTTTTTACTTGTCCATGTTTATAAGGTATTTATCCTAATTTTATAGTTATGTTTGTATAATGAGAGTACTATTGTGGATATTTAACTTGTTTTACAATGAAAATAACGTTGTTTGATGTTGGAAACAAGGTTCTAAGTTTTTTTTGGGGTTTACCGTGGTTCCATCCCTTATTTGTCAGTGGTTTGTTGATAATTCTAGCGTTTTGAAGAACATTTTCTAGTTTTCCAACACATTTTCCTATCATGTTGGCACATTCACTTTCTTAGGTTTTTCTTTTTTTAAAAATTTGATACTATCTTTGGTTTCTATATTTCAGTTTGTGTATTATACAGTGAATGAGGCGAATGGGATCTTATATTGTAGATTTTTTCCCCTTTCTGATGATCAGCTCTTATCTATATACCTGGCTTCATGTTCATCATGTTTTTTCCAATCGATTTAAATCATATAAGTGTTTCAGTTGTACATTTTATTTTGAATGCCTTTTCTAATAGGTTCTATCTTTTTTTATTTGGGGTATCCTTTTTTTATTGGTTCACTTGGTGTTTTTGTGTTGTTTTTTTTTACTTGTCCCTGTTCATAAGGCAGTTATCCTATATTTATAATTACTATGTTGGTATAATGAGAGGATGGGGTCCTTTAACTTGTTATATAACCATGGATATAAGGTGATTTTATGCTGGTTCATTACTTTTGCTTTATTTGTTAGTAGTATTTTTCCACATCACAAGGTTCTAAGTTTTCTTGAGGTTTACCATGGTTCCATCTCTTTGATTTTTTAATTTTATTTAGTTCTTGGACACCACTATGATTTGAACCGTGCATTTTTATCAAGGGGTTCCTCAGTTTAATCTTGTACCTTTGTTTTATAATCCTATTTTTAAACTTAGTACTAGTTAGATTTTTGTTGAACTTGTAAACATTTGATTTTCCAAGTTTGTATTTCAAATTTTAATAATTTTGACCCGACTTCCAAGTTGGTTTTTTCCTTCCGACTTGGCTTATTATTAATTTCTACATTATAAGGTGGATAAATCATTTAGGTTTTTACTTTCTGTAGAATAGAGCATTTTCAATCACATGACTCGGACCTAACAACGGCCTTATGAACGGGTTCTTGTCCTCCAGTGACGTCATGTGCGAATGGTTCTATTGGAGCGTTTGCAATCACAAGACTCCGCCCCTAACAACAACCTTAGCAACGTTTTTCTTGTCCTACAGTGACGTCATGTGCGAATACTCTATAGCACTTGTTAATTTTTTTGGGAAAAGTTGGAACCTAATATATACCCGATTTAAAAAAAAATTTGTGTTTTGACTCAGTTAATCCTAGTATAATAGAGTGCTAGTATTATGTGTGTTAGTTAATATATTAATGTGCTAGTATTAGAGTGGATGTGGTGGATAATGTAGTAAATATTATGGTGTTCCTCCTCAACAAAATTCCTCCGTGGCTTCGGTCCACAGGTGTCCTCTTGGTAAATCGAACATTGGAAAAAATGTGGTGTAAAAATGCGATTTAGTGGAGACACAGAAGGTTTTGTCAGAGATTATTTGAAAAAATTGTGTTTTGACTCAGTTAATCCTAGTATAATAGAGTGCTAGTATTATGTGTGTTAATATATTAATGTGCTAGTATTAGAGTGGATGTGGTGGATAATGTAGTAAATATTATGGTGTTCCTCCTCAACAAAATTCCTCCGTGGCTTCGGTCCACAGGTGTCCTCTTGGTAAATCGAACATTGGAAAAAATGTGGTGTAAAAATGCGATTTAGTGGAGACACAGAAGGTTTTGTCAGAGATTATTTGAAAAATTTGTGTTTTGACTCAGTTAATCCTAGTATAATAGAGTGCTAGTATTATGTGTGTTAGTTAATATATTAATGTGCTAGTATTAGAGTGGATGTGGTGGATAATGTAGTAAATATTATGGTGTTCCTCCTCAACAAAATTCCTCCGTGGCTTCGGTCCACAGGTGTCCTCTTGGTAAATCGAACATTGGAAAAAATGTGGTGTAAAAATGCGATTTAGTGGAGACACAGAAGGTTTTGTCAGAGATTATTTGAAAAAATTGTGTTTTGACTCAGTTAATCCTAGTATAATAGAGTGCTAGTATTATGTGTGTTAGTTAATATATTAATGTGCTAGTATTAGAGTGGATGTGGTGGATAATGTAGTAAATATTATGGTGTTCCTCCTCAACAAAATTCCTCCGTGGCTTCGGTCCACAGGTGTCCTCTTGGTAAATCGAACATTGGAAAAAATGTGGTGTAAAAATGCGATTTAGTGGAGACACAGAAGGTTTTGTCAGAGATTATTTGAAAAATTTGTGTTTTGACTCAGTTAATCCTAGTATAATAGAGTGCTAGTATTATGTGTGTTAGTTAATATATTAATGTGCTAGTATTAGAGTGGATGTGGTGGATAATGTAGTAAATATTATGGTGTTCCTCCTCAACAAAATTCCTCCGTGGCTTCGGTCCACAGGTGTCCTCTTGGTAAATCGAACATTGGAAAAAATGTGGTGTAAAAATGCGATTTAGTGGAGACACAGAAGGTTTTGTCAGAGATTATTTGAAAAATTTGTGTTTTGACTCAGTTAATCCTAGTATAATAGAGTGCTAGTATTATGTGTGTTAGTTAATATATTAATGTGCTAGTATTAGAGTGGATGTGGTGGATAATGTAGTAAATATTATGGTGTTCCTCCTCAACAAAATTCCTCCGAGGATTCGGTCCACAGGTGTCCTCTTGGTAAATCGAACATTGGGAAAAATGTGGTGTAAAAATGCGATTTAGTGGAGACACAGAAGGTTTTGTCAGAGATTATTTGAAAAATTTGTGTTTTGACTCAGTTAATCCTAGTATAATAGAGTGCTAGTATTATGTGTGTTAGTTAATATATTAATGTGCTAGTATTAGAGTGGATGTGGTGGATAATGTAGTAAATATTATGGTGTTCCTCCTCAACAAAATTCCTCCGAGGATTCGGTCCACAGGTGTCCTCTTGGTAAATCGAACATTGGAAAAAATGTGGTGTAAAAATGCGATTTAGTGGAGACACAGAAGGTTTTGTCAGAGATTATTTGAAAAATTTGTGTTTTGACTCAGTTAATCCTAGTATAATAGAGTGCTAGTATTATGTGTGTTAGTTAATATATTAATGTGCTAGTATTAGAGTGGATGTGGTGGATAATGTAGTAAATATTATGGTGTTCCTCCTCAACAAAATTCCTCCGTGGCTTCGGTCCACAGGTGTCCTCTTGGTAAATCGAACATTGGAAAAAATGTGGTGTAAAAATGCGATTTAGTGGAGACACAGAAGGTTTTGTCAGAGATTATTTGAAAAATTTGTGTTTTGACTCAGTTAATCCTAGTATAATAGAGTGCTAGTATTATGTGTGTTAGTTAATATATTAATGTGCTAGTATTAGAGTGGATGTGGTGGATAATGTAGTAAATATTATGGTGTTCCTCCTCAACAAAATTCCTCCGTGGATGTTCACAGGTGTCCACTGGGTAAATCGAACATTGTAAAAAATGTGGTGTAAAAATATGATTTAGTGTTGACACAGAAGGTTTTGTTAGAGATTACTTGAAAAATTGAGTTTTGAAAATACTCGAAAGATCTCGGTTACTTCGAGGGTATTTAAGGTATCATAACTGAAATGAGTAAAAAGTTTTGAAAGTTTGGTGAGAGTGTTCACACAGATGTGGACTTATTTGTGTTCAGTGCAGGGGATGAATCAGTGTAATTGAAAAGGATGTAGAAATATAGAACGTAAAGACTTGAAGGAAGGAAGTACGTATGTATGTGGAATGTTCTTAACATACACTTTATTCATTTTTATGTATGAATATGTTTATGATAATGTGATTTATTTTGGGGATGGTGGATTGCAATTTTTATAATAATTTTAAAAAGATAATGAGGTATTTGCATAAGTGAGGGATTTGCTTAATTTTACACTTTTTTTATTACGTTATAGTTTAAAACTCTCAAATATCAGATTTTTAAGTTCAAAAACATGTTTTAAATAATTCCATTTTATTTTTGCCAAAACACTTGTAAAGTGGTCAAAAAAAGGGATTTGACGTCACAGCGCACTCGAAATTAGTGTTTTACTGTTTTTCAATGATCGGAAAACGGGATTTTATTGGATATGACGTCACGGCTCTTGTAAACAACAGTGTTTCTGTTTTCGCCCCAAAACGCAAAACGAAATTTTAAAAATTTATATATTATAGAAACTAGGAAACTCAGAAACTTCATTTAAAAGTCATTCTTCATGGTTTTTATCTACTATTTTAATAAAATATAATCTCAAATCGTGCAAATATCTCATTGTGTGTAAATGAAATTGTTTTACTTGATAAAATAAAATATTAAAGATAATTTTGTTGTTATTTGTTGCAGTAATACTTTCAGATGTAAAATACACAATTCGTACAATCATTCAAATGTTACAAAGAGTTGATGACGCATATAACGAAAATAACTTTCACTGATATATTTGAATTCAATAAAAATGGTAGAAATCTAAAAAATATTAAAGTATTATTAAGAAATAAAATATTGAAAGAAATTTTGAATCGAGGAAACCATTAAATGAATCCACCATCCCCTAAATTTTAATTAAAATTTATATAAAAAATAAGCACATATATTTGACTGAGGCAGGTATACCTCAGAATGTGTGGCTCTTGTTTTTGACCATATTCAACACTAAATCCGTATTCACACAATTATATTTCAAAAGAAAATAATGAGAAAAAAATTATTTTATTTGAATCAATTTTTAAAGAAATGTATACTTAAAGAGATAAAAGAGAACATTTATCACATTTACAAGATAATACTTATTACAATATTAATGAATTATATACAATATTAATAATGAAATATTTAAAAAAAATCTTTATAGAAATAGAGGAAAATTTATAATTAACAGTTTTAAAAGTACTTCCAAAAAAAAAGTTGAATAAAGGTTGTCAATGATCAAAACAAAATGCCGTAAAATCTCAATAAGGTTCTGGAATTTAGAGTAGTACATTTATTTAAATATCTTTATAAAGAAAATCTCCTTATGGCAAAATAATATTAAAAACATACTGTAACTCAGTAAAAAAAATTGAATGTATGCGGTAAAATATAACAAAAAAAAAATGCACAATTTTGCAATATTTACTATTTATAAAATTACGTAAAATATGTAATATAATAACTGAACCCATTTTACTTATACCAAATTGATAAGTTATGGGATACTTATGGGCTCTAAATTGATAAGTTATAGACCTTAATCCATAAAACACCAACCAACCAAATTTCAAAAGAAAAATAAATTAAGCATGTTAAATTTTAGAACCTTAAGGTTTATATGTTATATCATGTAATACTTTGCATTCAGCGTGGTAAGCTTTTAACAATTCAAAATAAATAATAACTATAATGAAAATATATTAAGATATTTTAATTACTATAACAGAAAATATATAAAAGTAGGGTTAATTTAAATCATTTCAGAAAATGTAGCTAAAAAGTTCTTGGACAAATTTCGATTCCGACATAATATCGGAATAAATATAAAGGAATTTCATTTTTACCGAAATGAAAACTCATGAATTTTCAAATATAAAAATAACCAGCAACCTAGTAGCACAGCTCAAACGAAATATGTAAAATTTACGTAACTTCCACTTAGATCTGAACTAAATTTATCCATTCATGACAAAAATTTGACAAATTTTGAATATTTGCTGCTCTAAGCTTCTAAGCAAAAGGTTCGATTACGATCTATAAGATTACGCATCATTAAATTGCTTAATCTCCCTATCTTTAATTATTATAAATATTACTTCTGTTATAAGAATTCTTTTAGTTAGGTAATTTATACTTCCGGTATAAAACTTTATAAAAATTGGGAAATAATAATTATAAAGATAGGGTGTTCCAAAAAAGACCGACACATTAAATTTTAAAAATCAATAACACAAAAACTAAAAAAGATAAAAATACACGGTTTCTTGCATCCTACTCTAAAGACCAAGTAATTTTATGTCAAATTTGGCAGCACTATTTTCTATTTTATCTTCTATGGGAAGATTGATCCTTTTATACCCTGTTAGGGGATTTGGGAACAAAGATTAATGAAAATTTGTGGCATAAAATACTTTGGTCTTTAGAGTAGGGTGCAAAAAACCGCATTTTTATTTATTAAGTTTTTAATTAAAAAATTTTAATATGTGTCGGTTTGCCTTATAATATATATTTAAGATATTGCAAATTATAGTCATACTGCATAAGAATTATATACATTTCAAAGTAAACTACGCATAGTAAAATTTTAAAATATCGAACAAAAGTAAAATAATCTCGAAGCTTTGACGCTGACGGTCACAGGTTCCGAAGTGACACTATTGATACGCTTATTTTTTCTTAAATTATCTCAGAATTTCAAAACGGTGGATTTTTTTTCTTACATTATTATAAAAAGGGTAAAGGGTTTGGTTACGAGATTATTTATCATGTATAATTGAAATTAGTAGCTCTAAAAAATGGTAAAATAACCTCGAACCCTGGTCGCCGACGGTCTAAGGTTCGATTCCGAGGTGTGAAAAATTCATAGAACTCTATACCTTATTGATTTTTAAACTCGAAAAATTTCTGTACAGTGAAAGGGAGAGTATTTTTTTTTCTTGTAATGTTTAAAACTTTATATAGGAGTTTCAGATTTCGGAAAGAGTGGAACCAGTAGCTCAGTTGGTAAAGTATTCGACCAGCAGAGTCGAGCAGTGGGCCAAAGGTTAGACGTGAGTTCGAGCCTCGGTTTGAGAATTCGACGGGGATTTTTATTTTTATTTAAGTATAAAAATCAAATGATAAATATACTAATAGCCACTCAGGCTGTCGGACCAGGCGGCTCAGTTGGTTGAGTCGCTCAAACAGCTGAACCGTCTGGTCAGCGCGCTGGGGTGGTCTCCAGTTCGAGCCCATCCCCTAGGTCAAAATTCCCGGGGGCCAGTGGTCTATGTCATTCGGCCATAAAGCCGCGTTGGGACAGCTAGAGGGCGTGAGGGTAGGAGTTAGGCCACTGGCAGCGCGTTCGGGGGTGTCCGTAACTAATAGAGTTTAAGGTTAGTCGTTAGGAGGCGGACAACCCCAGAGATTGGTTAGGGCCAAGTTCCTTCCTTCTCAACACCCGAGTGCCTCGGACCGAGACGTCGGAGTCGGTCGGCCTGGCTCTGCCGGCGTTTCTTCTCTTGGCCGGCGGAGCCCTTTGCCGGCCGCCTTCGGCGTCGTTTTCCGTGGCACTCGGGTGTTGAGGAGGAATGAACTTAGCTAAAATTTTTCCAAATCTCAAACATAGGTAGAGCTATTAACTCCTCGGAGTGACAGCCCCATCAGCCTGGTTGGTAGAGGATTGGGTTCTGTGTGGAGGTTCGTGGAGCTGGACTCGAAAGGTTCTGGGTTCGATCCCAGTTGAGAGGGAAAATACCTAGCAATATTAAGGGGAATGGAAAAATAGAAAAATAAACATATAGAAAAATTGGCAGGACTGCAAAAATAACTTGGAAAAATCAGTCTGTAGTGTTACAGTAGGAATGAGATATTTTTACATGAGCAGAGATGGTGGAGAGTCAAGAAAGAGTAGGTGATAGCAACGCCTGAGATCGCGGCTCAGTTGGTAGAGCACCAGGCCTTTGAAGACAGTTGACCAATGGTCTCGGCCAGGGAGAGAGTTCGAGCCCAGGTGATGACTTGGAGACGGAATATTCTACTGAAACTACCATACGTAAGCTATGGAAATGTAAGTATATGTGCCACCGTAACTGTGGATCCCGATGGCCCAGTCGGTAAGAGCTTCGCCTCGTGGAGGTTCCAGATGGGTGTCAGAGACCAGACCCGGGTTCGAGCCTAAGGAGTGGAAGAAAAATGGGAGTGAGTGTCGACGAAAGCAAATAAGAGTGGAGGTAAGTGAATCTGACAGAGGGTTCTGTGTTTCAGGTGGTGTGGATTCTCGGGTCTTTAAGGGGATTGCCGGAATCCTCAGGAACGTCCAAGTGGAGTAAGTGGAAGGTGACCTGTTAAGACCACTTAAAGGAGGGAGTGACAGGTAGGTGAGTAAGGAGAGGAAAGTTCTCTAAAGAAGTGGGTTCTCTAGTGCAAAGAACAGTGGAAAGTCTGCAGGCGGGGGAAGAAGGAGAGAGGAAGGTTCTCTGTAGAGGGGTTCTCTAGCGGAAGAGTCACGCAGTCCAGCGCCTTCTCTTGCCACCAGATACATGAAACTTCTCTTTCCAACCCGTGACACGAAACTTCTCTTGCCCACATTCCCTTCCCGAACTTCTCTTTTCTCTCTCTCTCTTTCTTCCCCAGGTCCCCTCTTAATCTTTTACCAGGGCTTCTCTTTTTTTCTCTTACTGGTCTTCTCTTCTTGCCGTTCTCTTCTTTTCTCTCTCTTCTTAATTCTCTCTCTTCTTGCTCTAGGAGCTTCTCTTAGAGGAAGAAGAGAAAAAAAGCTCTAGAGCAAGAAGAGAGAGAGAAAAGAAGAAAAGGCAAGAAGAGAAGACTAGTTAGAGAGATAAGAGAAGCTCATGAAGTGACCTGCAGAAGAGAGAGAAAAAAAAGAGAAGTTTGGGAAGGGGATGTGGGCAAGAGAAGTTTCGTATCACCGGTTGGAAAGAGAAGTTTCGTATCACCGGTTGGAAAGAGAAGTTCCATGTATCTGGTGGCAATAGAAGGCGCTGCACTGCGTGACTCTTCCGCTAGAGAACCCCTCTACAGAGAACCTTCCTATCTCCTTCTTCCCCCGCCTGCAGACTTTCCACTGTTCTTTGCACTAGAGAACCCACTTCTTTAGAGAACTTTCCTCTCCTTACTCACCTACCTGTCACTCCCTCCTTTAAGTGGTCGGAACAGGTCATCATCCACTTGCTCCACTTCGACGTCCCGGAGGATTCCACCGATCCCCTTGCAGAGAATCCACACCACCTGGAACACAGAACACTCTGTTAGATTCCCTTACCTCCACTTTTATTTGCTTTCGTCGACACTCACTCCCATTTTTCTTCCACTCCTTAGGCTCGAACCCGGGTCTGGTCTCTGACACCCATCTGGAACCTCCACGAGGCGAAGCTCTTACCGACTGGGCCATCGGGATCCACAGCTACGGGAACACATATACTTACATTTCCATAGCTTGCGAATGGTAGTTTCAGTAGAATATTCCGTCTCCAAGTCATCACCTGGGCTCGAACTCTCTCCCTGGCCAAGACCATTGGTCAACTGTCTTCAAAGGCCTGGTGCTCTACCAACTGAGCCATCAGAGCTGCGATCTCAGGCGTTGCTATCACCTACTCTTTCTTGACTCTCCACCCTCTCATCATATAAAAATATTTTATTCCTGCACTAACACCAAAGCCTGATTTGGCTAAGTCTATTCCAGCAGGTCTGCCAATTTTTCTTACCTTTATACTGCTGGATATTACACTATATTTCCATTCCTCTTAATATTGCTAGGTATTTTCCCTCAACTGGGATCGAACCCAGAACCTATCGAGTCCAGCTCCACGAACCTCCACACAGAACTCAATCTTCTACCAACCAGGCTGATGGGGCTGTCACCCCGAGGAGTTAATAGCCCTACCTATATTTGAGATTTGGAAAAATTTTAGCTAGGTTCATTCCTCCTCAACACCCGAGTGCCACGGAAAACGACGCCGAAGGCGACCGGCAAAGGGCTCCGCCGGCCAAGAGAAGAAACGCCGGCAGAGCCAGGCCGACCGACTCCGACGTCTCGGTCCGTGACACTCGGGTGTTGAGGAGGAAGGAACTTGGCCCTAACCAATCTCTGGGGTTGTCCGCCTCCTAACGACTAACCTTGAGCTCTATTAGTTACGGACACCCCCGAACGCGCTGCCAGTGGCCTAACTCCTACCCTCACGCCCTCTAGCTGTCCCAACGCGGCTTTATGGCCGAATGACATAGACCACTGGCCCCCGTGAATTTTGACCTGGGGGATGGGCTCGAACTGAAGCCCATCCCAGCGCGCTGACCAGACGGTTCAGCTGTTTGAGCGCCTCAACCAACTGAGCCGCCTGGTCCGACAGCTTGAGTTCCTATTAGTATATTTATCATTTTATTTTTATACTTTAATTAAAATAAAAATACCCTAAAAATCTCCGTCGAATTCCCATTCACAGGCTCGAACTCACGTCTAACCTTAGGCCCACTGCTCGACTCTGCTGGTCGAATACTATACCAACTGGGCTACTGGTTCCACTCTTTCCGAAATCTGAAACTCCTATATAAAGTTTTAAACATTACAAGAAAAAAAAATACTCTCCCTTTCACTGTACAGAAATTTTTCGAGTTTAAAAATCAATAAGGTATAGAGTTCTATGAATTTTTCACACCTCGGAATCGAACCTTAGACCGTCGGTGACCAGGGTTCGAGGTTATTTTACCATTTTTTAGAGCTACTAATTTCAATTATACATGATAAATAATCTCGTAACCGAACCCTTTACAGTTTTTATAATCATGTTAAGAAAGAAAAAATTAGCCACGGAAGTTCTATTGATTCATATGATTTCCGAAAGCAAAAATTTTACTGTGTACCTGCCCCTCATAAAGAAATATTTAAGAAACATTTCAAATACCTCTCTGCAATCTTATTTAATAAACTACCAAATGAAATCCAATCGGAATCTAATATCCGTTATTTTAAAAAACTTTGCATTTCCTTTATTATATATAATATAAATACAGAGGAAATATTTTAAATCAGTCAGGTTAACATAAAACTCGATTTAACAAATACTTTTACTAAACAAACTCCTTATCCAGCCAAGTCCACCCCCCCTTTTTTTTTTATCTTGCTTTTGTATATGTGTATATAAATATATTTTTTTCTTTTGTTTTGTTATAAGTTAAAAACTCATAAACCTGGAAATCTGTGAACTCATGGACGAGCTGTGGCTCCTTTGGGATGTATTTACAATTGTCTTTTTTCTTTTTTTTTAATTATGTGTAAACTATTGTGATTCTTCTTTAAATTTTGAAATTTGTTTTTTGTGTTTGTTAATAAATTGATTGATTGATTGATTGAATCGAACCTCAGCTTAGAAGCTTCGTAATTATTTTACTTTTGTTCGATATTCTAAAATTTTACTATACGTAGAATAATTTGAAATAATTGAAAATATCTATCTATATTTTTTATGCAGTCAGAATATAATTTGTATACTTTAAAATTCTTTATTATGTCTTCATTTTTATATAGTTTTATACCGGAAGTCTAAATTACTATATAACTAAAAGAATTCTTGTTACAGAAGTAATATTAATAATTAATATTAATGCAGCGTAATCTTAGAGATCGTGCTCGAACCTTTTACTTAGAAGCTAAGAGATTTAATACTTTAAACGTAACTCCCTTAAACTTTTTTTCTTTATTGTCTTAACAATTATTCTTATTAATTTTTGAAAAATAAATGCATTCATGAGAATTAAGCCAAGTTTAGAAACAATACTTCAATGATATTTTTATCTATTCTTATTTGTTTTAGAATATTGCCATGTGTTCTTTTTAAAAACTTAATTTCTTCATTGTTTAATTTTCCAGTTAAATGCATCTAACTACTACCTTTAAACTGTGCGTTTTAATAGTTCTTTACTACTAGCTGTTCATTCATTCATTTTAGCATTTGATAGCTCATTTACTTGTTGGTAAATAAAAGCCAACACAAGAGAAATTTTTATTGATCCAAATGTTATCAAACTCTTACACAGGATTTTCATTGAAATTCGTATTAAAACACTCAATACTCACTTCAGAGTTCAAGGTGTCCGACTATTAAAGTGTTCAGTTTAGGTCAAAAACTAACTTTTAGCAATCAATCTGTTGATGTACTATATTTGAAATTAATGATTTTTCAAAAGACGCACGTTTCATGTTTTGGTATTTTAGGAAATGCTATGTTTTTCTAGCCCAAAAACGGGACACAATTCATGCCCACTGTTTTGTTCATTTTTTGTCAAAATTACTTACTGAAAAAAAAAATCAACGAATATCCGTATAAATTCTCAAGAATAGTAGTAAAAAATGTAAATACGAGACTTCTGTGGCATTAAAATTTCTTGGTAACATAACGAACATTTAAAGACTTGAGGTCGAAGGTCTTGAAAAAGTTATCTATAAACTGATGTGTTAAAGGTAAAGAAAAAACTTTAAGTTTTACATTGTCCTTTAAGTAAAATTTTTAATCAGAGTAGTTAGTTAACTTTAACATTTGTGATCATGCACAATTTTGCTCATCATTGAAGAAATTCACGAAGAATTTTTACTCGCAAAATAGTTCCAAAGTGTTTAAAAATAACATCTAATCAACCCTGCAAATCGGACCGATTAAAGTTAAAAATGGAAATATCTAAGTCATGATACTGTTTCTATACTTTGAGATTGGCCCACCTATCCTTTAGTATTGTACTAAAAAAACTGGACATTAAGGAATATTAGAGTCGTTCAAATGTTACGGAAGTTGTTTATATTGAATTTTTTCATTTTTTTTTTTTTAGCAAAATGACCCCTTAAGCAAATTAACCTTTGCAACTATAAACAAATAGCAAACCTACATAGGGTTCTTTTATATTTCTTGAACCCTGTTTTGTAATTTAAGGATTTTTAAGGCTAAAAGAAAGGACTTTCCTAAGAAAAGAAATGGTAACCATTTTTATATCTCTTTTCCAGCTAAAAAAATCCTGTTTGCACCAATTGTGCCATTTAAACTCTTCATTTTTCATTACTTTTTCCTTGGTACCTAAATGGAAAAAAAATTATCTTTGATAAAGATTTAAAACTTTTCTTTCAGACAAGATGAAAATTTAGAAGTGCACTATTAAAATTATAAGATCCAGAGACTTTTAATTTAATGAAAAAAAAATATACTTGTAATGTTGAAAAGCCTTTTGAATAAAAAAGTATTGAACACCATAAACATGTTTTAATGAGTACTTAAGTTAAAAAAAATAATTTTCTTCATTAAGTTAAGGTGGAATTTCTATGAACTAAGCCAAACTATTTAGACCGTACATTTAGTTTTAGTTCAAAAATCTATGACATAATACGCGTAAGTTTGCATTGATTAAAAAAGGGGCTAAGAAAATAGGAAGGCACCTTAATATTAACAAATTACAAAATTTAGAACATTATAGTAAATCTTAAATTAAAGCAATTAAAGAAATGTTTATAAAATTTTTCATGAAATATATTTTTTACTTACATATTATTTCAATTGCATATTTAATTTAATTACAAGATTTAATTTTATTACAAAGATAAATATTGCGCACTATTTTTGTGTTTCCAAAATTACAGATAGTAAATGTAAATTACCAACAACAAACTTTTGAATTTGCACACATAAACAAGTTTATTTTTACATAGTTTTTCATATTTCACAAAGCAGAAGTCAAATAACAACAGAAATAAATTATCAATTGTAAACGTTAAGGATAATTAAAATAAGGAACATGAAATAACATTATTACATGAATTTAGGCAATGCAATAAACCTAATGAACTAAACAATATAATGTTCTAATCTAACGTATTAAATACATGTAAAATTAATACTAATATAATTGTAATATAAATTTGAGGGTTTTTTTTAACTTAAATAAGGTATCAAAAGAAATGAAAGACATTCATTGATAGAAAATTGGAAATAATTGGAGCAAAATATATCAGGGAAAAGGACAATGGCAAAACCAAATCAAAAGAAGAAAATATGAAGCTAAAATCGAAGATTGGAACACCTCCCGTACACGTAGTAAAATTGAAAAACTACCACAAAGAAAATTGGTAAGAAACCATTGAACCCATAACAAACCATACGGATTGTGGAACAAAACAATTGAACTGAAATTTGAACAAAAACAATTCCGAAGTAAACAAACCAAAGAAAAGAGAAAAGAACAACATTTGAAAATGTATAAAAACCGTTCACAAGATGCCTCAAAACTAGAAAAAAGAAACTTGTATAAAAATTGAATACGAAAAGAGATAAACGAAAAAGCAAAACTGGAAGATGGAACACACCACAAATGAACAAAATATGTCACCAAAAGAAACCAAATCTATAACCTTTGCCTAGTTTAAATCTATGAAAGTATTATGGATTTTTTAAAACCCCATGAAGACAGTGTCGCAATAAAGAATATTGAAGTTTGTACCTATAACAAAAACAGATTCATGGTAAAAATACATATTCCGAAAATTTGTGTAAGAATATTCTCAAAGGAAACCATTATTACTAATAACTAGAAAACTGTAAGGAACTACAAGAGGAAAAATGCATTTTGGAAAGGACTAAATAAAAACAAACTCATTAAATAACCGTCAATAATCATGACTTTAAAATCCATAATCTGAATTAGAGTGAAAAAAATCATAAAACCTTAAAAGAAATAAGAACCTTTTGATTTAATAGATTTAACACAATTGAAATTTAAGCCTGCAAAACCTATAACAAAATGAAAACATAAATAATTTCCAACACAAAAGGGGAGCCTTAAGTTATAGTGGGAAAAACATTAATAAAATAGAAAAAAAAATTGGGATCTTATTACTACGATATTATTAAATTACAATCAAATGCTGGAAATTTCTTCGGTCCATTCTCTACTACATCTTCATGCCGCAATATTTCTTAAAAAAATACACTTTTAATACTTAAGATAAAAAATATATTTCCAAGAAAACATGCACGGCAACTGTACATCTTATGCTGTTAAATAATTTTCATACTCAGCAGTTTCAAAACTATTCTCATCTAATTAACAAATGGTCTTGCACCATATAAATCCAATCTTGCAATATTTTTCCTTCTAAATAGTTCCCTATAAGACCAAAAACAAAACAGGCATATTAGAAATGAAATATCGTTCAAATTTTATACTAGACTGCAACATTTCTTGACCATATGACGTAACTACGTGTAAGGAAAAACTTAGTAAACAAAAAGCCTGTTGGGTTGCTAGGGGGAGGTTCGCTACGCAAATCGGGATAAAAAGACGCTATGTATACAAGGGTTTAACAAACTAACCCTATTTATAAATTGAAGTTCTTAATTTTATACAAGGTTCAGACACCAGCATATTTCTCCAGGGTTAAGTAACATTGCAGTCTAGTATAACACATTCAAGAGCATCAAAATGAAATTAGTTTGTTACTGGTTAATGTTAGTGGTTAGGTTTATTAAAGCAAATAATTATCCCTTTCCACAAAATTTAAAACAATAACCACAACATGCAACATTGTTCTCTCCAACTGCCATCTTCAACAGGTGGAATTTCTCTAAAATAAGATTCATTAATGTGATAAAAAAACATTACTATCTTTTTTTATCAACAGGGCATAGAAACGGTTGCCTTACCTTTCAGATTTAAGGCACATCTTTTGTTCTTGAATTCATCAACTTTTGTTCATCTGTGGATAGACACCAAGATTTGATCATCTGAAAGAGACAAACGTTAAAAAAGCACACTAAAATGCTAAATCACACTAGAAAAAAATTTGAATACTTATAAATTAAAATCCGGATTTTTCCTCCTCGCTCGAAGCTTCATCAGCTGTGAATGCCCAAGTGGCAATTCGATCAACTACCTTCTCTGTCGTCGCTGTGTAAATACACGTTAAGTTCCACTTTACTCATCACCTGAAAGAGAGAAACACGTTAAAAAAGCACACTAAAATGCTAAATCACACTAGAAAATAATTTGAATACTTATAAATTAAAATCCGGATTTTTCCTCCCCGGTCGAAGCTTCATCAGCCTTGAATTCTCCAGTTAGCAATTGGATCGGCTAATTGCCCTCTGCTGTCGCTGTGTAAATACACGTTAAGTTCCACTTTACTCATCACCTGAAAGAGAGAAACACGCGTTAAAAGAGCACACTAAAATGCTAAATCACACTAGAAAATAATTTGAATACTTATAAATTAAAATCCGGATTTTTCCTCCTCGGTCGAAGCTTCATCAGCTGTGAATGCCCAAGTGGCAATTCGATCAACTACCTTCTCTGTCGTCGCTGTGTAAATACACGTTAAGTTCCACTTTACTCATCACCTGAAAGAGAGAAACACGTTAAAAAAGCACACTAAAATGCTAAATCACACTAGAAAATAATTTGAATACTTATAAATTAAAATCCGGATTTTTCCTCCCCGGTCGAAGCTTCATCAGCCTTGAATTCTCCAGTTAGCAATTGGATCGGCTAATTGCCCTCTGCTGTCGCTGTGTAAATACACGTTAAGTTCCACTTTACTCATCACCTGAAAGAGAGAAACACGCGTTAAAAGAGCACACTAAAATGCTAAATCACACTAGAAAATAATTTGAATACTTATAAATTAAAATCCGGATTTTTCCTCCTCGGTCGAAGCTTCATCAGCTGTGAATGCCCAAGTGGCAATTCGATCAACTACCTTCTCTGTCGTCGCTGTGTAAATACACGTTAAGTTCCACTTTACTCATCACCTGAAAGAGAGAATCACGCGTTAAAAAAGCACACTAAAATGCTAAATCACACTAGAAAATAATTTGAATATTTATAAATTAAAATCCGGATTTTTCCTCCTCGGTCGAAGCTTCATCAGCTGTGAATGCCCAAGTGGCAATTCGATCAACTACCTTCTCTGTCGTCGCTGTGTAAATACACGTTAAGTTCCACTTTACTCATCACCTGAAAGAGAGAAACACGCGTTAAAAGAGCACACTAAAATGCTAAATCACACTAGAAAATAATTTGAATACTTATAAATTAAAATCCGGATTTTTCCTCCTCGCTCGAAGCTTCATCAGCTGTGAATGCCCAAGTGGCAATTCGATCAACTACCTTCTCTGTCGTCGCTGTGTAAATACACGTTAAGTTCCACTTTACTCATCACCTGAAAGAGAGAAACACGTTAAAAAAGCACACTAAAATGCTAAATCACACTAGAAAATAATTTGAATACTTATAAATTAAAATCCGGATTTTTCCTCCTCGCTCGAAGCTTCATCAGCTGTGAATGCCCAAGTGGCAATTCGATCAACTACCTTCTCTGTCGTCGCTGTGTAAATACACGTTAAGTTCCACTTTACTCATCACCTGAAAGAGAGAAACACGTTAAAAAAGCACACTAAAATGCTAAATCACACTAGAAAATAATTTGAATACTTATAAATTAAAATCCGGATTTTTCCTCCTGGGTTGATGCTTCATCAGCCTTGACTTCCCCAACGACAATCGTCTGAAAAATAGAGAAAACATTAGAAGATATTGTAGGACAAAAAATACATTAGTCTTATCATACTACTTTCGCAGAAAATAAAATTTCAATATTAGCGACGTAGTTTGTTATTCGTTAGTATTAGTAATCGGCGTTAGTAGTAACTTTTATCTGGGGCCCCATTTAAAATACACAATGATATTAAGCCCTGAGGTTTCTTTTTATCTTGATTTGTCCCTCGCCTGGTGTTTGTTCGAAAGTCTTCTAAAATGAAACTCAATAGTTTGATGAAATAAAACACAAACGCGCCAAAATAAAAACAGTCAATTGCATTAATCAAAAGCTTCCGAACTGACATCTTACCTGTCAGAACTTTGAAGATTTCTTCTGAGCTGCTTTCGTTTTGACCATCGCGACCACATGACTTGGCATTGCACGTTTTCAGTCCGATATGTCTCCGAGAAGGCTGGAAAGGTAAACAGAATGATCTGAAGCGAATAAGTTATATTTTTACTGGGTGTTTCATAAATCGACCATTAAACTTAGGGGATTTAGATGAACTGGAAAGTTCTGTCGCATTTGAGAAGGCCTGTAGTATGTGTTAAAGTTTTTTTTTTAATTTATTTTCCATTATGTGAGACCAATATACACTATAAAAAAATCGCGTAAAATTTACTATTTTAAACTGGCATCTGGGTTGGTTGAGGAAAAGTGTAAAAATTACAAAGTAAATCTGTAAAAACAGCGGCGTTTTACTTTTTTAATCCATGTTTTTTTTTTGTTTTACAAGGTAAAACACCTTTTTTTCTACGGATTTACTTCGTAATTTTTACGGTTTTCCACAACCCACCCAGATGCCAGTTTAAAACCTTAAATTTCACGCAATTTTTTACAGTGTAAATAGACGACATTAGTCATTACGTCACTTGCTTGTTTGGAAACGTTGATTCCATCCGTGATTGGTTCCGTACGGATTTACTTCCAATCACGGAACCAATCACGGATAGAATCAGCGTTTCCAAACAAGCAAGTGACGTCACACTAATGTCGTCTATTGTAACTTTGTAAACAGTCAATATGGCATCTTTGCTTGTTTTGGGGATTGATCTCTACCTGGGATTTCCTTAAATCTATGATAACTTGTTACTTCGTTTCTTTTCAGCTCAAAACTTTGTATTTTTTCTAAAAATCAAGATTTTTAACTTCCAACAAACGTTCAAACAAAAACAAAAGCGTCAGAGTAAACGATCGTTGGCGACGTTTTATATTCAGCCGCATATTTCTTTAGTTGCATTTATACCTAAAACTAATTTAGAACAGTGCAGCAAAAATTTCCAGAACACAAAAACCGTTCTTCTTGTTTTTCTTTCACTTACGAACCTGAATGACGTAGTTAAAGGGAGCAACTAAATCCATTTATGTCAGTCTGACAACTCAAGCTGAATCCAAAAGCTACAGACTATTTCCTGTACCTCTGACGTTTTTTCCCAGCAATACAAAAATTTCTGTAAAACTGTTTATCCCTTTAGAATAGCCTTAATGCGGAATAACAAACTTACGGAATACCGGCAATAGATAGGCCACACACCAAATTGCTAACCGTAATTAGTTTAAATTGCCAACTGCAAACTATAGTCGACAGCAACGTTCCCTGACCCTATGACGTCATTAACAAACAAAGTGGTTCCCAGCGCAGTGTCAAAATTTTGAGTGAAAAGAAGCAGACAATTTAAAAATATGATTATTTTGTTAAACCCATATAGTGATTTTTTATCACGATTTGCGTACCGAAACTCCTCCTAGCAACCCAACAGGCTTTCTGTTTACGCAGTTTTTCCTTTCGCGTAATGACGTCATAGAATCAGGAAACGTTGCTGTCGAGTATAGAACTGTTTGAATTGAGGTTCAAAATCTTCGAGTTTTCTTAGTAACAAGAGTTTCCACAACAGGTGATACATCATTAAAAATATCTATTATACGCAGGATTTGAATTTAGTGATCACTCTCTCGATAGTCAAAACCTTGTTTAATGATTAAATTTTGGGTAAAATCTTAAAAATAGGGGCTTGAAGTATAAAACTATTGATCGGAGTTTAAGTTTTACTGGATTCGATCAAAAATTATGCTTACATTTGAGTGACACGACAGCAACGTTAGTTGAGCCTATCCTACAGATAACAAAATCGAATTCACGGCGTGGTGCATTCCTTAAGCACATACTTAATGATACGAAAACAAAAATACTCATAAATAATTCATCTTGTATCAACTGTAGCTGTTTAGATAGCAGGAAACGTTTAAGAGTGAATCAGAAATCAAACTGCGTCATTTCAAACTAATACAAAGCCAGTTCACAAGATACACTATATTTGGTTGCAATGATACATGATGACGTCACTAATCGGAAGGGGGAAAACTGAGTAAACAGAAAGCCTGTTGGGTTCCTATACTCGACTGCAACGTTTCCTGACCCTATGACGTCATTACACGAAAGCAGAAACTGCGTAAACAGAAAGCCAGTTGGGTTGCTAGGAGGAGTTTTGGTACGCAAATCGTTATAAAAAAGACGCTAAATATAAACGTTGATTTAACAAACTAATCCTATTTCTAAATTGAAATTCACTCAAAATTCAGACACTGCGCTGGGAACCAATTTGTTTGTTCTGTTTCTCCAGGGTCAAGTAACGTTGAAGTCTAGTATAAGGTTACAATAATATCAAGTAACAAAAGTAAAAACAAGTTAAATATTATTGGTTTTTTATCAAAAGTATGGAAGGAACATTGAATTACACCAACTAGGAAAGCCTAAACAAGTGAACATTGTGCGATTTATAACTTGTGAATAACTTACCGTAAACAAAACCAATATTATAGACAATCCATATATAATTTCATACAAAATGAATATTGGGTACTTACGTATTATTCCGTCGACCATGCACTGAATACGAAGATCATTACGAAATCACACGCGTCGTTTAGTTTGAAAACCAGAAGTCACTTTTCCTAATTTTTCAGGAACCAACAAAAAACAAAATATTCAAACAACCCTTATTTTTTATTTAAGATGGTAGGGGATAGTTGCATTATCAACATGTATAAGCTGATAGATTTAGTTGGAGAACTTTTCAGTATAAAAGTTTTAAAACACTGCTTTTTTCCACAAAATTATAGATTCCCCTCAAAATTGTTAGTCATGAAACATTAGATCTATATTTTTTTGAAGCTTTAATCTTGGCTATTTGCTAGATCTGTATTTTAACAACTAGAACATAACATAAACTGAAAAAAGTTGATCTAACTGGTTTTGAAACTAGACGACTTGCATAGTAAATCTGACGGTCGCTGAACGGTCAATACGTAAAAATTTCAAGTTCACCTAAATTATTCCACTAACCTCTCGAAGTATCCACATGCACCAGGCTTTTCTTCACCATAAACGTACTCATGTATAGCGAAGCACAGCCAGACTGTTCTATAATAACATAGCCACGTGCAGGAAATTACTTACGGCTTTTGCTTGGTTGGTTGGTTGATTTGCTTTTTGAGGTAACCTAAACTCATTTCTGCTACAAAATGCCTGGTTATTTGCTGATTCTCACATGCGGAATTTCAGGCTACCTCTGATTGGCTGAAATTTAATATTTTCTAGAGAAATTAAATAATCTTATCCTTAATAGGTGAGCAGGTTAAAAGCTATAAAGGTTTGTCCGAAATTCGGTTTAAATTAATTTAGTTAGAGTTTGAAAATTTTATGTATTAGTGTAATTAAACAGGGTATTTTAAAACTTATGAGAAAAAAATTATAGGGACCCAAGCAATCAAAATGAAATCATTTTGACTTTTGGGAGATTGTTAGTAAATAGTGATACTATTTTTAATATCTCAAATTTTGAAAATTTTATTTTTAATAATTTTAAATATACAGCTTAACATTAAATTATCTTTTTTTTATGATTTAAGAACATTTTTAGCCGTTGGACAAAAAAATAGAAAGTTTTTTAAATTTTGAAATATGAGGAGCGTTTTGCGAAGTAAAGAGTTGGAAATCTTGCTTCAATTAAGCGTTTAAAGGGTTAGTTATGTTGTTAGCAATTTTTTTTTTGCACAAGGTGTCTCTTGTACAAAATCGATGCTTCTTTACAACTTGCGGTCTTTGACCATATCCAGTGTACATGGCCTAGACACCCCTTTTATGACAATAACTCCTAGCATTCAGCAGTTAAGGGGGTGCATCCAGACTACAAGAGCATTTGCAATCACTTGACCCCGCACTTAGCAGCGGGTGCGTGTCTTCCAGCAGTTAACAGTTAAAAGAAAATAACTGTTCGTGAAGTCATGTGCGAATGCTCTATAGAGCATCTCACGCAGTGGACCTTTTAGTGGTATTATAACATGCCCAGTTCCAAGGCCGGGATAAGCTTTAGCAATGGACAATCTGTACAAACTGTCATCTATTCGATCTCATGTCGAAGTGACACAATCTACACTAGGGTCGGGTGGGGGAAAATGGGTCTAGTGGGGTAAATAGGTCTAGGGATTTTAACAGTTTATATTTGTAAAATTTAATGTTTTTTGGAATGTTGATTTTTACTGAGACTCAAGTAAAATCAGCGTGCCAAAAACATTAAATTTTATAAATATAAACTGTTAAAATCCCTAGACCTATTTACCCCACTAGACCCATTTTCCCCCACCCGACCCTAATCTATAATAACTAGATCAAGTCCAGGACCTCATGCACCCTCAAAAAGTCCAAAACTTGGACAGCATTCCTAAAGAGGTTCGACTTATCCATGCATGCAAGCAGGTGTCTAGAGGTGTAGTAGTCCGAACTACATTTGGTACATGTTAGATCAGTTTTGCATCCCAGGTCAAAGGAAAGAGCCTTAATATATGGCCATCTCCCATCTAGACACATAAGGCCAGAGAAGCTCCAAATCTTGAGTGCCTATCATGTAGCGTCATCATCGCGTTTTGGACAACAACGCAACTCTAGTTATATACATCTTGCGTAGAAGGTGCCTAATATGACCACTATTAAATCTAGAAAGAGCAGTCAGTGACCCTCTATCTCTATTGAACACCAGGGCAGGACCAGGCTGCTCTCCCTGGAATAGGGATATTGTTCATAAGAATACTGATGAATCTTACACCTGAAATGTATTTTCTACCTACAAGAACCTCATATCGTCGGCTTACAGGAGAAGTCACAACACTAAGTCACTTTTGGGGAATCTTTTGAAAGACCCCAGCTATCCTAAATCCTCGCCAAGTTGAAAAGCGATCAGTGTGTTAACAAAATGGGATGACAAAAAAAGAAAGAGATCGAATATCGCCAAATTTGGCGTAACCTCGTGCAGAGTTCAGCCATAAATGACTTAGGGCTTTCTCCTGTAAGCCAACGATATTTTTTAGCTTGACACGTTTCTCCAAAACCACATACTTTATTAAACAAATAAATACATTTATTTAAGAAACGGAAACTTTTTTTTCTAGGAGAGGTCGAACAAATAAGCTTTCTCCTTGTAAAACATTTTTTTATACATCCATATATATATATTTTATATCAACTTTCCAAAAAGGACCATGCATATTTTTTAGCTTTGGGATCACAGCCGAATAGTATATATTTACAATTCCACTCATCAGTGTTTTCAAGATCTTTTATTCTATAAATCACAGCTGTGATTTTTTTGAAAATTAATAACTATTGAGAAAAGGTTTATAACTTCCATTCCCCCATGGATTTTGAAATGTTGGTAAGGAAAACAGTATTATTCTGGGTGAAAAATCAATCTATTACCAGAATATATCTTTAATAAAAAATATTAAAAACCACATGCTAAGGTCTTACAAGATTTCGTTTAGAATTACTACTGATGCATTTTTTTTACTGCCCGCCACGCATGTTAAACTTGTAAGAATATATAAGAACGTCCCAGAATATATCAATAATAAAAAAATATTAAAAACCACATGCTAAGGTCTTACACGATTTCGTTTAGCATTAATGCAATTCTAATGCAATTTTTTACTGCACATATTATAACCAGCCACGCGTATAAAACCTGTTAGGAACACAAATTGCAGATAATATAAGGAAGAATCTGTAGTTTCCCTTAATAAGATATTTATACTTTACTCATTTTTCATATGAAATTTCAATTACCTGATTAAGAAAAACCATTTGTCTCACATCAGAAATGAGATTCAGAGAGGTCATTCTCCAGAAAATTTTCGAAATTTCAAAAAATTACACTCCAACATAAAACATGGTTTAAACTTTTTTTTAAACATGGGTTTTTTAGTAATCTGGGGAAATTTTTAGGGACTTTAATCATCAGACAATTGTAAAATTTGTATTGGCCCTGTTTTATCAAATTTTTCCCCACTAGGCCCAGAGCCCAATTTGATGAAGTTTTTTTTTAAATTAGTGAAGTAAAAAATATTTTATCTATTTTAAACAAAAATATATGTTGAAAGACAGAAAAAAATAATCCTTCAAAACGCATTAATAGAGAACATTAAATAGAGAGTTTTAACCTTCTTAAACTTCTTAGATTTCTTATGGACAGAATTAACATCTTTTAAGTAGGTTAGAGAAATAAATATTATTTAATTAAACTTTAATTGCCCTTTGAAGTCTTCCTTTTCCACTAAAGTCATGCCACATAAATTGAATCGTCAGTTAGAAAAAAGCTTTGGCTTCATCTCAGATTTCATAAGGTTGAAAAAGGGAATAAGTCAAGAAACATTTTACAACCATCAAATATTTTTGAATAAACTTATATTTTTTTTTCGATTAGTATTTGAACTCCAAATGGGGTCCTGAATTTGCAGTACAGATTTGGTGTTTATACTACGAAAATTCCATTATTTATACAGGTTTTTTTATTGAATTTCTCAAAACTTTGTTTTTGGACTTATTCCTTTTTTCAAACTAGCGATTCAATTAAAGAAAAAATTGAATAATAAAAATATTTTTAATTTATATCATAGAAGAGAACAATTCCTGGAAGTTTCGTTAAAATCAGAGATAGGGTCAGATTGAGAATTTTTAGTTGATTTGGACATGGAATAACCCAGAGAACATTACACAGAAAGTTTAAACCTTCTTAATCGTGTTACTTCTTTCGAGTAGGTAAGAGAAACAAATACAATAAAACATTAATTACCATAATTCAATCCCCGTAAATTCGTAGCTATACGTATCTCGAAAACACTGTCGAGCGTCTCACAAACAAGCAACAGAACCGCCTCGAATGGTGTGAAACACGATGACTTATGTACAGGATGAGGTGACGGAAACAACAAAATAAACACTTTCCCCTCTCACAGAATCGTCCTTTTTTCGAAGAACCGAATCGGTTAAACCGAAGAAAAATTAATCTGTTAAAACTGAAAACAGGGACAAAAATAACACTTTTTTTCAACAACCGGTTTTTTGACATCCCTATAGAAAGCGTGGATCAGTTCTTTAGTTCTTCAGTTCAGTTTTAGTGGCATCCAACCGTTTTTTTCTGCCGGTTGTTGAATTTCAAAAACAATCGAATCTATTAAACCGAAGAAAAAACACCGGTTAAAACCAAAAAACCGGGGACAAAAATAACCGGTTTTTTTTCCAACAACCGGCCCCTAGAAAGCGTGGATCAGTTCTCGAGGCATATGACCAACATTGAGCTCGTCCGTTGTTCGCTAAAAAACCGCTGCACACAGAATTGGTTCCCAAATATAGCTCCTCTCTTAACAACCGGTTTTTTCAACAACCGGTTATTTTTTTTGACATCCCTATAAAGCGTAGATCAGTTCGAGATTCGTGGCATCCGCAACAAAAAAAAAAAAAAAAAAAAAAAAAAAAAAAAAAACCAGGTCACAAACCGTCTGTTTTTTACAACCAGAACCGGTCGTTTTTCACCAATTTTCCGGTCCATTAAAATTAACCGAATCAGTTAAAACGAAGAAAAAAATTAACATGTTACAACAAAACACCAAGGCAAAAATAACCGCCCGAAACCAAAAATCCGGAACAAAAACAACCAGTTTCTTCAACAACCGGTCCCTAGAAAGCGTGGATCAGTTCCGATAGTTCCACCCGAGGCATATAACATTGAGCTCGTCCGTTGTTCGTTTAAAAACCGCCGCTTGCACACAGAATTGGTTCCCAGGGATAAAAATATTCTCTCTTGTTGTTAGGGGTGGGGGTGGATCACGTGATTTCGAACTCCTCCTTGTGGCTGGAGAAGCACTTGCTGAAAAAGTCCTCCATGGTGCGGTACAGGTGGCGCCGAACGTTCCTCAGCCGGTGGTTTTCGTCGGTGTACATCTGCAGAACAAGAATACAGATTTAAGGCCGTATTCAGAAACTTCAAAAACGTAGAAGAAACGATTGATTTGACACGGGAGGTCTAGAGATGCCGTTTTTCCTACCTCCTGTCGCACATCCTTACAATTAGTCATACAAATTCATGCAAACACTAGATAACCATTACTTTCGTAATATTACCCTTTAAAAACAAACCACTGTTTCATATTTTCCTCATTAAAAGCTTAATAAAAAGGACAATTAAATCGAACAAAAAACTGTACTAGCGGCTCATCCTCTCTAACATTTTAGTGCTAAGCATTTTTTAATTCCAACTATCCATTACAAATTGGCAGTCAATTAAGTAAGAATTTGAAAAAAACCCACTTTTTCCTAGAAGGACTCTAATTAGCGGACTGAGCTAAAACTTTAATATTTTATTCTCATAGTAATGGGATAACATAAAAACGCGCGAAAAATGCTCTTAAGTCTTTATTACATACATTTTTACAAAATCTGTAAATCTAAAGCACATTTTTTGCCAAAAATCTACGTTAGCTTGTTTAAAAAATAAGTAAATAAACCGTTCTTTGACCAGTTTTTACATCCCTGACACTCTAAAGGGCATAGAAAGACAGGGTATATATGAGATGGTAAAATTATTTTAATTAAAAAATCTCAATGGGTTGTTTTTAGGGTACAATTTGGAGTGGGTTGTTTTTAAAGGACAGCACTATACAGGGTGGTCCTTAATTCGTGGTACAAACTGGGAAGCATAGGTAGAGTACATCAAGGCGAACAAGAATTGGTATAGGTTAGGGGTCGCACGTAGGGTTCAAAGAATGAAAATCACGGGGGGAAATCAGCAAAAAAAACCCCGCACATCTGGGGCAGAGATAGATACAATAGTTCGATTCCGGCACGAATCTTTTGCTGTGAAAAGCTAACTTACTGCGTATTAAGATTTTTTAGTCGTGACATTTTCTATAACAGTCTATCTACCTACAACGTATGCCTTTACCATTTATTGGTCTGTTTTTGAATAGAATAAACACTTTCATATGATTGTGACTTAAAACATTTAATTGGTTTTATGTACAAAATGACAGAATAGAACCATTATATCTCTTTCTGCACAGGTATTCGAAGTTTTTTTTCTAATTTCCCCCCGTGATTTTCACCCCTTAAAATCCTCTTGCAACCCCCTAATCATAACAACTTGTTCGTCTTAATGTACTCTACATACCCTACCCAGTTTGTACCACGAATTTAGGCTCACCCTGATGTATTAATGTCCGAGGACTTTTTTGGTAATTAGTAGCTGTTCTAGATTTTGTGGAACTATTTAACGGATCACAAAAAGTGTAAAAGCAATCCGCATACGATTCGAATCAATCATTCAAATATCTCGTTTCCGTATCGTTACCAGTCTCGTACCTTCTACGTGTTTTAAGTTTCTGAATACGGCCCTTAACCATAGAGAATTTAACCCTTTCAGCTCTAAGAACTGATTAAAAACAACGTAAAAAATATAGCACAAACAAAAGAATATAAGCTGACAGCTGTTTCAGTGATGAATCTGCAACCAACTTCGTCGGAGCAGGAAGGAACCATTTTCTGCTACGAAAGTAGTTGCACATTCACTATCAACACAGCTGTCTGCTTCTATTCCTCTGCTTATGCTAATTTTTACGTTTTTTTAATCAATTCTTATTGACTTTTGGCACAGCTTTTTATCTCTCAGTTCTAGCCGTCCCAAATTTCCCATAGGATTCAATGGTAATCTCGGGCGACTAAGAATTGATAGGGTTAACACCCGAAAGGACGCTTCTTGTACTACGCACACTCAAACTGACAACATTTAAAGCTACATTTTCAAAACTGAGTACAAAAAATACTCAAGTTTTTAGTAGTCAAATTGGCTAAATTTTATAAAAATTATCTTCATTGCCAGCCTAGACCCCTTTTTATTTAGTTATCTGCATTTATTTCCGTAATAATAATTTCTCAAAATGATAATCTATGATCGCATGGAAGTTTCTCCTTTGGGAAATTAAATTTTATTTTTACATTACAGTTTCTTTTTCTTTCTTTTGTGATATGCTTTCATGTCTGTATATTTTGCATTGATTTTTTTATTGTTAATTAATTTGAAATACATTCGATTCAGGGGGTCGGATAGAAGGCTTACCTGTGTTTGGAACAAGACCCCCTCTTCTGTTAAGGCTTTTATAAACATCGTAGTGTGCTGTATATGAACTGTGGCTGCAAGAAATAAGACAGTGGTTTATTTCCGATAAAAAAAGTAAAATACCTCAATAATGTACTCACATTGTGTACTTTTACATGCAACATCATTTAAACCTAATGCTATATTCAAGGGTGCTACTGACTTCAACTCAAAATCCCGTAAAAACTATTAGAGCAACGAACTTTTTATCCGGAATCCCGAATTCCGGAATTCTCCTAAATCCGGATCGTTTACATACTTTAATCCATACTTTACTTTTAACATTACATACTTTTAAAATCTTGTTCTAAGGTATTTTCCCCAATGACCCAATCAGGCTGCGCCCAATGAACCGATGAGACACAGGAACTGTCAAGGAAGTTTTAACTGTACAGTCGTATGAAAACGCAACCGCGCATAGAACCGATGGTGGGACCGGATTTTTCATAAAAGATATTGTTAATGCTCCATCCCTGCACTTATTTTTTAATTGTACCTAATTTTGCGATTTCTTGTTGAGCTCGAGATATCATAAAATCTCTATAGAACCCCGAATCCCAGTGCATAGTGTAGCTATTTGGCTACACCCCCTTACCATCTTCAGGGTAAAATTTGGAAAAAGTCCGGAGTTATCTCCTAATAACAAAAGATTCGTATCTGCCAGAGTTGAAAATGTAATTTCTTACCGTCCGCTGTGCCGTGAATGAGCATGATCTTCTTTCCTTTGAACCTGTGCGCCTTGTGCAACAGGCTGGCACGCTCGTACCCCTTCAGGTTGTCCTGGGGTTGAGGGGTGCCCATGTACCGCTCCGTGTACGTAGAGCCTGATGGGCAAATACAACACACACATCAAACTTACTCATGCCATTCATAGAAAGTTCACTATAAATATTGTATTGGGAAATACACACTTGGGGCCGTTCAAATATTACTTAAGCAAGTTTTTTATAGTTATTTTTACCCCCCCTCTTTGTATTATATTAGCAGAAAATATATTTATATTAATACAAAATATTTAGCAGTGCTTAGATTTCTGACATTCATTGTTCTCCATGAACACTTAACCTATCGTTAAAACTTTCGTTGTGAAAAATGCATAAGTTGTTTTTTGTGAAATTTATTTTTGGTTGAATTCTGAAATTATTTACGCAAGAAACAAGATATTTTCGAAAAAGCAGTGTTTGTAACATCTTACGTAAGCATCACTCATACTTCCCTTGTCAGGAAAAATAAGTAAATAGCAAACCCCCTTAGGTGCTTTCGTAATATTTGAACGGGCCCTTTTTTGTAATATATTTATTTGCAAAGTTATAACTGAATAGTCGTTTTGGGAAAGGGAATATCAAGACCACAAAATGTGCACAAAAAAATCCCCAAGCTTCGCTCTACACATGAGTGGAAAGAAGGAAAAAATAACTTCCCACCTATAGGCATACATATTACATAATCCTGTGAATTTATTGAAATTGTGCGTTTTTTTATTTAATGTGAAATTGACTGAAGTTAAATTGTATGTCCATTTTTATTATTTGTGGTCAAAATTAAGCGAAGATAAAATTTGTTTTTAATTTTTATGTGTTTTATCCAATTTCATTGATATTCATTCCTTATTGATTGATATTCATACCTTAATGACTCAGTTTTATAATACTTTATCATTTCATTTTTCGCTTTAATGTTTTTACTTAAAAGTTCATTTATTTCAAAAATAATATATTAATTTGGATAAAAGTAAGATGTTGTGCAAATCTTTATACATAAATAAGAATAGGTGGCTAAAAATTATCCATATATAACTTTATTAAAACTCAGTATTGTGTTAAAATGTTCCTAAATTATTGTTCTTCAAAGGTTCGACATTTCATAATTTTCAATCCAATAGATTTCTCGTAAAAATGTTTTAAAGCGCCCTATGAGAAAATTTTCTTAAACAGCGAAATCCATTGTTATAAATTTTGTAATACCAAGACAGAACATTATTGACTTGATCTTTTAATTATTGAAACGATTTCATTGTTGCAAAGACATTGTTTGAAAAAAATAATTTATCGTGTCCATTGTTGCGTTTCACTGTTACATTTTGCTTAAAATATTTTCTCTTTACAATGAAAAAAACTTTTGCGTTTGAGTTATACGATTTTCGAGCTTAAACGATATTGTGCGATTTTTACAACTTTGATAAAAGATAATTATCTTGAGATACTCTATTACTCTGGAGATACTGCTTAGCTCATAAAAATGGGTTTATTCACTTGGATCAGAAAAACACTGTAAGTAACTGATTTTTTATGACACTTACTCGTTAGTAATAGTTTTGATTGATAAATTACGGATACATCTAAGCATCATTGGCTTAATTGTGCAAGAAAGTACAGTATTTAAGAGTTTAAAGGTTAATATTTAAACATTTAACATGGATGTAAGGTTATGGCTTAAACAAATTTTTATATTATTATTTTATATTTAAGATGGTTTCATCTTCGTACTTAATGTATTAAATGACTTATCAAAATTATGTTAATTGTAATGAATTTGGGAATTTCAATACAATGATTGTATACTAGACAGTAACTTTAGTTGACCCTATGTCGTCACTAACAAACAAATCAGTGCCCATCGCAGTGTCTAAATTTTGAGTGAAATAAAAACGTCAATTTAAAAATAAGATTATTTTGTTAAACGCATGTATAAATAGCGTCTTTACTGCTCTTAGCAACCCACCAGGCTTTGTGTTTACTCATTTTCTCCTTCCGCGTAGTGACGTACTGGGTTCAGGAAACGTTGCTGCCCAGTATAGTTAATAATTGAACATGCAACAAATTTCGTAATATTTATGAATTTACTGTCTTTTTAATTATTTACGAATTTAGGTGGAAAAGTTAGAATATTTTAATTAATAATTGTTAATTAATAATTGTTAATAAATAATTATCAGTAATATAAACGGTTATATTGATATCAATTAAAGTTTGGGGATGTATAATATTTGGCGTTCAAAAACTCTTAGCAGCATTGAATGAGGTACGGATTGAATACATAACGGTATTGAAACGGGGTTTAATTTTGGCGGTATCTAATGAGACATATAACAACGTAAATAACCCCTTTTCGTGAAACTTCGTCTAACCCATTCGTTCTCTTCCAGGCGCCAAAAGAGGTCTTCCAAACGGAACCTCAAAAACCTGGTCGTTATCTACTCCGACCTCGTGGAAGCCATCGACGGCCCAGCTGACCACGGAGACAACTTTTCGGTCACCAACGTTGAGGAGCCACGTCCCTCACAAGTCGTCGCATCGGGAGACAAGTCTGACGTCATCGAACACTGCTCTGACGAGACTCCAGAGGAAATGGTCGCCACAGAGGATGTTCCAGACGAGGTCACTCCACCCTCGGAGGACAGCGGGATTGTCACAGTGGACATCAGCACAGTAGACGTTCCAGAGGATGACCACATGGATGACCAGGAGCCACAAGTGGTAGCTGTAGACCCTCTGGATGACGGCACAGACCGTCCAGTAGACAACGGACATCCTCCAACCACTGCTCAAGATGATGATGAGCCTCTTGACTCTTCGGACGAAGAAGACATTTTCGTGGATGCTCCGGAAGACTTTGATGACGGCTCGTCAGTCTATTTCGACTGCTCCGAGGACTTTGAGGACAGTCTTGCAGAGGAGGGTGACGTCATCATGCCCCAACATGACACGTCTGAGGTGGAGGCCTTCGTGGCGGAAAGAAGCAAGAAGTGGCTGGCGGAACTAAGATGGTTAAAGAGACAGAAAACTCCTATTCATCTCTATTTTTAGGACTCCTCTGCTAAATTATGTGATTTTTCAATTGAATGTTATTATGTTGTCCAAATTTAAACTTATAAGTATTTTCTGGCATTTATGTACTTCGAAGTGTTCTATTTCTGTGTAAAACGTAAACCGAGGCATAAGGTCGACCGTGCCGAAATGCACGGCAGGGGCGGTTGTAAAAGAAACCCTGTCACGAGCGGTCACATCAAACAAATTTTGGAATACTATTTCTGACCTCTAAATTGCTGTATACACATTTTAAGTTTGGCTTTTCTAACTATTTGAATTGAATGTTTTGGTAAAAATCAACTGAAATAACTATAATTGTATTTGGCTGCCAATAGATACCGGCTTTGATCACTATGTAAATTTGGATAAAAAAGCCTTAAATTTGTTATATTAATTTATTTGGATGAACTAAAATGCCATAGTCAAAATTTTACATTTTGTTTGCTTACAAGGAAAACCTAGGCATAAGGTGTTCACCGTGCCGAGATGCACGGCAGGGAAGGTTTTCAAATAAACCCTGTCACTAACGGTGTAAAAAGCAGACAACGGATGCAAGTAGTGGTTGTGGCGGGTGGGACTTGTATTCCTTTTGTTTCGAGACATAATTTGTCTGCTAGTTTTGGCATTGTTAGATTCTAAATTGCATTTTGTATACCAGTCATTGACGTATTAGAACTCTAAAACGAAATATAATATCTTTTATTTTGACAATGCAATGTGTATTTTCAATAGAATCTGTTTTTGATGAATATGAAAATTTAGTGCCAAATCAGAACTGTATTGACAATGTTAATGCTTGTAATTTTTGCTATGTCAATGTGATTTTAAGTATCGCATGTATCATGTTTTCCAATTGTGTTGAATTGTATGATTACATTCCTTTTTTATCTGCCTGTATCTGCTGCGTCTACCTATTTAAGACGAAATTTGTAAAACTGTCATTAACAAATTCCCATATTTGGACTCTAAAATGAAATACGACTTTTTATATTTGACTTATGCAATGAACACAATTTGTTTGGATGTAATGATTGCAGAAATTGTGCACTATTAGTATGAATCTGTTGTGTATCACTAAGCAAAATCAGAACTGTATTGCGTATGTGAACGCTAATGTGTGAATTTGATTTTAATCTTGTTTTTTTCAATTTTACTGAATTGCATTTCCTATGTTTTGTCCAATCAATAAACTGGTTACTTATCTTCAATTGTGTTTTTATTCTCTTTATCATTAAGAAAATAACACTGTTCTTTTAACCGTCTAAAACTCTAAAAGATAATATATTTTTTACTTTAAAACCAACTAACATATGCAGGGAGATTTTTCTTTTTTTTAAATCATTTAAAAATTTTGTTGGTAATAAAATAATTAGTGGTTGAATTATCCCCTACACAGTACCAAGATAGAAATGAAATTTAAATAGAATCACTAATAATTATGTCAACTTATTGAAGTAAATGTATGAATATAATTCAAAGAAACTCGTGGTTTTTCACTTAGGTAATCCAAAGTATGCAAAAATGGCTCTTAAATAAAATAAAGTTTCAATAACTACTAAAATAGGTAAATGTATAGAATATACATGAAATTATGAGTTTATATAAAAAAGTTTTAAATCAAAAGATTTAAGTCTTCTAAACGGTTAATAACGTTAGATTGATAAAAAGATAACGAATCAAATAATGAATTTAATAGTTATAACAATAATGCCTTCGCTGGTTTGATTTAGGCAGGAAGATTTAACACGTAATCTATTCTTTGTAATAGGTACTAAATAAATTCTTACAGAACGGTTAAAAAAAAGTTATCGCTTAGTTCTTTAAGTTTTAGCCGTCCCAAATTCAATAGGATCTAATGGTAATCTCTGGTGTATTAGAATTTAAAAAAGTGTATATTAGAATCACTATAAAGTAAAGATAAAATTTATAAAGTTACTTGAAGCGCATCATGAAAATGCGACTTACGGCCATACCAAACCATGAATTAAACCTGTCTCCAAATCCTTTAAATTAAATGGGTTTTAAAAATAAAAAAAATACTCAAATCTTAATTTTAGCCAGCTTTAACAACGATGCACGATTTTGAAGCGTATAGGTTAAATGGAAATAGTCGTCTGGTACAAAACTCAATTTTCTTAACTCTTCAGAAGAGAAAAACTACACATGCATTTCTATATGGACAGAACGATAGTAAAAAAAAAACAACAATAAAAACAGAAATAATGGGGATTTTTTTTTTTTTTTGAAAAACCGATTAGTTAAGGCAATCAGAGATATTTTTAACTCCTCTGAGTGAGTATTTCACTCCTTGAAATTTGGAAATACTCTTTAAAAAACTAGACAGAAGTATTTTCACTCTTTGAATTTTCACAAAGTTTTAGCTTAAAAAAATGCAACGCATGCTCCACCGAAATCAACAAATAATATTTTTCTACTCAAAACACCAACTGATCTCAACAGAGATATTTTCGCCCGACTTCTGGCCAAAGCCAATTGCCAAAAGCCAAGGTACTCTAATTATCATACTTTTTAATTGTGCTTTCATACAGCCATAGTATTTTTTTTTCATTTATTGTAATGAGTAAAAAATTATGCATGCCATATGCCAATTTTAGCATCCTCTAAAGTGTTTTAAAGACTTTTTTGGGGGATATTTAAGACGGGACATGATCCCCATAGTCTTCTCCCTGGAAATCCCCATTGAAAAGAAACATTTCTAGTTAATTTGTAACACTGTAAAAATTTTGAATACACAGAAAAAAAACGTTTATATCCATTCATTTCACCGATATCTCCTGTGATTTTTTCCCATTTGATTTGAAGTTGATTACCGTTATTTAATCCTTAATCTTAGTAATGAAAACTAAACCAAATTAATTTTTATTTTTCTATATATTTAAACTCGTTTTAACCTTTTGTTTATCAGTGAATATTAAACTGCTTTAATGACTCAGATCCATAATATTTTTTAATTTTATTTGTCTAATAGTATTTCTATTTTTCAATTTTGTTTTGTGAACTTAAAAAAAACAAAGTTTATTTCCTTCAGAATTAATTTAAATTTAGAAAAAGGTGAGACGTGGTGCACATCTTTATAAATAAGAGTAGGTGGCTAAAAAAACCTATAAATCTGGTGTTAATAGTTTTTTTAGTGAACTTTGACTTTATTAAAACTCCCCATTGCGTTAAAATGTTCCTAAAGTATTGCCCTACGAAGGTTAGACATTTTATAATTTTCCATTTAATATCTTAATAACCTTTTACGAACCGGAAGTAAACATTTTCTTAATAGTAACATTCATTGTTACACTTATTTAAAATTATCAAGAGAGAACCATATTGACTTACTCAAACGATTGCATTGTTGCAGACATTATTTAAAGAAATTATTTATATTGTCCATTGTTGAGGTTCATTGTTACATTTTACTCAAATTATTTTCTCTTACAATGAAAAAACTTGTGCCTTTATAAGTTGTATAATTTGCAAGCTCTTATAAGATTTTGTGTAAAACTGCAATTATAACCAATCTCAAAGATTAAAAACATCTTGAGTTATTCTATTAGTCTTGAGATATTGATTAAGCTCATAAAAATGAGTTTCTTTATTTGTATTCGCAACAAACTGTAAGTTACTGATTTTTCAAGACTATACCTCATTAGTAATAATTTTGATTGATAAAATATGGATACATCTAGTATTATTGGTTTAATTATGCAAGAAAGAGCAATATTTAAGAGTTTAGGGTTATTATTCGAACATTTAACTTGGTTGATTTTTCGATTGATTTTTTAACTTGGTTCGACACTTATTTTTTTTTAATAAAAGATGGGTTTATTTTCTTACTTAATTTATTGAATCATTCATCAAAATTATGTAAATTGTTGCGAATTTGTAAATTTCAATACGATTAACGAAGTAAATAATGTATGCATATACTTTAGTTATTTGTGAATTTAAATGAGAAGTTAGACAGTTATGTGATTATTAATGCTTACTCTCGTAAAAATTGTTTGAAGTTAACATTGATAAAACCGTACATATAGTTATTTTTTATAAAAAAATTATAATATTCAACTGATTTGATTAGTAGACTTTGGTAAACTTTTGGTTAGACTTTGGTAAACACTGCAAGTAGTGTTTTCTAATGTGCGTATTCATTATTTGAGTTAAGGAAAGTTTTGAGTGTTTAATGCTGCAACTTGTAAAAAAAAAGACATTTTGCGGTATTTGGGGACATTTTGGTCATGTAGTTTTTGCGTCTTTGTGTTATTTAAATCTGTAAAATAAGTTCATTAAGGTTACAATACAACAGGTTAAATATAGAAATATGAGGCAACAATTGCGTATTACGGACGCTTCCAAAATGTCAAAAATGCCGTGAAATATTTTGTTACGAGATAGCTAATATTACGAACTCTGAGACGTGTATTTTAAAAGAGGGTAAATAAGTAATTCGATACAATTATTGCCTATATAATTAAGATCCACCCAATCCCAATAAGTTCTTGAATTATAACATGAAATAAAATTTTCACTGTTATTTAAAAAATTTAATATGTTTTAAGATACAATTCCGATAGGTATTTTTCTCGTTTAAAACGCTGAGCTCTTTTTAGACTCCAAATAACAAAAATATCTATAAAAGTAGGTTAATTTAATATAGGTTAGTTAATTTAAAACAAATATACGGTTATACTGATATCAATTAAAATTTAATTTGGGGATGTATAATATTTCACGTTCAAAAATTCTTAGCGGTTTGAATGAGATACGGATTGAATAGGTAACGGGATTGAAATGGGGTGTATTTCGCAGTATTTAATAAGACATATGATAACGGAATCGAACCAGTTTCATGAAAATCACTCCAACCCATTCGTTCTCTTTCAGGAGTCAAAAGAGGGCATCCAAAAGGAACCTCAAAAAGATTGTGATTATTTACTCCGATCTTGTGGAAGCCATCGACGGCCCAGCTGACCACATTCCAGTCACCAGGGAAGAGCCCACAGAGGTCGATCCCCACATGGATTCCCCACTGGACACTCCTCCCGATGAGCCAAAAACCATCACAGCCACCGATGATGGTACCGACTGTCTTTTAGATGCACCTGTGGACACTGGAGTCAATCCTGAGGAAGTCCGATCTGAGGCTCACCATGTCCTTGCAGAAGTCGACAATCTGGATGACAACTCTGAAGATTCTCCAGACTCTGAGGACGGTGACGGGTCGGAAGTTGATCCACCCATGGATGACCAGGAGCCGCTGGATGACGGCATTGATTGCCCTGAGGACCTTCCACTGGACAACCTGATGACCTCGGATCTAGACGAGGACGGCCAAGAAGATGGGCCTTTTGTCATGGACTCTTCTGACGAAGACGAAATTTTCGTGGATGCCCAAGATGATGATGACGACTGCTCGGTCTATTTCGACTGTTCGGAGGACTTGGAGGGTTTCTGCGATGCCATGCCCGACAGTCCTGCAGAGGAGGGTGACGTCATCATGCCCCAAGATGACATGTCTCAGGTGGAGGCCTTCGTGGCGGAAAGGAGCAAGAAGTGGCTGGCGGAACTAAGATGGTTAAAGAGGCGGACAACTCCTAATCATATATACTTTTAGGACTCCTCTTCGAAATTTTGTGATTTTACAATCGAATGTTATCATTTTATCCAAATTTAACATGTTTATTTTTATTTTTTCGGAAGTTTATTATTTTTTGAAGTGTTATTATTTATGTGTAACACAAAAACCGAGGCATAAGGTTGACCGTGCCGATATGCACGGCAGGGACGGTTGTAAAAGAAACCCTGTCACGAGCGGTCAAAGCAAACTAAATATTTGGGAACAGATAAATTATAATACAAATTTTGATATATTTGGGGCCTCTAAATTTTATAATTTTGTGCATTAAACTTTTTATTTATTCAAATTAATGCATTTCATATTTTGGCTTTTGTAAAGAAATGAATTGAATGTTTGTAAAAATCAACTGAAACAATTATAATTTTATTTGGCTACCAATAGATACCAGTTTTGATCAGTAAGTAAATTTTGATAAAAAAAAAATTAAATTGGCCATATTAACTGATTTGGATGAACTAAAGTGCAATAGTAAAAATTTAACACTGAATATATTTTGTTTGCTTTCTAAGAAAACCTAGGCATAAGGTGTTCACCGTGCCGAGATGCACGGCAGGGAAGGTTTTAAAATAAACCCTGTCACTAACGGTTTACAAATCAAACAACGGATGCAAGTTTTAGTGGTTGTGGCGGGTGGGACTTGTATTCCAATTGTTTACAGATACAATGTGTCTGCTATAATTTGCCTAGTTTTAATCTATATTGAAATGTGTTTTTCTTACTTTCGGTAGTTGATGTTTCATGTAATAAGATTTCATACCTTTGGCTTTTGTAACGAAATTATTTGAACGTTTGTAAAAATCAACTGAAATAATTGTAAATGCATTTGGCTACCAATAGATATGTGTTCTGATCCAAAAGTACATTTGTGTAAAAACATTCATTGGCATTATATTTAAATGGAATTTGATGAGAAGCAAAAAGTAAATTATACATTGATTACATTTTGTTTGCTTACAAGGAAAACCTAGGCATAAGGTGTTCACCGTGCCGAGATGCACGGCAGGGAAGGTTTCAAAATAAACCCTGTCACTAACGGTGTAAAAAAAAGCAGACGACGAATGCAAGTAGTGGTTGTGGCGGGTGGGACTTGTATTCCAATTGTTTCAAAATGCAATGTGTCTGCTATTGGCATGTTTTGAGGTTTCATGTACTTCATTTGTTTTGACAAATACAACGAATAATATTGAGTGCTGTTAATAATCGTCGAAAATGTGTACTATCAATAGAATATGCTTTGGAACAATATGAAAATTTAGTGCCAAATCAGAACTGTATTCACAATGTTAATCCTATTGCAATTTGATTTATGAATGCCATGTATCACGTGTTCCTCAACTGTATTGAAATGTATAATTCCATTCCACTATTATCTGTCTATGTTTTAAATCTGAATCTACCCATTCGTAAGATGAAATTTGTAAAACTGTCATTAACATATTCCCATATTTGAACTCTAAAATGAAATACAACTTTTCATATTTGACTTATGGAATGAACATAGTTGAATGCTTGTACGAATGTAAAAATCGCAGAAATTGTGCACTGTTAGTGGAATATGTTTTGTATCACTAAGCAAACTCAGAACTGTATTGAGTATGCCAACGCTAATGTATGAACTTGGAAATATCCCTGTACTTCAATTTCATTTTTTATTTCTAAAGTATCATGTGTTTTTCAATTGTATTGAATTGCACAATTGCATTTCCTATTTTTTGGCAAATCAATAAACTGGTTACCAACTTACAATTGTGTTTTTACTCTGTTGCTCATTAAGATAATTACACTGTTGTTTTAACTGTCTTACACTCTTAAAAATATAATATATTTTTTACTTTAAAACCAGTTAACTTATGCAGGGTTTTGAGATGATTTTTCTGTTTAAAAAAGAAGACTAGTGCAACTTCCCCAATTTTTAATAATTTGTGGAGGAATTATCCCCAACACTGTACTCAGATAGAAGTGAAATTCAAATAGAATCAATAACACAGGTCTACAACGAAAAAGCTGTTTGAGTAATTTCATCGATTTCGTATGTATTTTGGTGTGCTGATTACAGGAAAAATAATGAAAAAAATCCTACACGTCAGGATTTTTCATAAAACGCATATTTATTTTCAATTTTGGCCTATTTTCCCCAATTTTAGGTGTTTTTTTATCCGAGAGTTTTCAACGAAATTTTTAGTTAAAGCTATTTTTATATCGTTCATATCAAGGCCTTTAAGATGCATATTTCCATAAGTCCCTAACTGTCAAAGAAATCCCCAGAGAAGAGTTTAATGTGAGCAACATCGCACTGGCGTCTCGGCTCGCCTCACTTCGACCAGACTTCGTGTATTTCTATGGGAGAAAATGCAGTAGTACAAGAGTGCGGGATTCTTTTCTTCGCTACATTTTCATGAACCAATGATGGATTATATTTTAATGAGCTGCTAAAGAAAACTACAGGAGTTTTTTTAATCATGAAAAATATGTAATAAAAATAAATTTCTGTGAGAAATTTTCATTTATATTGAAATTGTATTTTCTTTCATATTTAGCTAAATTGCAAAAAAAAACGCAACGTCCTAAAAATAAGCGGTGGTCATTTTCGGATTTAGCACACTAAAACCATAAGAAAAATCCTTTCTATAAGAAATTTGAATAAAAAAAATATTTTTTAAAATTTAATTTAACTTTTATTGAGATATTGTCTTTTTACCTAAATTGTAAGCAAACATGATCTTTTAGGACAAAACAAAGGTAATTTTTGGATTCAGCGCACCAAAATACATAAGAAAATAGGTTTTAAGGAATATTCTGAATTAAATAATTGGTTTTATTAGTCTATATTCAATAATTTTGAGGTATTTCCCTTATTAACATAAAACGTAAAATGTCAAAAAACCTGACGTGTAGGAGAAAAATGGAGGTCATATTCGGATTCAGCGCACCAAATATTATCAAAATCAGTTGAAATATCCAAAACAGCTTTTAGAAAGTTTTTTTTTTTGCAGACCTGTGTAATTATGTTCACTTATGAAAGTAACATTGAAAGAAACTCATCGTTTTTCATACAGGTAATCCAAGTATGCAAAGTTGACTCTTAAAATAAAATTTCAACAACTACTAAAAATTAGTAAACGAATAATGTGTAAATATGCATGCAATTATGATTTTGTGTAGAAATGCTTTAGATCAAAAACTCAGTTTTCCAAACGGTTAACAACTTAAGATTCTTCGATAACTAGAGATTAGATAACTATATATTCTTAGATAACTTTAGACATTATTAATAATGATCGGAGTGAGAGCGGATAATGTGATAAATTCAATGACATTCATCAATGAGTATTTTTCACAATACCTGAAATACGTGGGCATTATTAATAATGTTCACAGTATGTATCATAATGGATATATGGATAAAGCGTATGTGTTACGGACAAAGTGGTAAATCTGGGCACTATTTATAATGCCCGCGTATTTCCGGCAAAGTTATAAATACTCATTGATAAATACCAATGAATTTATCACATTGCCTGCCTCAACTTCGGGCATTATTAATAATGCCCGATTTATCACCTTGACCGTAACATGTGTATCATTATGGATATATGGATATTGTGGATATACAGTATGTATCATATTGGGTATATGAATAATGAGGTTACAGAGTACGTATCATAATGTATTCATGTATAATGAGTATATAGTGTACGTATCATAAAGAATGAATGTATAATGGGTATATAGAGAGTATATGTATCATAATGTGGCACTATATGGCCAAAGAAGAAGACTCACTGTGGTACATCCAGTCGGTGATGGGCGCCACTGCGACTGCGCAGGCGAAGACAGTGTCTCTGGCGGCGAGAGCAGAAGCGGCCACGAAACCCCCGTACGACCGCCCCCAGATGGCGATGTTTGAGGGGTGCACAAAGGGCAAGTTGTCCCTCAGGTACCTGGAAGGGAAGAAATCATCAGTCCCTTGTGGTGCCTCACATATGATTTTAAAGTATGGCGATTTTTGCGTCTCAGACCCCCTTAACCTAAAATATTTATTTGTATTAAACTAAGAAACGAAAAATACAAATACTGACGATCAACTACAGACGTGAAACCCAGCACAGATGGTCCATTTATCTCAAACTACCGGATTCCCACAATTTTATCCTTAAACTTATTTACTTCAGTGGAACTAACTATCGTTTCTGGTAACTCGTTCCATCTATCCACAACCCCTTTAAAAAATGTTTTCTGTTTTCCCGGATAAATTGTACCTTATTCAATTTGAATCTGTGACCCCCCGTTCTGTACTGTAGTCCAGACCCTATGTGTCCCCTTGCTTTATCATTTTAAAAAATTGAATCAAATCCCCCCTAGCCCTTCTTTTCTCTGGAGAGAGTGGACATTTAACTTCTTTAAAAGCGCTCATCTTAAACTGGAAATACCCCTGATCATTTTAGTATCCCTATATGCTGAACCCCTTCAATCAAATCAATGTATTTTTTAAAATATGGAGACCAAAATTGAACACGGCCACCTAGACTCATAAGGCCATAGAAGCTCGAAATCGTGAAGCGAAACAGTAGGCAAGACGTCAATTTTTAACAGCGCAAGTACAAGATTTCAGACTGGAGTTGCACTGTTGTCCAAAAAGGCAAGAAGGCTACTATTTCACGTCACGATTTGAAGCTCATATGGCCTTATGAGTCTAGGTGGCCATGAATTGAACCGCATATTCTAGAATAAGTAAAAGTAATCTCTTAAACAGCCACCTGATGACGTCAATCTGGTCTTGCACTTCCACTGTGCCCAGCTGATAGTAGAGCTCGTGCAGCCTTCGGTCTCCCTGGTTTCCGCTGCCTCGGCCGTCGATCCACGCGTAGATGTGGTTCCTCCTGCCCGACAGGTAGGTGCCCCAGTGGATGCCGAACTCGTCCGTTACCAACTGAGACCCCGGGGCGCCGTCCCTAAGGAAGGAAAGAAATGTTTTTAATGAATGGGTAAAAAAATGCAAGTAAAAAAACTACAGTCACTCCAGAAAGTATTCGTACACCCAACAAATTTGCAATATTATACCTCATATTACTGCTTAATTCCCAGGGCAAAATCCAAACAAAAATTATCCTAACATAGTATGTTATTCTTCATTATAATATACCAAAAAAATATCAGAACAGTTAGAAAAAATCATTTAAAAAATGAAGCGATTTGAAAGCCCAAACAAATATTCGTACAGCCATCATAGACTTAACAAGGGATCATTGCATTTCTGAAAAACATATTTTGTTTCTAATCCTAATTTAAAAGCACGTGCATGCAATTTATTTTTCTTGATGTTCATAATATACCAATAATAGCTTTTAAATAGCAGTACAAATTTTCACCTGTAAAGCTGTCTTTCCCAAGATAGTACATAGTATGAAAAAAAAAACTTCAATGACTGAAAAGCGCCTGTAAAACTACCTTTTCCTTGATAGTAGACAGTATGCAGATAAAATAGCTTGTGTACTATTTATTTCTTCGGTTATTGAGAGCATTGGGAAAACGTTAAAAAAAAGTGGATATTTGAAATTAATTTTTTTAAGACGCTAAAGGATTATTATACTACGGGATTTTTACAGGTCAAATGACAGTGTTTTTTTTTAAATGGCTAAAAATAAAAAATGGGATGCATAGGGAAACTAAAATTGACATTTTTTCGTAGCATTTTATTAAAAGGTTTCGATCAATGCATGGGGAACACCTAATATTTTAAAAACAGTCGACTCCGCTTAAGGGCGTGCGCGCAGGGGCGACTTTTGTCACGGTGACAAAGACAAAAACAACGTTGCTAAGGCTGTTGTTAGGGGCGGGACATAGAAGTATCCAATAGCAGCATTCGCACATGACATCACTGGAGGATAAAAACAACGTTGCTAAGGCCGTTGTTAGGTAAAGTCATGTGATTGAAAATGCTCTATTGTTTTCTAGCGATATTTTTGATGCTAGTAATCCTGGTCGCCGTGACTTTAGTCACTCGTGCGCGCCCAGCCTAATGTGATCACTTTTGTCCAAGATCAAAATGATAACAATATCCGATTGATAAGCGATTTGATACTACAAAGTTTGAAACAGTGTAACCCGTGTGTTTGCCTTAAAATCACAACTATGTAGTCCTAAGGCTGGGCGCGCACGAGTGACTAAAGTCACGGCGACCAGGATTACTAGTATCAAAAATATCATTAGAAAACAAAACAATAGAGCATTTTCAATCACATGACTTTACCTAACAACGGCCTTAGCAACGTTGTTTTTATCCTCCAGTGATGTCATGTGCGAATGCTGCTATTGGATACTTCTATTTCCCGCCCCTAACAACAGCCTTAGCAACGTTGTTTTTGTCTTTGTCACCGTGACAAAAGTCGCCCGTGCGCGCTCGCCCTAATTGAAGTATTTAAAACGATTCCCTAGTATTATGCATTTTGCAACTTTTGTAATCTTAAAGAAAAATATGAGAGTGGAACATAAGGAGGTTTCAGAATAGAAGTGAACCAAGTCCACTTTAGCTACTTTTGAGTTTAAAGCTTCATAACAAAATTAATGTTAATATTTTAAGCGGATATTATTAGAACTAGCACTTGGTTCATTATTGCACTGAAATTTTACATAGTTGGTGCATGTTATATCGTTGCCAACTCAAAAATGACAAAAAGTGGACTTGGTCCACTTTAATTTTGAGCCCTCCATAAAACTCTAATAAATGTATGTTTATGTATTGATATTGGCCTACAAACGTGGATATAGAAGATTTTAAGATACTACACCAAATTTTGATAACACAATAAGCAAAATGTTGATCACATAAAACGGTGTATTTTACATTAAATTAAATGGGAGTGATCGGGACCGACCAATTTTGATAACATTATCCGATTGATAACTTTGACCGTGATCATTTTAAGCAGAGTCGACTGTATCTGGTTTGTTTCGTAAAAGGCAGGAAGAGGCTAATAGTTGACCTGTGATTTTTTCGTGTTTAACAAAATAATAAATAACCAACTAGAAAAGAGAACTAGAGAAGAGAGAAAAAGAGAGAAGGCGGCTTACACGTATACAACCAGAGGGTAGAGAGAGGCTTCGTTGTCAGCCAGATCCGGAGGGAGCAAAAGTCGCACCTGGGCCTCTGGAAAAAAGAACGTCGGGAAATGTCAGTTGATATCGTGAAAAAAATATTGTTTCAAGAGGGAATAAGTACATTAAGTTAAAAATAGGAAAAAAGAGTTCTTTTTTGTGTAAATAATCAGAGTTCATCAGATTTTGAGGTTCACACTGTGTGAATTAGGTAGGATTGACAAAAAATGTCAAATCATTTAAATGAATTCATCTAAAATTATGGATGCAGTTCATAGAACCGAATAGTTTTAATCGAAATACAAATTTTTTATTTATCTAAGTTTATTTTTTAGGGAACCTCTGGATTAAATCCTAATAATTAATCCATAATCTATATACGTTCTTATATTCGTTTAAAATCCATCAAGCGCCAAAGCTCACAATTTAGGAACATTAATTTTTTTTTTGTTACTACAAGTAAATAGTTCTATTTTTTTCTTCATTAATTATGAGGGTTTTAATAATTGTTGGTAATTTTTCAAAAAGTTTGAAGCGTGAACGCAATTTTTGAAAATTCTTCGAACTTAGACAAAATCGGCACTTTTAACTTCTTAACAAAATATATTCACTAAAAATTATTTATTCAAAAGCGGAAGTTTTAAAACAATAGTTATGTTTATAAGTAAAAACAAACAGGGGAAAAATAATTTGGAAGAATTTTACTTCTATTTATTTAAAATGTTCCAAAAAAGGGAGTTTTAGCCTAATCTGACTTAAATGGCGGTGGACGGGATAATATGTATGAACCCAAATGTTTAACGAAAAGAAAATTTCACTTACTGTAACCATCTTTCAGAGGAACGTGAAACGTTCGAATTTGTGGCATTGTTCTCTGCTCCACCCTTCTTTTCAGATCGCTGTTCGTGTCCAACACGGCTGTTACACACAAAAAAATAAGTTAACTTTGATAATAGGAATGAAATTAAATTACTCATATTGAACCAATAGCTTTTTCATCAGTGATTATGATTTCACTGGAAACGTAAAACTCGTTTGGGTTTTTCAGTTTCTTTCTGTTATTCAATTACAATTACTGATTAATTTTGTCAAAGATGTTTTTTAAAGATCCCAATTATATTTCTAAAACTTTGGGATGTTATTTTTGCACTTCGAATCTTGTATAGCGTTAGAATAATGATTAAATGAGATATTATTCTAATTTTTTGTATTAGTATTGATTCTACTCAATAATTTCAGATTATCAATCCGGATTCAGAAATGTGAACTCTTTGTCTTTTTTCTATCAATTTGATAGAATTCATCATTTTTTTTTAAATGAATATTTCGTAAAGTTGTTTGTTCAAGGAGAAATTAGTATCTATATGGTAAGCTCAAATTAACATCAAATAATTACGAATAGCTTTTTTAAAAAATAATGTTTAATTTATTTGAGCTTGTTTTATGTCTAATTTTAGAGTATTTTCCTTAATTAGTTTTTGAAAGTTGGTAGATTTTACACTATACTAGACTGCAACGTTACTTGACCCTTGAGAAACAAAACAAAGAAAGTAGTTCCCATCGCGTTGCTTGAACCCACGTATACAGGGTGATTCAGATAAGTGCTTCTAGAGGAGGTAGGGTACATCAAGACGAACAAGAATCGATACAGGTTAGGGGGTCGCAAGTAGGGTCTAGGGGTTAAAATCACAGGTGAAAATTGGCAATAAAACTCGCATATCTAGGCAGAAAGAGATACAATTGTTCGATTCCGGCATTTTTTACATTCAACCAATTCAAATTTTTCATGTAAAAACGAGATGCAAGTGTTAATTCTAATCAAAAACAGAACAATAAATGAAACAGGCATCCGTTGTAAGTTGATAGACTGCAGTATAAAGTGTCACGACAAAAACATCTTAATACTAGAGTTTTGTTGGTTGTTTGGTGGAGTTATATGGCGTAAAGAACTAAAGTCTGACCAAAGGACGATTGTAACTTTAATCTACCTACAGCGCATGCCTCATTCAATTATTGGTCTGTTTTGATTAGAATAAACACTTGCATCTCGTTTTTACATGAAAAATTTGAATTGGTTGAATGTAAAAAAATGCCGGAATCGAACAATTGTATCTCTTTCTGCCCAGATATGCGAGGTTTTTTGCTAATTTTCACCCGTGATTTTTACCCCTTAGACCCCACTTGCGACCCCCTAACCGACATCGATTCTTGTTCGTCTTGATGTACCCTACCTCCCCTAGAAGTTATGAAACATTTATCTGAAACACCCTGTATAAAGCGTGATTTTATCACGATTTGCGTACCTTAACTCCTCCTAGCAACCCAACAGGCTTTTTGTTTACTCAGTTTCTCCGCGTAGTGTCGTCATAGGGTAAGGAAACGTTGTTGTGTAGTATAGCCTAGATTTTTTACAAAATTTAAAAAAAGAAATTCCTCACTGATCGTCTGGTTGTAGATGGACCTGATCTCTATCTTGGGCACCCCCGGGCCGAGGCACTGCAAGACGTAGTACTCGACGTTGGGGCTGAAGAGGGCGCTACTGTAGAGACAGAGGTACCCTTCCTGGCACGTCAGGCACTTGACGTAGCCGCTGCGCTTGGCAGACACCGAGTACAGGTGGCGCTCGCTGCTGCGGTTCGCCTTCGTAGCCAGGAAGTAGCTGAAACAAATAATAATGTCAAATTAGACATAAAAAAAATGGAGAAATAATAATTAGGGGTGCTACAGTCTACGACTAGAAATCCCGGAAAATTGTTAGTGAAAAGAACCTTTTATTCGGAATCCCAAATTCCGGAATGTTTCAAAATCCGGAAGGCTTACAAACTCTTGTTCATCTTGACTCTTGTTCTGAATTCCTTCTTTCGAATTTTAAAACAAACTCTTGTTCTGAAATCCTTCTTTCGAATTTTAAAACAAACTCTTGTTCTGAATTTCTTATTTCGAATTTGTTCTCAAAATTTAACCCGAATTACCCATTGCCATCTAGACACATAAGGCCAGTGACATTCTGCTTACTATTTCGCGTCATCATCGCTATTTGGACAACAGCGCAACACCAGACAGAAATCTTGCGGAACGTCACTCAAAATTTCGAGTTTTTCTGGTCTAGATGACCATGAATTTATTAACCGATGAACTGTCGGGAATGTATGTATAAACGCGACTCGATCGTGGCTACTACGGCGAAAAATTTCTTTCAGAATGACGTAGATACTATGAAATTGCGCTTAGAACCGCGATGGTGAGATCGGATTCTCCATAAAAGATGCTGCACTTGTTTTTTAATCGAACCTAATTTTGCTCTTTCTTGTTAAACTCTAGATTTTTGAAAATTTTGCTAAAATCCGGGATTCCTGCACTCATGAGAAGGAGAGAAATAATATCTAATTGGAGAAAAGGATGGAGTATGAAGAAATAAAGATCATGGGTCTTCAACTCCAAATCCCAGAAAACACAACCGCTCCCATCAATCAATTAATAATCCCCGATTATAACTAAGAATTGAAATAGTTTGTCTTACACAGTGTTTGAGCCTTCATGATATGCAACTATCTTCGTCACGTCAAACTTTCCTTCCGTCAGAAATTCCATCGCTTTCGTCTGAAAAAATAAAGCAAGAAAAGAAACATTTAAACACAAATGATGGGATGACATTTTTAAAAACAAAACAACGGAAATTTGGAAGTACACAATCCAAACGGGTTTTATTAACTTTTTGTATAAGTTCAAACAAGTCCAATACATTTTTTTGCTTTGCAATTTATACTTCTTAGAACTACCTATATGAGAAGTTTTGCTATATGTAAATCAAATAAGAATAAATACAGTAGACTCCGCTTAATGGGATCACTTTTGTCTTATCACAAAGTAATTCTGAAATCCTTTTTTGAACATTTGCATCCACTCTAATTTATATGTATTCGAGATTTTATTTTGTAGGATGGAGTACGGAAATGCACTTTTAAAAACTCGAAAATCAGAAAAAATGAGGAATTTATTTCTGAAACAAGGCAGATTATTAAAATTTCTCTCATTATAATCAGCAGATTTTCTAAAATTCCCAGATTTTTCCCTGATAGTTCCAGGTTTCTTGATTTTCCCTTATAATTCCAAGTTTTTAAGGTTTTTCAGGTCTGTGGCTACTCTGATAATCTTGTCCTTTAAATGTAATGTTGTTTATGTTGCAAGGGAGTTATGTCTACAGGGAGTATTCGTACACCCAACGAATTTGCACTAGTATACCTCCTGTTACGGCTAAATTCCACGGGCAAAAAACCCAAACATAAATTATCCTAACATAGTATGCATTTACTCTACCAAAAAAAGAGCAAAAAAATATCAAAACAGTTAAAAAAAATAATTTAGAAAATGAAGTGATTTGAAAGCTATTGGTATTATGAACCTTAAGAAAAAAAAGTTGCATGCACGTGCTTTTAAATTGAATCGTTTATTTCAGAAACAAGTTAGATCCCATTGGATTAACACAGTGTTTAACTTGTTTCTGAAATAAACGATTCAATTAGGATTAGGAACAAAATATGCTTTTCAGAAATGCAATGATCCCAAGTTAAGTCTATGGCTGTACGAATATTTGTTTGGGCTTTCAAATCGCTTCATTTATTAAATATTTTTTTCTAACTGTTCTGATATTATTTTTGCTCTTTTTTTCGTAGATTATAATAAAGAATAACATACTATGTTAGGATTTTGCCCCTGGAATTGATCCGTAATAGGAGGTATACTAGTGCAAATTTGTTGGGTGTACGAATACTTCCTGGAATGAGTGTATTTCATGTAACGCAAACAGTGTCATTCATCGGAATATATCCGAACCTTTCGGTAAAATCTCACAACCCTCCCCTATCTATTCATGGACACAAAAGGTGTTTGTTTTGCCTTCAAAGGGAATATGTGTGCTCAACAACGGAGTCTACATTTGAATACAAAGAGGTTTTTCCACTAAGAAAACACCCACGGTTTGGCTTCAGGAATTGAATACGCAAATTTAGTTGAACTTTACATCGAGATACTACTTTTTTTCGATTTTATGGTACACTTTGGTACGTTAAAAATATTTACATTCAGAAAAAAACATAACAGTAGCAACACTCTGCTCTGTATTTGTTTTGATTTAGCAAAAATTACTAAATCTCAGGTAGAAAACAAATATTTCTTTTGTGGTTTGTTTTAGCTTTAAAGTGGTAAAATTACAATTAGGGAGGGGATTACAAAAATTTGACAACTTATGATACGAGAACAAGATTATTCTTAAATACAACCACCTGAAAATTGTTAAAGTAGTTTCAGAATGAATCTTTACTAAATAATTTGGTTGTGTATAATAGTAGTACAGTATTACCTTTACTTTGGACATTGTAATACAGACAACTCCGATTAATGTGATTATGGTTAATGTTATCAATCGGATAATGTTACTGAAATTGACTGGTCTCGATCATTCCTACTTAAATTAACGCATAATGTATCGTTTAAAGTTATCAAAATTTGGTAGAAATCCCATAAAAACCTCCTTTTTTCCCGTTTGAAGGCCGATTTAAAAACATAAACATACACGATTTACATACGACGTACACATACATGATGTTATTTGATCTGCTCTTATATATTTCTTTGAAAATGTTTTAAGTTGCAAAATACATTCTACTTGAAAACCGTTAATACTTCAATGCAAACACTCGTTTTACAGTTTTTGTCACTTTTTAGTAGTACTATAGAACCGTTTATTATTATCAATCGGATGTTATTATCATTCTGATCTTGGACAAGTGATCAAGATCACATTAAGCGGAGTCGAATGTATTGTCAATTCGTACATATTTCCTTGTTTGCAGAGATAAAAAAAAGGTACAATTCCGTTAGAGTCCCCGCTAAATATCGCCAATAACCAAATCTCTAAATATATACAAATATCAACAAATTTTGCTGACTTTTATTGATAAACTGAATAGTTATTGATCTAATTAAACATTTTAATTCAGGAGTTTGAAATTATTTATGAATATTTCTACTTTTTGTTGTCTAAAAGAAGCAGCGATATTTAGCGGGGACTCTAACGGAATTGAACCAAAAAAAGTTACGATACCTCGTTGTTGACCATAGCCAGGTGCTTGTAGTGTCCGCTGCTGCCTTGCGATTGGGGAAGTCTCAGGAACCAGCTCTTCCCGGCATGCCCGAACACCAGGGGGTCATACAGATCCACCCATCCCTTGCGGCTTGGAGGTCTCTGGTCATACACCTGCATACACAAAAACACCGGTTGAACACTTCATCACTATAATACAGTGGCGTATATAGGAATTTATTTCGGGAGGGGCCCAAAATTACTCCCCAGCCCCTCCCCCACATATTTAATAGGTCCAATGTAGCTTTTTAGGTGATAACTTAGGTTCTAAAAAATTTAATATAGGAAAAGTTGTTATTAATAAAACTACAAGTACCAAAGGGGGGTCTGGGGGTCCTCCCCCAAGGTTTTTAACTAATTTTGATATACTAAGTCCGAATTTTGGATGTACATTTTTATGAACTTAATATTTAAAAAGTTATTAAAATGGAGTTCCAAGTACAAAAAAGGATCTGGGGGTCCATCCCCAGAAAAGTTTTGGAACTTTACCACTTAAAACTAACTAAAACAACTAAACTAACTAAAAACAGGTTTTTATCTTGTTTTTGGTACACTTAGTTCGAATTTTGGACATATATTTTTTTGGTAGGATTTGAATTTTGATGAACTCATAACAATAAAAATTGTTCATAATAAAATTCCAAGTACAATAGGGGGGTTTGGGGGTCCTCCCCCAGAAAATTTTTTGAATTTTGACCCTAAAATACAGGGTTTTAACTGGTTTTGGTACACCTAGTCCAAATTTCGGGGGGGGGCAGGGCCCCCTGGGCCCCCCCTTATATACGTCACTGCTATAATATCAAGCACCACTATACTCGACAGCAACGTTTCTTGATCCCGGTACGTCACTACGCGGAAGGAGAAAATGAGTAAACAGAAAGCCTGTTGGGTTGCTAGGAGGAGTTTCGGTACGCAGATCGTGATTGAAAAGCACTATATATATATACGTGGGTTTAACAAAATAATCATATTTTTAAATTGACGTTCTTGATTTCGCTCAAACTTCAGACACCGCGATGGGAACAATTTGCTTTTTAGTGACGTCATAGGGTCAACTAACGTTGCTGTCTAGTATAATAGACACTTCGTCACCATAATATCAAACACTACTATCTCGGTTCGGCAAACTTCGAGAATCCCGATCCTGGGCGATCGGATCGTTGGAAAAGCTCATTTGATTGGTTCGATGACGTCAGCGCTTACGAACCAATCAAATGAGCTTCTCCAACGATCCGATCACCCAGAATCGGAATTCCCGAAGAAGTCGAAGGGAGATAGTTGTGTTTGATATTTTAAGGTAACGATTTGACATCGTGGGATATGTTAAAATTACCGAATTTATTAGTTTTAAACTTTCATTTTTTTTGTTAAGCCTAAATAAAGTGGTTTCAAAGATTTTTTTGTCAGTTGAAATTTCAGAAACTTGAAAAAGGAAATAAATCTAACACATTCTTTCATCTGTTTAATATTTTTTTTATTATATTTGTATTGCATTTGATTGAATTATAATAAATAGGGTCCTGAATTTCCAGTAAACATTTGGTGGTTATACTACAACAACAAAAACACCATTTTTTTTTTAACGATTTTCTCAAAATTTGGTTTTTGTAGTTATTCCCTTTTTCAAACTGACGATTCACTTAGATCTTTTCACATTTTAAGGTTTTCTCACTTCAAACACGAAGTTTTCCTCTTTCTTATATCTTTTCATGCAAGTTTGAATAAGACAGTTTCATGAATACTTATATTCGGTATACCTCGCTTCGCTATTAATCAGTACGAAGTCATATTTTCGAGCTCCAACTACCCAACGTCTCTTACATGACAAAAATATATACTTGAGAAGCACATCCAAAGCTAAACCCCAACAATCCCCTCCCATAAGAAGCCCCCCCTTTTATTGCGGCTCTTGGGTGAAAGGCGGCAATCACCTTTATGACTTCCAATCCGACGCGATGGCCTGTTGTTCTAGCGGTCATCAAGTCCCACAGACTCAACCGTATAGAGTGAGGATGAAACAGAGGCCGCATTGAAGCCATTTCTCTTGTGGTTGAAAACGTAACTCTAGCCATGACCATCTAGACCAGTGGTTCTCAACCTTTTTAAGACTACCCCCCTTAAAGTGCGCAAAATTTTTCAAAGCCCGCTACTAAGAAAATTCTGCAATTTAGGGTATGTGGAAGGGCAATTACTTCTCATCAAAAGTAATTTTAATACTAGTCAACCTTAGGCACCAAATTCGTTGAAAATGGAACTCGGCAACCTGATGATACTCTCTTCCAAGTAAAAACATATTTTTACACATTAATGTGCCTACAGAAACTACTACTGTGTTACACTACTTAAAACTGATAATAGGCTGCTTAAAGTAGCGAAAGTTAGTCGTAAAAATGAGTTGGTGAACCTTGTCCCTCAGAAAACTTTTCAAACTCAGACTACTTTCGAAGCTCTCGGGGATCACCTGTGTTGTCTTCGCGAATATTTGCGGTGATGTTTGTGTGTGAAAATAGCACTTTTTCAGTTCTCAAAAAAGATAAAAGTTTTTCAGTGTTATTATGTAGTTCTGTGTATTTTTAGTTACATTAAGACAAAATTAAGTAAAAAAACCTTGCGCATTTTCGAAGTTTTTCGGAAACTAAACGTTGCAAAAACGTGGCTAGAACTGGAAAGCTTTTTAGGCACTGGTCCGCTGGACCAGTGATTTTCTAACCTTTTTTCAGTGGTCTCGGACCAGTGGCCTTCCGATGATAGAAGTTAAGATTACCACTCTCACTCCATGGTGGCCAGGAAGGGTAACATTTCAAAGCGCTCTCTATTCAAATACCATCCCAATGCTCAAGTGTGTGTTTTCATTACTTCTAATGCCCTGTCCCATTCGGGTAATGCGCATTCATAAAAGTGGGGGTAATTGAGTGCTTAGCATCCTCTGTGCGGCTACTTAGAATTGCCACCGCATCATGCAGTAAATACGTCATGACGTCTCTCAGTGTTGTTCGTCTCTCTTTTATAAATGAACGGCTCAGAATGAAAGCGACACGAGTCCAGAATTCAAAGGTCGTTCAAATATTACTAAGGATGTTTTTGGTCATTTTTGACCCCCCTCTCCCTTGTCAGCAAAGATAGCAAACCTCAACCCCCCCTCATAATTAGGTGCGTATGAAAATTGCCCGAACTTCCCGAAAAGTCAAAATGTTTGACATTTTTTTCCTATAGTTCACTTTTTTGTAAAACTTATTTTTGGTTGCATTTTGAAATTATTTATGCAAGAAACGAGATATTTTCGAAAATGCGGCGTTTGTAACTTCTTGCGTAAGCATCACTCATACTCCCCTCCCCCTTGTAAGAAAAAATAAGCATATAACAAAACCCCTCCCTCCTTAGATGCTTAAATATTTGAACGCCCCTTACGAAATTTGAGATAGCGTGGATTTGGTATTCTTTTTAGATTACTGCAAGTCAAAATTTCAATACAATTGAACCCACCCCGCAAAACCAGACTTTTGTTTCAGGGGGGGGGTTAACTCAACATTATTTTTGATGTTCCTTTTTGACGAATAATTAGTTTACGTTCAAGTGTTAGATAACTTACACATACACATATAATATTAATTTTGATGAACTTAATTTCAAAATTTTGTTATAAAGTTAATCCCAAGTAAAATCCCGAGTAATCTCAAGATCCTCTTTCAGAAACATTTTGGAAATTTGATCCCCGAAATAATGATTTTGCTCATTTCGAGACCCTTTGGATTACACTCAAAGAGCACCGCTCCATTATTGTAAGCGGCAGAATTTTCAAGGAAAATCAGTATGTTATGTTAAACGGAAAAATTTCAGGGGAGGGGGGGGGTTGGAGTCTTACTTCAGAGAAATTTTTGCTTCTAAAAGTAGTATATTTTAACTCATTGTGAGACCCTTTAGGTTATACACCAAAAGAGGACCACTCCTGTATGTCACAAAATTGCCAATTAAAAACGGTACATAATAGATTTCAAAACTTCAAGGAGAGCTTGGGGGTCCTCCCCCAGAAATATTTTGGAATTTTCTTCCTTCAAAGCAGTGTTTTGCTTCTTTCCAGACCCTTTAGGTTACACCGGGACCGCTCCTTGAAAGTCATATAATTTTCAAACATAAAAAACAGTAACAAATTATGTCCAAATTTCAAGGGGTTGTCGAACCCCAACCCCCTAGGATACAGCCCTGAGAGTAAGGTACCTTAGAGAACCCCTTCAATAACTCAAAACTAAGTTCTCTTGTAAGTTAAGTAAAACTAAGTAAAAACAGAACAGAAAACTAAGTTTGATGTACTTATGCCGTTTTCCTACTGAAAACCTCAAATGATGGACGCCGGTATTCGACGTGCATATTAAAAATGGAAATGCGTTATGTACCCACTTTCCTTGATGCGCCATTATCTACACGTGTAATGTCCCCGCTATTTAGAACTCATTGTTTTGACAAGATCATAAAGGTGATGTTATACTTTCCATACCTTATGAAGCATTTGCAAAGAAAGTATAAATACTTCTATTTAATGTATTCTATACTTAGTAAGAGTACCTTTGAAATAGTTAAGAGTTAAGTTCCTAAATTCTACATAAAATGATGGGCTTTGTCGTTGATTTTTACGTTGGGATGTTTATCTTAAGCTTAAAATGAAGGTTTAGAGGGTTTTGTCGAAGCAATAGCTAACCATTTAGAAACTCGTGATGGAGTTAAAGTTTCTTTGATATTTTGGATCCAAAATTTTTTTAACATAAAATTTGCTGAATAGATTTAGCATAATGTTGGTTTCCGAAAAATGGATTCTAATTTCGGTAAAAAGAAACTCACTTTCAAAAAAAGGTATCTTGTCAACAATGTTCACTATTTTCATATTCGTAATCTTATTTTATGCCCCATATACATTTAATAAGAGTATAGATACGCTTAACAAATTTCACTCCTTAAAGAATATCCTATTTAATTGTTTAGTATACGTTATGATACGACACGATTTTTGGATGATTATATTATTAAATTGCTGATCAATAAAATCTTTTCAGGGATAAAATTTGTAAAACGAGTTATGTATAATTTATAGCTATGCATAATTTGAAACGAAACGTAATTGTAGCAAGTGAGAAATTCTTTACTATTAGTTTAGAAATGCTCATGTTGGTAACAAATTTTAACCATCAACAAAAATGAACTATAATAATGTTAGTTCTAGTTTTTTTGGACAGGTCAATTTTTATTTTAATATAATTTGTTTTCCCATGTCCTTTTCATCTTAATAGAGTGTTTTCAGGTGACGCCACAACCGGTTATTTTCTTTTAACTGTGTATCTTCTGTAGGGCTTTTAACTGTTGCTAAGGCCGCTGTTTATCTGTTGCTAAGGCGGTTTTTAGGTATGGGATCACGTGATTGCAAATGCTCCAATAGAAGATTTCCGCTGCTAGTCATTTTCTCTAACTGTTAACCTCTGTAGGGCAAAAAGCTGTAACAATTCTGTTGCTAAGGCCGTTGTTAGGTCCGAGTCATGTGATTGAAAATGCTCTATATTGTGTACTAATTAGTTAACTGTTGTGGATTTGAGTTTTTAAAAAATCATCTAATTTCAACACATTCTTTTGTGGTGTCGCTAGTTTTAAAAAAGCAATAACCAACATTGCAAAGTCCAATTATTTCTTACTCCTAGAATATGTATGATGTATGGTGTATATATATTCCCGCGCGGGCAAACTGCAAAAAGCACAAACTTGTTTCACGAAACGAATGCTCAGAAAAAGAACTAAAATAAAACAGTTGTTCCAAATGAAAACCCGGCAAACTTTCTACCTCATAACAACGCAAACTCCGCTCGCTCGCTTACAATACACCGTTATTTGGGAAAACAGGAGACAGCAATATTCTTATACATCTTTTTTTTTTATTTTCGTTTACCCTCAACGTATAAAACGCGGCTGCAACAGCGTAGAAAAAGACTCTAGGACAAAACTCGTCAAAATCAATTTTCCCGCGCGGCTTGAAATTTTTATGTAGTCCCGGAGACTCCGTGCATATAGTTTGCAAGGTATATACTTTAACTAGTGAATGTCGGGCGAAATCTTTTGTTTTCTAGAGGTAATAGTTATTTTCTTTTGTTGTGCGTATAGGTTGTAAAATGTCGCTTTTTGAGAAAGTTCTCTGTTTTTATTTTATTGCGCGTTGGTCTTTATTTTTTTGAAAGGTGGTGTTGAAGACTGTGAATTTGTTTCGTAGAGAGATGTTTTAGGGAGGCCGTGTGAAGAAGGGGAGTGGGGAATTTCGGGACAAGTTTATCTGACGTTTTTTTGCAGCGCCCCTAGCGGGGAAATAAGCAAAATAGTTAAAAAAATAAATGAGATAGAACATAAAACTTCAATCAGAAATTTGTTTGTTATAACAAATGCTCAGGAAAAAAAGTTTCGTGAAAAGATATTCGAGAAGATATTAGCAAGGGAAAACAGCACTTTGACAAGCCTCAAAAAAGAGAAAAAGTTCGCCATTTGCAAGTGTTTCGTTATTATTATGTATTTTTGAGTTTTAAGTTAAATAGAAACAAATTTTAATTAAAAATTAAAGAAATTTGCACATTTACAAAATTTTCTTTTTTAATTGCTAATATCTCTTCGAATATTGAAGATATTTTTATGATTTTTTTTTCTGTGCGTTTTTTATGATATTTCCAACAACATTTTTCTGACGTTTTTGTTCTATATATATATATATATATATATATATATATTAGTTTCTTTGAAGTTTTTTCTCATTTCACCTCTACGGGCGCTGTAAGCAATCTCAAAGGATTCAACAGGGTCACTTACCTAGGGTCACATACCTTACTTCTATGACCCTAGGAGACGTTGGTTCCAAATATTAGCCATGAAACGGACTTTTAAAACACCCTGCATTACTGTGGAATAAAAAAGAGACTAACCCTCAATGCCTAGAATATTTCACACAAAAAAAAATCCCCATCAGACTTTTCAGACCCAAATAGAATCCAACTACAAAAAGTCCCTTTATCCAATAATAACCAACTGCAGTGGAAAGAAATACTCCAGAAAATCTCCCTTTCGTTGCCAAAATGGGGTCATTAAAGTTCAAACGGAGCGCAATGAGCCGGCCTTACATATTTATTTCTCCAAAGAAAGACGCGTATACGGTTACAGGCAAAACCCTTCTGCACGCCATGTAACTGTAAAAAATAAAAAAGTTTTTTTTTTTAAAGCATTCGGAAAAGAGAAATGATGGTAGTTTGTCGTCATCTGTTTGGACTTTAATGCTGAAATATGGGTCCCGATGCACTCTGGGAACAGATTTGTTGTGTTCGAAGGTGGGGGGGAGTTAAGCTCGTGTAGAAGCGATCAGATCTCTTTTCTCTGGAACAAATGCTTTTTGATAAGGTTATCTGTAGGCAGGTTTTGGTGAGATTTATACGAAAATTCAGGAACTTCGGTAAATTTTCTTAAAATAGATAGATAACATTTATTTTCTTTTCAAATTTTTCATAATAACTAACATTATACATGTAAATGTAACTAATTTTCATCCTAGTTCACATAAACTAGTCTGCAGTTTTTCTACAGAAATTTCGCAACCATTCTAAAAACATTTCAGGAGTCTTGAAAAAAAAACCCGCAGATTTTCTGAAGAAACTGCAGACAAAGTGTCTTAATTCCCTTCACTTTTTTTTGAAGCAATTTTGTAGAATTTTTTGGCTGGAGGCGTACCCCTTAAAAGCTCTCGGGGTTCGCGTACCCCCGGTTGAGAAATACTGCCCTAAAACGCTTCTCATTACCAAAAAAAAAATTTAAAACAAGTTTCTGACTTAAGTAAATGAGTAAAAGTACTTTTAGATCATAAAAAAGGAAAATTACCATTTTCGTATCCCAAATAAGAACATAATTTAATACAAGTTTAAATCCTATTGTTATACGAGAAAGCGAGTAAACATTGAGCATACCATGTATTCGAAAACCTTTGAAACACAATGCTACTCAAGCTGCTGTTTTCAATGCAAAGTTTTGATAAGCTGCGATAAAATCATTTCCAACAAGGGGCTCTGAAATCGTTCTATATACCCTCCTTTGTTTACAATCTGAAGGTAAAAGGGGGGGGGTGGAATTTTTTGAAAAGTCCCCTTCGGAGATAGCGTTGCGGGGGACTTTTGAAGTGTTGTTCGAATACAAAGTTTATTCGTCAAGCCTGCATTTACTGTAAAAGCGAGTTTGTTACTGAGCGTTTGAAACTACTACTTTGTTATGCGAAACTGTAGACAAAGGGGTTATTTTGAGAGTTCTGAAGCAACAATTTATTTACGTGACATCTTATAAATTACGGAGCTGATTTTAGAATAGATTCTAACATTCGCTCCTTATCTTTTCTGTTGTTAGCAGTACAGTATTCTGATATTTATTCGTGAGCAAAAAAAATGAAAATGACAGGTAAAGTCAACAAAATAACTTCGATTCATAAAGTTTTCTATCGATGAAAATTATTGTTTCGAAGTTCAGAATTTTTTTTTCAAGTTTTGATATTAATTTCGAAAACTCAGTTGAACTTGTCAAAGCACTTTTTGATAGACGAGAACTTTCGTTTTTTTCCTTTAATTGTCATCTCAATGAATTCATCATGGTCACTTACCTAGGGTCACTTACCTCTATTACCCTAGGAGACGATGGTTCCATAACTAAGCCTAGTAACATCATGCATAATTTGGGTGTAGGGCAAAGTGATAAACCGGGCATTATTAATAGTGCCCCAAGTGAAAGCGGGCAATGTGATAAATTCAATAGCATTTATGAATGAGTATTCATCACTATATAATATACACGGGCTTACACTGTGAGTTTTTACCTTTGGACCCCCCGAAAAAAAATCACAATTTCACCGCTAACCGTCAAAATTCCCTTTAAACCAGTGTCTTTTTAAATGATTATACGAACAGCTAGAATAACTCTACTCCCTAAATTTTCCCAACTATCGGACACAAAGCAAGACCGATGTCGTGATTTACGAGCAACATCATCCTTCCCGCTAACCCCGGGTGGGGGAGCCACCGTCGCATAACTCCCCACCTACTAATCCGCAAAGACAAAAGGCATTTCCATTTCTAATCAAGATGGATGATGGAGTCGACTATCTCGACCCCCCCCCCGCTTCTCTTGCTCCGAAACTTGGAGACGGATATCTGGGGGTGGGTCTGGGGAGCAGAGCTCCCATTAACAAGAGGGGTTGTTTTAGGTGAGGACCCATTCTTGGATTTGTTAGATTACAGTGTAGGATTATGTGAGTCGTCTAGTTTCAAAAGCAGATCGTGGTGTGCTAGACGCCAACTTAAGTTGACCCTATGATGACACAAACAAAGTAGTTCCCATTGCGGTGTCTGAATTTTGAGTGAAATGAAGAACGTCAATTTAGAAATATGATTATTTTGTTAAACTTATGTACACTGTAAAAAAAAAAACTGTCGTTTTAACAGATATTCAACAATACTTTTTAACCGAATTTCTACATTTTTACTCAAAACAAATTTTAACTGTAATCCAGCACAATATAAAACAAAATCCGTTATTTTTACAGACATTCTTTGACAAAAACAACAGTCCTGAAATAGCAAATCAGTCGGGAAACAGAAAATCTGTATTTTATTTAAAATACAAATATTTTCTGTAATTTAGATTTACGATCTTCGGACGCCATTTTTTTTTTGTTTTCATCTGATCGCTGAAACCACGCATTGTTGCTCTTTTATTTGTTTTTTACTATTATATCCTCCTTCTTACCTTGCATTTACAGTAAAAACCCAAGAAAAACGCCAAGAACTCCCTAATAGCGCAAGAAAATCTCACCCAAAATTTGCGTAATGCTTTACAATGACAACTTCTCAAATTATCGTTTGATATCATAAAAGCTTTTGTTTACAATCTCAAAAATGACTTTTTATGAATTAATTGTTGCCAGCGGCTTATATCTAACTGATTAACTATATTTAATTCTATTAAATTAATTTATCTTCGTTAACCATTATATTTTGTTATTTAACACAGAGAAGGTTTGTATGCAATAACAGGATTATATTAGCAGGATTTCTCTGCGAAAATTACAGGGATTTTCTGGCAGCAAATTTAACAGAATTTCTGTTAAAAACAACAGTTTTTTTTACAGTGTATATATAGTGCTTTTCAATAGCGATTTGCGTACCGAAACTCCTCCTCCTAGCAACCCAACAGGCTTTGTGTTTACCGATTTCTCCTTCCGCATTTGTGACGTACTGGGTTCAAGAAACGTTGCTGTCGAGTATAGCTATTTTAATCCCCATTAGATTTCCTTCTTTTTATTAAAGGGTTTTCCTATTGAGGTAAAAATAAGAGGGTGAACAAAGAGAGTATGGTTTGGCAAACTACATCTTATATATTAAAATAATTTGGTTTTTCTTTCGGCCGGCCGCCAGGCCGCATCCCTGTATCGATTTGGACAAACTCGGCCTTGATCGAAAGCTAGATGAGCCCCTAGATGAGCCAATAATATACCACGTTCCTCCAAAACATTCCATTTTTAAATTATGCGTTTTTTTTCGTTTTGCCCCCATGTTAACTCTATGGGGAGGTTCCGTTCGGCCGGCCGCCAGCCCGAACCCCTGAACCGATTTTGACAAACTCGGTCTTGATCGAAAGATTTCCAACCCTAGATGAGCCAATAATACGTCACGTTCCTTCAAAACATTACAATTTTAAATTATAAATTTATTTCAATTTGCCCCATTGTTTTCAGTTAATATTTTTACCAACACAGGCAAAACGTCTTTTAAAGAGCGTGAAGAAAATCTACTTTGAAATTATCAAACATCAATTTTTTGACGTTTTACTAGATTTATCGCAACAGGATACTAGGCATATTGGATTTATAAAACAATTACTGGTACAGGTTTAATTAAAGTATTACTTCTTTCTCTTCAGATGACGCATAAGAATAAATTAGTTGTGGTTAGAAAAACCTATAATTTGATTGAAAATATTGAATAGTGTAGCGCTGACGATGCAGCTTAAAAAAAGTAATAATTTGTAAAAAAATTAACTTCGCTGCAAGCGTGTGGTAGTAACGAGCGAAGCTCGCATCAGCGCCAAAGGCGCATAATCTAGCTGGTAGACGCCGGCTTTGCCGGGTCAAACCAGCTAGTGAAAGCTTAAAAAAACTTATTTGTATGAAATTTCCTATCTATGCAACCCATGTAAACTTAAGAACTGGGTAAAAATATCTACACATTAATATTTATTCAGAAAAACTAGGGAAACAATCAACCAAATCCGTATTCAGCCAACTTTCAAAACGAAAAAGAAAAAAATGATGAAAAGGGGGTTTTCTGTTCCTAAATTTAGATCCTATTCACAGACATTGGTTTTTAGAGATGGTTTCACGAATCAGTGGAAATCGAAAGTTTTACTTCTCCTTTTTGAGTTTGATACACTTTTTTTTTTGCTTTAAAACCCCCCTCAGGGTGTTTCTCACGTACTCTCTTGTTTTTCATTGTCAAGTACAGAAGCGAAATTCAAATGAGGTAGGCGTATATACTTTTCAGTTTGTTTTTATAGAAGGCAAATATTGAGTTTGTAATATACCTTAGGTAATGTTAAGGTTCCACATTCCAATTATTCTAATCAAATTCCTATTGAATAACCACAGAAAAACTTAAAAACATGTAGTTGACAGCAAGAATATTACTTATCCGTTGAAAAATAAAAATCTTTGATTTAAGTCAAACGGAGAGTTCTTTTTAGTTTAACTGATCCTTTTCTAACATTTTATTATTTTGAAAAACGAAATGGAATCTTACTTAAGAATAGGGGGATTTGAAAACTCTTACGTACCGGTAGGGGGGTCAAAAATTGCCAAAATCATCCTTATGTAATTAATGAATGGCCCCTTATTATCATCAATCGGATATTGTTATCATTCTACTCTTGGACAAAGGTGATCACATTAAATGGAGTCTACTGTATAAAGAGAGATTTCTTCTTTAGATAAATACAAAAAACAAAAACAAAACAACACCTCAATGAATGCTTCAATATTTAAATTTCAAATCGCATCCAGAAGATAGGGCAAATAATACATCACGGCTCCTTTTGAGAAAAGACGTCATTTGTGATCGAAAAATCTCTCTTTCTGAACGGTTGGTCCGTCCGTCCGTGACTTTGATTTATCTCGATAGTTTGATTTATGATTTTGGAATGGCGAAAGATGGAGTTTCTTTTTTCCTTTAGAAGAAAAAAAAAATCTTGGAGCAGACAACGTCTTTAGAATTTACAGAGAAATATGCTTCGAAATGACTCCATAAATAGGTGCTGCTTGAATCAATCATATGGTTCTCTCTTATCATGCATACGGATGTAAAGGTCTTATCACTTCTATCAAAGATGATACTAAGTTTCTCTGTTTTATATATTGAAACATAGTAAGTTGTGTAAAATGTGTACTATTTATTTAAGCAAAATATAATGTTATAATTTTTAAAATATTGTCTTTTGCATTCTCAAAGATCCCATATGTGACCTGCTAAACAACAGCAGTCACTGCATATACAATACTATGTTAAGAGTGAAATTTCAGAAGGAAATGGTTTATTTATACACTGAATTGTGAATACTGTTCTAATTTCCAGATTAATTGTTATGTATGACTTTTATCAAGTGTTTTCATTTTAACACTTGAGTATTAAAGTCTTTAATAAAGTAAAACGTACTGTCTTGACTTACGCTAACTACACGCTTCTTTTAATGTAAAAAAAAATCCTACAAGTGGCAGCAAATAAATTTTTACCTTCACAAAGGAGTCTATGTTTATAAATTTTTATATGGTTATGAATTTACGATACCTTACAAACACTGGGTATGGGTACACTGATAACTATAACCATACCCTAAGTTTTTGGAGAAACAAATTAACTCAAAGAAGTTATACGAAAAATATTTCCTTTACTAAGTTGAAAGGGCTAGATGCTTATTTTAACTATTTAATGAAGTAAAAATTAATAGTTCTCCAGTTGCTACGGATTATACAAGTTAACAAAGACACTCTGCTCCTTACCCTACATTTACTTTACGGCTTACTAGATACTTATACAGGCTAGCCGAGTACGGAAATCATTGCAAATCCAGATGGGACCAACTGGCAAAGCATATTCACAGTGTTGAAGGCGGTGGGTGATATAGGTAGGACTTGTGGGAAAAGTTGTCAAATGGTTTTCATTGTTTAAAACTCGGCTAGCCTGCATAAGTATCTAGTAAGCCGTGCTTTAACCTAATAAAAGTGTGAACAAATATTAGTACATTCATTAATTTTGCTATAAAATAGACGGAGGTAAAGTTGAAACACTTCACAGTGAATTCAAAGTTCTCTTTTCTAAAAAGGTATTCTAAACCTCTCTTATCCCATTCCAATTCGAATCTCATCGCCTACCGAGCAATTTTTCACACAACATAACACTTCAAACTCATTTTCTTCACGTTCCAGCAACACTGATCTATTACAATGCGTGTTTATATCATCCGATAAAATTAATCTCTTTCAGAAATCTACTCCGGTCCGCCGCACACTTATCTGTTCCATTAACACCCCCCTGGTGGCTGTCCGCAACAAGGGTTCATCTCCCTCCCCCTCCGCAACAAATTTTACGACGATATACTTCGAAAGCGAGATCGCCTCCACGAGCCCATAAATAAGAAAGTTGTTCGCAAATTATATCTTTAAGGTAGTCTGGGGTGTCGCTCAAGCAAGTGACGGTGGTGGTGGTGGCAGAGAAACGGAAAGTAGCGGTCAAGACGACATTTACGATCAAATTATAACCCGGGAGCATGTACACTAGGGTGTATCGAAAAAAACCTTTTTTTTTGATTTTGATAAAGTCTTAGCAAAAAAAAGTTGTCTAAGGTGGCAGAGAGTACCTGTGAATTTTTTCAGAATTTTCGGATAATATCTAGGGGTGCCGCAAAGCCCCCGAAGGTTCCCATGTTAATCCTATGGAGCGGCAAGCCAAAAAGGCCGAAAATCGGTTTTTTGCCCCTCATTTCTACCCTAATCACACGACGAATGTCTTCACTCGAGTTATGGACCCTATATTATCTAGGCTATCCGACAAAACTTGAATAATAGCCAAAATATCTATATTTCGTTGATTGTGGGCTCTTGGAAATACGCGATTTTCAATGAAATTTGAGCACACACAAAAAAACGTAATATAGATATTTAATCTGTTATTCAAGTTTTTTCGGGTAGCATACTTCATTACTTCATATAGGGTCGTATCCTATATGAAGTAACGGCCATGATCCCTATGGGGATCATGGCCGTATGAAAAGGGTTATGAAAGGGGCCGTATGAAAAGTATGAAAGGGCCGTATTTAGGGGTTAAACCTCCCCCCTCCCAAAATTTTTACACCAATTTTATACTGCCTTTTTCCATGCAAATTATGTGACTTACAAAAGTGGTCCTCATCGGATGAAACCCAAAGGATCTCAAAATGAGTCAAAACACTATTTTACGGGTAAAAGTTTGAACGAATTTATGGGGGAGGGCCCCCAGACCCCCTCAAAAATTTTAAAAAACAACCTTCTTTTCTTAATCTCTTTAAAAGATACAACAATGATGATGAACTACCTTTTTATTAATGTGTACAAAATAATTTTATTTCATAGTTTTTTTGTATGATGCATAGAGGATTCAAAAATTCTTTAGGATATTGGTGACAAGAAAAAAACGTTGAGGCATAAAAATTTAAAAGCATACTTTGACTTTAAAATGTTAAAAAAAACTTCTATGAGGCGACACATTATGGCTATGTTTTGTCTCCTCTTTTATAAAAACCGCAAATGCCTGTGACCGCAACTGCCCAATCCTCCTTATCGCTGAATAGGCGGCGCGTTCTTTTTTTTGTTTCGAAGCACCCCCATTATCACCCTCTCGAGTGGAGGTAGCCCCAGAGGACGGTCCTCACTCAAGGATCCGGACGATTTAATGGGCACGTGCCTGCCTGCCGGAGCAGATTCTCTTTTTCGAGTAGTGGAAGTTATTTCCCTGGCTTTTGGATAGAGGAATAGTACGTATTTTGAACGTAGACCAAATGGAGGGATTTTATGATACAGAATTATTATATATTTTTGAATTCTTTTTTGCCATAAGTATTGTATATCTTTTACATAAGGGATATGTAATAATATTTTACACAAAATAATTTTTAGGATATGTTTGTGCTGTGTTAGATAGAACATAGATTCTGAAATTGTTTTGAACCAATGACCCCTTTTGAAGTAAAAATGCATTTACTTTATACTCGACAGCCCCAACGTTTCCTGAACCCAGTACGTCACTACGCGGAAGGAGAAAATGAGTAAGCACAAAGCCTGTTGGGTTGCTAAGAGGAGTTTCGGTACGCAAATCGTTATAAAAAGTCACTATATGCACATGGGTTTCCTATCCTCCTATTCCACAAAAAAATCCTATTTTTAAATCGACGTTCTTCATTTCACTCAAAATTCAGACACTACGATGGGAACTACTTTGTTTGTTATCACAGGGTCAACTAACGTTACTGTCTAGTATAGTGTCATGGTTTTTCCTTTTTTATTCATAAACTACAGGATATTTTCATTAAATTATTTAAAAAATGAGCGGACTGGACTGAACAAGCTAAAAAAATATTGTTGAGAGGAATTTTTTTTTTTTTGTTACAAGGGCAGCTAGAAGCTACAATTGCACTGTACAGGATTAACTGCAATATACAAGTACTGTTGAATCGCGTAAACGTAATAATAAATTACAACTTCAGCATATTTTGAAAAACTCCATTGTTTAACTTTTTTTACTGACGACACTAAACTGATACAAAAAAGAGTTGCCATGCAGAGACAACTAAAGTATGTTATGTAATCTCGTTCCGGCGTGCAATAGTCTATAGTGCAATAGTCTCGCTTGCAACAAGTACTGAACTTACAAAATCCCTCATTTCCCGTTACCCCCAGCAGCCCTAACTCCAGGTATTCCAGTGCACCTGAACCTTTAAATATTGGAAGTAAAGACTGTCTTACGAGTCTATGACTCAATTTAGAATCATTATGGACACCTTTTAAAACGAGACAGTGTTCTACTAAATTGGGCACTAGCTCTAAAAATTTCAAGACCGATAAAGCCTAAAATGGTAACATCCTCCACACCATCAGGTTAATCCCCTTTTATATAACCTCCAAATCATCACTTAACATACGATATCTGAAATGAGATCGGACAAAATATTCCAGCGATAAAACCTCCATTCCGAGAAAGTTTTAATCGAACCCTTTATTCAATTAATAACCCCATAAGGGGAGGATGGGTGTTGATTTAATTCGAAAAATATCGTATAATCCAACGACTGACTTTATTAGGTTTGACGAGTTTCCTTTCTGCTTTATCACTCTCTAAATAAAGTCACGGTAATTAGAGAGTCGGGGATAACGTTTGGGTTTAATGGGGGAATATTATAGTTCCTGACGTGTAATCGCATTGAGTTGCAATTTTTAAAACACGTGAGGGACTTTTCACAAATTACAGCCGACTCCGCTTATTTATTGTGATCGCGTTTAATAATGCTATCATTCGGATAATGTTGTATGTCCCGATCAATTTTATTAAACTTAAAACAAAATGTATCTTTTTATGTGATTAACTAGCCTTTTATGCGAGCTTCGCTCGTTACTACTTCAAGTTCCTATTAATTATACATTAAATAAGAAGTTTAACTTTAATAATTTATTATTGTTGAATTAGAAACCAACTTCCCTAAAAGTAACTTTTTAACCTTTATTAAGTAAACCAACTTTCTTGAAAGATATTTATTTAAAAGCTATTATATTATTTTAAAATTTTAATTACTTTTATTTATTTATTTTTCTGATTATTGCGAGATGGCATCGAGTCAGTGAGTGACGTGGGCTTTTATATTTTTCTGATGATTATGATTATTATTGCGAGATGGCATCATAGTGTGCGAGCGTTCCAGAATCAGTCAGTGAGTCAGTGAGTGACGTGGGCTTTTATATGAGAGATATATATATCGATTAATGTTATCAAAATCTGGTGAAATCCCTTAAAAACTTCCTTTTTCTACAGTTTAAAAGCCAATTTTGATAAATAATGATACAAAGGAGCTATTGATTAATTAGTGTTATATGTTCCACTCTCATATTTTTCTTTAAGAATGTAACACTTCCAAATACACACTAGGTAATCGTTTAAAATACTTCAGTTAGGACTACATAGTTGTGATTTTAAAGGCAAACACTCGAGTTACGCTGTTTGAAACTTTAAAGTATCAAATCGCTTATTTATGTTATCAAAATGTTGTATCAAAATAGTACCAAAATGTTATCATTCTACTCTTGGACAAAAGTGATCACATTAAGCGGAGTCGAATGTAATAAGAATTAAAAACAATTCAGAAAAGTCATTTAAAAGACTATAGTACATTTTGAATTTGTTTAATTGACTTTTTTTTATAGAATCCGGAAGGCAACACACTATCTACCTCCATTAACACAATTTAATTAATAAAAGTATTATAATTATCCAATGGTATAAGTTAGAGTCGGTAGGTTAATGGGGGAATATTATAGTTCCTGACGTGTCATCGCATTAAGTTGGATTTTTTTTCAAAACACATGTGGGCCTATGCGCAAATTATGTAGTGCATTTAAAGGGGGTTTATCTTCTCCCTATGTTACAAGCTGTCTTTTTCATTGTGATAAATATTGTAAAGTCTCTAGCCATCATAGTGCTAATTATTTTAGAGAATAATGATTTTCCAATATGTGAGTATTTATTATGTATCTTTTTAGTATCTCTTTCCTATGTGGCCTATTTAATCTAATTTAACAAACACTAATGTAAATTATGTACTTCAAATGTAAACTTTAAATTCTCAGTTCAAATTGGTGATGTAACTTGCTGGGCCCGACTTACAAGTTTTGGGGCCCTGGGCAAAAGACCCATTTGGGGGCCCCCGACAAGTCTTAAAAAAATATTTGATTTAAAATAACAAAATTCAATCTACTCTTTAAACCAAGTGTAAACATTGCGTAAAAATTGTTTGTTCAAAAGCTTTATAAGCTAAGTAAGTTTATTTTACACTTATTTTACATTTTCTCAGCTTTGTAAACATTTTGGGGGCCCCTTTAAAATGGGGGCCCTGGGTAAGTGCCCCGAATGCCCTCCCAGAAATCAGGCTCCTGGTGACTTGACCAATTTTAGATTTTTATAGTGAAATATTAATAGTTTCTAGTTTTATAAAGTTCTTTAATGTAGAGAAGAAATAATAATGAGGAAAAAAAGGAAAAGAGAGAGAATTAATAAAAAAGAAATATTTATAAAGAACGAGGAATAAAATAGGAAAAATAAAACTGTTAATTTGATAAATTAAATTGGGATATAAAAAGAAAATAGGATAGAAAAATAAAATAAAACTGAAATGTAGAAAGAAAATAGGATAAAAATGAATTAAAATTTACATAAAGGAAGAAAACTAGAAAGATAAAAAGGAGAAAAAATATGTGAATTGAATGAGAAAGAAGAGAAAAAAGGAATTCATATAGCAGTAAAGTATCAAACATAGAGAATTAGGAGAGCAATGTAAAAGAACGAAAACATTCTCTGCACTAATCATAGAATCCACTATTCATAAAAATCCCTTTATCTCGCATATTTGTTCAAGGACATCAGTTCAAGTTGACATATTTGTCTTGAAATATCGACAAAAGAGAACATATTTCGAGAATATCATGTGCTGCCATCTTTCCCGTTTCATATCGACTAACATTTTAAAGTTGTCGCATCTAATACATCTTCATCCTTGATCAGAAGAGAAAATTAGCATTTTAAGGATTAAACAAGTATTTACAAGTTCTGCAATTTCGACAGAATGGCGGGACAGGAGAAAAGATTATCTAGGTCAGTGGTTCCCAAACTACTTTGGTCGTGGAACCCCCAAATTTGTCGCAAATGATCGCGGAACCCTGAATATTTTTTAATCAACAACTTTTCAAAATTTAATATGATATTAAATGAAACAAGCCAACTTGATGTTAAAAATGTTGTGAATAATCTAGTTCCAAAAACCAACAGGGGGTCTGGGGGTCCTCCCCCATAAACTTTTTGGAAATTTGACAGTAAAAAGAGGGGTTTAACTTGTTTTGGTACACCTAATCCAAATTTCGGTCATACATTTTTAAGAATTTAATATATAATTTTGTTAGGATTTGCATTTTGATGAACTTAATATATAAAAAATGTTCTAAATAATATAGTTCCATGTAATAATGGGGGTCTGGGGGACCTCCCCCAGATAATTTCAGAAAATTTGAGCGTAAACTAGGGTTTTACTCGTTTTGGTACAGTAACTCGTAGCCCAAATTTCTTGTGTTTCTTTCCGAGGAAAATATGAATATATTAAACATCCTTCTTATTTTTTTAATGAAATAAAATTTGTCTCGTGGAACCCCTGAATTTTTTGGTGGAACCCACTTTGGGAACCACTGATCTAGGTTGAGCTCCTCGTCGGGGCAATTATTACAGAAGGAGTACTATGTCCTTGTTCCGTCCTTCTGGATTTTCATACCCCTAAAATGTCCCGTTCTTAATCTTGTCAGTGTGCTTGCTATTGCTTTACTTGTATTAAGTTCAGGAATTTGGTTTGGTAAGTTAAACTAAAACAAAGTTGTAAATAAGGATTGAAACGTCAGAACTAATATCACGGGTTTGTAGTTCAAACCAAACAAAGATTGAAGGGTGAAAAATTCCAAAAGTTGCTCTACAAAAGTTTTAACATTTAAAATTTTAAATAAAAAAAAAGCAAACATAGGTAGTTTTGAAGAGAAGTTCGTTATTCCTTGCTTTTTGCATCAATAAATAAAGCTAGAAATTCAAACCTTATTAAATTAAAATGTTTTAAATAAATATATATTTTCAAATCAAAGCAAACAACCGGTTCAGATCAAAAGTGTGCCTGTACAAAACAAACTTTACTATTTAACGAGCTAATCTAATTCAAGGACTCGATATTTGAAAAACCTTCAAAACCATTATTGTATTTTTATAGTTAAGCTATATGCATATTTTATTTAGCATCTGTTGAGTTGAACAATACCAGTTTACAGTGTCTACATAATTATGATAGCTTAAAGTTGCATTACTCAAATGTTAATCAAAACTGATCTAACGAAAATCGAATCGAAAAACACACAACAAATCTAAAACGAGAAATTGATAATCTCCATCCCACAACACCATACACTACATCAAAACAAGATCTCCAACCTCCCACTTAGTAACAAACATTTCGAACATAGTAGATGCCGAATCCGAACGAGAAGGAAAAAAACCCTTCTTTATCCTAAACATTCCCTTGTCAACACGAGTCAAAATATATTCCAACCGGTGGTAAAAACCGCAGCATCCACCCTCCCTGACACCAAGTGTTCTCTCAAGTATCCCCAATTCGAACACCGGCATTCGCGTCGCGTCGCAATAAACATCCCCTTCTTCGCTTCCAAAGGCTGACGTGTCAAAGTGACAGCGCTCTCTTATTGGCCAAGAATGCCGCCGAGGCCGTAGGGTGATCTATAGAGATAGAGGGGCCTTTGAACGTCTTTTTCGCACTGTACTGACTACTGATCTCTGTGGCATATAGGGCAGCATTCAGAATAAATGATACGAGAATGATCACGAACGATCATCAAACGAGAGAGCTTTCCAACTTCACAGCTTCTCTCATCCGCCATTTTGTTCCAAAATTCGAACCGTATTCCGATTGCTTTTACACTTTTTGTGGTCCGTTAGGTAAATAGCTCCAAAAAATCTAGAATACCTACTAATTACTACCAAAAACAGTCCTCAGACATTAATATATTACGAAAGTAATGGAAATCTAGTGTTAGCAGAATTTTCTGGTGTCAGCGTATAATTACTTGTTAATCTTTCCGATAGGAGGCAGCAGCAGCGGACGATCGACCTTCACCAGTGATCTGGAGTGATCGTCCCCAATTGATCGTTAGTTTCATCATCGTGTAAAAGTTTCTGAATACGGCCCGCTTTAGTCAATGTTTTTTTCACTCTCTAGACAGGCACGCGTGGTTCCTCTACCAAATCTTATCGTACACATAGTGCCTCTACACTTGCACCTCCTTATTTAGCACTCGGAAGAGCCTTAAAATGAGCTAAAACGCTATTTTGAGAAGGAAACTTGAAAATTTTCCTTGTAGAGGTCCCTAAAATTTTGAAATTAAGTTCACCAAAATTAATACACAATGTGCAAGTCATCTAAAACGTGACGTTAAAAAGTATTCGTAAGGAGGGTACCTCAGAAAAAATGTTGAGTACCTCTCCGAAACGAAAGTCTAGTTACGGCCCAGCCTACAAGTACACTGTAACGATGTGGGACTATTTGACACCAACAAAATTTCCAAGCAGTGTTCCTCCACCAAAGCTCTCTCTATAAATAGTGCCTCTACTGTTTGTTGCACCTCCTTATTTAGCACTCGGAAGAGATGCATTCCGAATTTCTTTTCCGCCTGTCACATCGTCGCTTCGAGGTTTTGTCGCACAACCTCTCTTCTGCGCGACAAATAATGTAAGAGAAAATACACGAAAATACTGTGTCGCGAGAAGGCTTTTGAAAACGTCGTGTTTTAAGGTTGAAGGTTAAAGGAAAAGCATGGGGTTGTGGTTGGTCAATGTTGTATTTGACGTAAATCGGACTATCGGAAATATTTTGAAATGTCTTGTATAAGGAGTTATTGTGTGTCAAAGATATATGCCGAAGAAATGCCTTGTTTACGTCATATTACGGTGACCAACTAGAACAATTTATTTGTCTAAGCCAGGGATGGCCAACCCGTGGCACGAACCAGTGGCATGCGAAGGTATTGAAAAATTTGAGAAAATAATAATGTGACGTCATCAATAAGGTTTCAGTACTCCGTCCATCTTTTTTAGCTTTCTGAGAACTTAATTCCTTTTTGATGATTACATTTATTTACTTTGAACAGAATCTTAAGCGTAAGAGTTCATGTGGGTCAAATCTCTTTAGGGGTCTGTAAGATAGTAGCTTATCCACACCGAATATTCTAATGTTTTAAATTAATTAAGGACATTTATTAAGATAGCTTAAAATTTTATATGATTCCCTTCACATTGAGGTCCTTTAACCTGCAGTTAATTTTATTCCGGAATTTGGAAAATTTTTCTGAAGTAGTGATTTTTAAAATAAGTGTTGCAAAATGTGTTAAAATTCCGTTTTATGGGACAATTTCAAAAATGTTTCGGGGAGTACCGAGTACCCCGTATATATTACTTTAAAATATCCATTATGCAGAAAAAATGTTTTATAGGCTTAAAATTCCCACAATCGGTCGTCGAATAAAATTTTAAAATTTTTTGGTTCATTAGAAAAAAAAAGGCCAAGTATCACGCATAATTTTTGTTTCCAAAAGAGTAGCCCGCTTCCAAAAAAGGGGCCACACCTGGTCTAAGCCTTTGTATTTTTCACTTTTGTGCTCTGAACTAAGCAGAAATAAGATTTAATTGCCCATTAGTGTTTTTTAAGATTTTTTCAGCTGAAATATCTTACAAGTCTATCAAATTTTTTCAACTGTAAATATTCTTGTGTGTGTGAGTAATTATATTTTTTCTGATGGTAGTTCTATATTTCGAATAGGGTCCTGAATTTCCAGTACAAATTTGGTGGTTATAGTATATAACGTAAATTCCATAACTTAAAACAGTTTATTTCGATTTTCTCAAAACTTGGTTCTTGGACTTATCACCGTTTATTAGAGTCAAATTTCCAAACATGTTCTGGGGGAGGACCCCTAGACCCTCCTTTGGTACTTGGAACTTAGTTGCTCACAACTTTTCTTACATTATGACGCAAATTCTATCTAAAAATGTATTTAAAAGTTACATTGGACCTATTAAATACGCATGGGAATAAAATTTGAGCCCCCCCCCCCGAAATAAATTTCTATATACGCCACTGCCTTTTTCCAAACCAACAATTCAGTCGAAAACACTTAGTAATTATCACTTGAAATCTGACTGTCAACCGTCCCCAGAACTTTAGAACTTCTCCTGGAACCAAAGTTTCACGGATGGAGTTGTTATTTATACGTCGTCCGTTAAAGTTCCCCGGCACTTTCCCGATGAGCGGGAGTTTTGACAACCCGCAATACACTCTTCTCAAGGCCTCCGGAACTTAATTTCAAAGCGACCAATGGGGGGGAGGGAGCTAGCTCTTTTGGAAAAGTCGCAGTTTTAAAGTCGCGTTGAGACTTCTCTGGCGGGTAAATTAAATTTCTCTGCTCCGGGGGGGGAGAGGTTGTTTGCACGCGAGATATTCGAAGGGGAGATTTGACAGCTATGGGATCGCTCATTCTAGGAGTCGTTCTATTGGGGGAGGGGGGGGTTAGATATGGATGGAGGTTCACCGTTGTTTTTGGTCTCTCAGGGGAAAATATGATATCAAATGTAGTAGTATCTTGATAAAATGTGTAGAGCATTCGCACATGACGTCACACTTGACGACGTGGAGGACAAAAACAACGATGCTAAGGATGTTGTTAGGTACGGGAAATAGAAGCATTCTCACATGACGTCACTGGAGGACAAAAACAACGTTGCTAAGGCCGTTGTTAAGTCCGAGTCATGTGATTGAAAATGCTCTATTGCATTGCTATTTTTTTTATGTGCACAGATAAGAATAGGCTAAATAACTTATTTATAAAATTTCGATTGTTCTTAAAGATTGGTTTTTGACTTAGTTTTACGACAATGGGAAAAGCACGGCTTAGAGAAAAAGGGTAGATTTTTAATAAAATCTTATTTTGTGCGTTTGTTTCGATATTGCAAACAATTTTCCCGTTGTAGGTTTTATTCTATACTAGACAGCAACGTTATTTGACCTTATGACGTCACTAAAAAACAAAGTAGTTCCCATCGCTGTGTCTGAATTTCGAGTGAAATGAAGAACGTCAATTAAAAATATGATTATTTTGTTAAACCTATGTAATATAGTGTTTTTTATCACGATTTGCATAACGAAACTCCTCCTAGCAACCCAACAGGCCTTGTGTTTACCCATTTTCTCCTTCCGCGTAGCGACGTACTGATGAGTTCAAGAAACGTTGTGATCGAGTATATCTCCTTTACTTTTAATTACTTTCTTAACGTTCTTATTTCACCGCTAGGGGTGCTGTAAGCAGTCTCAATACATTCAGATTCTTCACTTTACTATAGGCACACGTTACTCTGGCGACTGTAACACACACTGTTTCAAATCTAAAAGTCCCAACACTCACTGACACTATTAAGCCTCACCGAGTTTCCTCATTCATTGCAACAAACACTATACACACCCAATCATTCCAACCACCAGACGAATCGCCCACAGACCCTCCCCTCTCCGATTTCGTCGTTAATAGAAGAGGGGGATGGAGATCAACCCTTTCCGAACGAAATCCCCCTGGGATAGAAGAGAGAAACGGGAGATCTGCGGTAATAACGTCGGAGAATATAAATTAACACCAATCGGACGGAAAGGACATTTGAAAACAAGTTATTAGCGCCCCGTTCCGATTGGCCTGATCCATCTCGCGCGGTCACTGGAGCGCCGATATTGGATGATATCGGAAAGTGACTGTCGTTGTGATTTGTTGCTCCTTCACGCTTTAGTTGTTCGAATGGGAAAATTGTGTCCTTTCGCGCTTTTCCCGCTTTGCGCTATGCTGGAACTGAATGAAATGGTTGATGGGTGTTCGGTATAAACCAAAGATGAAGTGATGTGGTACGTAGGTATGTGGGTATGATAAATCGCACACAGTTTCTATTAGAAACTTTGTTGCTCCGCTCTTTACTTGTTTAGATGGGAAAATTGTGTGTTTTTACACTTTTCCAACCTACTAGAGTATACTGAAACTAAATGAAATGGTTGATATGTGTTCAGTACAGTGGCGGATCAGGGCGGGTGCACTCTGGACAGTGCCCCCCCCCGTAGACCCAAAAAATCACTTAAGTGCAAAAAAAAAAAAATTAACTCAAAATAAATTAAAATCTTACTTTTATAAGGGGTCACATACCTTTTAAAGCTTCAAAAAATCGAATTTTTTTTTATTGTCTTAAAAAAATGGAGCAAACCTTTCTGAATCGTTAAAAAAAACACATACGAATATTCTAATTAGAACAGAAGTTATTAAACAAATAGTGAGAGCGAATTTGAGGTTGTCCGTAAGAAATTTCATCTTTAACTTTAATTTTCTCAGAATGTCATTTTTTCATAATCAGCGCATGATATTTTAAAATCTATTTGATGGATATTAATGAAACTTTCACCATATCTTCTTAACATGGTTATCTTACCATTAATGAACCAGATTGTCATTTGAATAAGAATATTTTATTTTATAAGCATTTAAAGTGATATTTTTTTTTCAAAATTTAAAAAATTCAAATTAAAAATTTTATTAATGTTTTAAAATTTAACATATAGGTTTCTTGCTTCATTAATTTAAAGATTATATATATCCCTTTCTCCAGAAAAAAAATTGGGTGAAAATATCAATTACTTTTTTCAAAAAGCTGCGCGGACTAAAAAATTGACTTAAAAATTATGTTTCACGATAACCTCTATTTAAAAAAAAAATTAATAAATTTTTTTCGTTGAACTTTTTTTCAATAAAAGAATATTTGATTAACCATATCACCTGAAATCTAATCCAGGTATGCAATATTTAAAAAATTGCAGCACTTTAAAGATACCCATTTCTCCCCTCCATTTTGGACTTTTAAAAGGTATGTGTCCCCATAAGTCAAATTTCAAAATATTTCTGGGGGAGGATCCCCATACCCCCCAGCGGTACCAAAAAGGGATCTTGAGTGATACTGTTTAGAAAATCCCCAACATTTTGACAATCTTCTCAAAAAGTAAAAGTGATGGTCTGGAAAAGTACACCATTTACAAATAATATAAAAAAATCTTAAGAAATGTATAAATCTGAATAATGTAATAAAAGTAACACCCAACCAATACATAAACCACGTTTTCATTGTCTTCAACAAAACAACAAACCAGCCTTTAAACTTAATTAAATACTCAAGTCAAGAGCCTTGTGAATTATAAAAAACTCCTCACAACTCGACTTAATATTAAAAAAACATCTTACAGGTTTGTTCCTAATTCATACGCAACAAAAATTAAATCTCTGTTTAATAATCTTAATTAGATTGACTTATTTTTCTTGACAAGTGTCGACACAACCCTAGTCTAAAATATATTCGCGACTCTGTGTACAACACATCTTCTAATAATACCACACCTTAATGAAAAGATTAAAAAGCTATCTGGGACCACAAAACCCACCATGTTCTTACAACAACTCCATACTCTCAACACTCGTGTTCATTACTACCTAAAATACGACCAAAAAAATTTCTTTTCCAATAATTAGTTCATTTAAAAGAGGGGGATTTCTGACTCTCAACGAATAATTTTTGCTATCATGCGGGCATATATCGACCTGGCTTTCTAATTACGTTTCTAAAACCGGGACCGTTAAGCCCTGGGAAACATACTGCGACTTCTACTAAAAGCCGGAGCTCTGTAAAATATTCCCAATTTTGAACTCCGTCGGCGAAACTAATGTAAAACTGGATCTAACGAATGGAGGATAGTCACCATGTTTTAATTTCAAATGCTTGAAAATCCTTCCCTGGGCATTTTTCGCCGAGTTCGGTAAATATGAATTTATGCGACACACTGGAAATGGGGTCGCGAATGATTCAGTGGCGTGTATATAGAAATTTATTTCGGGTGGGCCCCAAAATTATTCCCAAGACATTTTCCATGCATATTTAATATGTCCAGTGCAGCTCTTTAACACATTTTCAGGTAGAATTTGAATCTTAAAGAACTTCATATAAGAAAAGTTGTTTATAATAAGTGGAAAAAAAAACCCTGTATTGTATAACGTAATTATTTATCATTAAATGGACACTGATAGAAAATTTTTTCGATCTTATATTTGTTGCATTTCAAGAGAAATTTATTTTAAAACTTAATAAATAAAAACTATGAACAATTGCATTTAAACCCAACTTCATATTCTTCTGTGTGCATAATTTTCATACTTATTCACACTTAAGTTCTGTTTTGTTTTGTTTTTTCTGTACCAAAGAACAACTTTTATTTAAACGCCTATTGTTCATCATCTGGTTTTGAACCAGTATAAAAGGTTTTTAAACCTTTTTATCGAGAAAACTCTTTTTTTTTATAAGACTCATTATTAATAAAAGTCGTGCTGCTTATGGAGTGTTTTCAGGTGACGTCACGACCTGTAACTGTTAACTGCTGTAGGTCAACGCGTCTGTTGCAACGACGGTTGCTAGGTCCAAGTCACGTGATTGCAAATGCTCCAATAGAAGCATTCCATGACCAGTTATTTTCTTTTAACTGTTAACTGCTGTAGGTCAATGCGTCTGTTGCTAGGTTCGAGTCATGTGATTGTAAATGCTCCAAAATAAAAACTATGAACAATTACTTTTAAACCCAGCTCCATACTCTTCTACATGCATAATTTTCATACTTTTCCATAGAAGTTTTTTTATTAATAGTTTTTCTTCGGTACCAAAGAAAAACTTATGTATTTTATTTAAACGCCTATTGTTCATCATCTGGTTTTGAACCAGTAGTAGAAGTTTTTTTAAAACTTTTTATCGAGAAAACTCTTATTTATAAGACTCCATTATTAACAAGAGACGTTTATAAGCGGGTTTGGACGCAACAAGGGATAAATAAGTGATAAAAGAAAAGGCAACGTACCAGGGCGCAGTACCAGAGACCTCCCGTGCACTGGGTGACCACCGAGTAGTTCTGGGAGCGAGCCATCCAGATCACCGCCATGCTCCGCGAGTTGATCCACTGCACCGATGTGAAGTAGTAGTCCCTGACAAAGAAAGAAATAACATCAGATATTGTGGCATTACGGCAATATTCAGATCAATCTACTAGACAACTTAAGTTGACCCTTTGGCGTCACTAACAAAGAAGTTCCCATCGCGGTGTCTGAATTTTGAGTGACATGAAGAACGGCAATCTAAAAATATGATTCTTTTGTTAAACCACGGCTTACTAGATACTATACAGGCTAGCCGAAATTTCAACAATGAAAACCATTTGACAACTATTCCCGCTTGGATCGCCACAAGTCCTACCTATATCACCCACCGCCTTCAACAGTGTGGATATGCTTTGCCAGTTTGTCCCATCTGGATTTTTAATGATTTCCGTACTCGGCTAGCCTGTATAGTATCTAGTAAGCCGTGGTTAAACCCATGTACAGATAGTGCTTTTCAATCACGATTCGCGTGCTCCTCCTAGCAACCCAACAGGCTTTGTGTTTACCGATTTCTCCTTCCGCATTTGTGACGTACTGGGTTCAAGAAGCGTCGCTGTCGAGCATAAAAGGCATTATACCATGGCCATCTAGATTCTAGACTCATAAGGCCGCATAGAAGCTCGAAATAGTAGGCAAGACGTCACTTTTCAACGCCACAAGGTACAAGATTTCAGACTGGAGTTGCGGTGTTGTTCAAAAAAAACTATGAAGAGTGACCTCTTGCCTACTAACTATTTCGAGCTTCTATGGCCTTATGAGTCTAGGTGGCAATGATTATACAGGGTGTTTCAAAAGTATATTTCACGGCTCTTATTTGGAAACGTCTCCTAGGGTCATGGAAGTAAGGTGTACCCAAGTGACCATGCTCACGCTGAATGCATTGAAAAGACTTACAACGCACCAAGTAGAGAAATAAAAAAGTTAAAAGAAATAATTTAAAATCTCAGGGATGTAGAACAAAAACTTCAGTGAGAAAATTATTGTCGGTATCGTGACAACGCATAGAAGAAGTTTCATGAATATATCGTAAATATTCGAGGAGATATTAGAAAGTCAATCAATTTATTAACAAACACAAAAACAAATATTTATAAAATTTAAAGAAGAATCACAATAGTTTACACATAACTAAAAGAAAAGATAAAAGACAATTGCAAATACATTTCTATTTTTATATATATTTCTTATATATTTTATATATATTTCTATCTTATATATATTTCTTATATTTTATATATATATATTTAAATATATTTCTTATTTTGTGGCCTGAAAAAGTGCTAAGTTTTTTAGTGTCATTCTGTAATATTTGAAGAGAGACTAACTAAAAAATCAAAGACACTTGCAAATTTGCACACCTTCTCTGTTTTTAGGCCTGAAAATGTGATATTTTCATCCGCTAATATCTCCTCGAATGTTACAGATATTCACATGAAACTTCTTTCGCATATTTTTTAAGATATTAACAACATTTTACTCCCTAAAGTTTTTATTCCATCTCCATTGTTTCCATTCATTACTTTAAACACCCTGAAGATTTCCACTTCAATTACCCAAAACTCAGTGCCACTGTCCCTCAAATTCACTCACGTGCAACTGAAGGGGCTTGAGGGAACTCGATCCCCCATAAGGAGGGGGGGGACGCATTCCTCCGTATCTGGCAACTAATTGAAGCAAATGAAGCCCCGATCGCGACAACTTGACTCTTATTCCCTTGTGATGGGATCAGGTGAAAGAAAAGAGAATGGAGATCAAGATCAAGACATCATTGGAGAATGGAGATGTGTCGGATCTCTGAGGATTTAATGTCGTAATGATAAAGACACGTATTGAATTTAATAGTCCTGATACATGTTTGTATAACATATGTGTACTATACTCGACAGCAATGTTTCCTGAACCCAGTACGTCACTACGCGGAAGGAGAAAATGGGTAAACACAAAGCTCGTTGGGTTGCTAGGAGGAGTTTCGGTAAACGCAAATCGTAATAAAAAGACTTAAATTACATGAGTTTAACAAACTAATCATATTTTTAAATTGTAGTTCACTCAAAATTCAGACACCGCGATGGGAACTACTTTGTTTGTAAGTGACGTTATAGACTTAAGTTGCTGTCTAGTATAGACTACAACGTTACTAGACCCTAGAGAAACAAAACAAACTATAAGTTGTTCCCAGCGCGGTGTCTGAATTTTGAGTCAAATGAAGAACGTCCATTTAAAGATATGATTCGTTTGTAAACCCATGTATATGTAGTACTTTTTTTATAACGATTTGCGTACCGAAACTCCTCCTAGCAACCCGACAGGCTTTGTGTTTACCCATTTTCTCCTTCCGCGTAGTGACGTACTGGGTTTACGAAACGTTGCTGTCGAGTATAGTAGTTTATTTTTATAAAATTTAATGTTTTTAGCATGATTATTTTTCTTAAGCCTCAAAGAAAACCAGCAAAAAAAAATAAATAAATTTTATAATATCACCTGTTAAAATTCCTAAATATATTTTATCCCATCTTAAATATTAGGAATCCAAGTAGCTTCTCGAATATATTAAATATCTCAGGTAAACGCATGTTAGGTATACAGTGAACACACGTAAAATAAACATCTTATATGAGTTATAGAGTCAAGAATAAAGCGAGGATAGGAAATCTGGGGATATGGAAAGGCAATGTTCCGCAAAAGAATCGCAGGGAAAATAATAAAGATGCGTATAGGGGATTTCCGAGAAATTTCGTTACAGACATTCGACGCAGAATAATATTTCCCCTCTATCCTGATCAATTCGGAACATTTTCCGGGGAAAATTTCGCACCTGGAAAGGAGAGTGTGCCGAATGCTACATCGGATTTTCTAAACATTTTTAGAGCGTTTTATCTTCCTTTCTCTCCAAAAATGCGTTAAGGAAGTATAGGGTAATATTGGGATTGAGTGCACAAAGGATGCAACCCTAAGTGGTGATTATGGAGGGTGTCGAAAAGAAAAATTCTTGATCTTAAAGGATTAAAGTATCTAAGATTAAATACTTAACCTTATATCTGTGATTCTCAAACTAGCCCGGGACCCTCTCAAAATATGAACTAACAAGGAAACGTTCTCAGGCTAAACTCACAAAAACGGACGAAAATTTTACAGGCATAAGACGATGGCTCAAAATACTTAAACTAACTGTGAAAAAATTAGCTGCGGAATTTCATTAGGAGAGGAGTAAATTAATATTGGAACTTAGGTTCCAAGTTGCCGAATCCATTCAGTTAGTACCATTTGGTGACTCGGCGTGTATTTGATCAACCTTTTTGATTGTCGGATTTACTCTGTTTCTGAGAAAATGCGGCCAGTTCATTTAGGAATTTGGCGGTTTCTCTGCATACCTCGTCTAGTAGGTTTGCATTTGGCATTAAAAATGATGATCTTTACATGAAGAATTCTTTACAGCTTTTCTACTGTAATTCCGCATCTAGTGTTTTCACAGTATGTGTATTAAGTCATCTACTAAATCTAAACTAAACTCATCGGCGCAACAGCCCTATAGTGGGCCAAGTCCTACGATGCCCATCTTCGTTTTCTTGACCGTGGGGCCCTGGGGTGCAAGGCATATGTCCCGGTTAGGTGGTCAGTCTAACGCAAGACCCCCAGTGTTTAGTTCCCAAGCACGCTTGGTCCTCAATTTATCGACCCCTCAAGGGATGAAAGGTTGAGTTAAGTCATCTACTAACCCCTGTAAAATTTTCGTCCATTGCTGTGAGATTACCCTGAAAATGTTACATTGTAAGTGGACAAACACGAATAAAAACTCTGCTCTTAAGGGTCAAATTTCTAAATTTTTTCTGGGCAACCCCCAGACCCCCTTCTGCTTTTGGAACTCTGTATTGCACCCACAATTTTTTTTAATAATTTCTTCCTTTCCGGAACATAATTGTAGGTACCTGTCTATCAGGATCTTAGAATCACAGAGAACAGAATATGCTGACGACACGGTAACTTCAACGGGAAAATACATGCTCGATTGCCACTCTAGTGTATCCTAACTCTACCCTTAAGAAGAAACACGGCCAAATCAAAAAGCGCAATATCGCATTCTCGCTCCATAGGCAACCGAGATTGAAATCCCGCGCGCGTTCCAGAGGCGTGTATTCTATCACGTAGCAGCCCACTCACTTTTCAGAAAACTGTGAACTGGATTTTTTTTATACTGTTATTTATTTTGGCTAATTCTTTCACTTGAAGAAGTACTTTCCACACTTTGGCGATTTATTTTGTAGTAGGCAATAAATGTATTTTATCTGGAAATCTCTTTTTGGAACTTTCTTTAGCTTAGGAAATGGTGATGGAATTATTTATTTTAATTTTAACTTCTTTATTTTGATACGAACTTATACAAATTATGATATTGTGGAATGAGTGCTTTAATTTTCCAAAGTTCTTTTCTATACATGAAATTTACAAAGAGGTGTAAATTCATAGACCTACTTATGGAAATTTTAATTTGTTTTAAGGTTATAAATATGAAAAGCACAAAAAAAATTATTGGATTAATCATTACATTCAATCAAGTTATTGAATTTCTAGTTATTTTAATTTAGTTTAGTTAATTTTCTAGTTATTTTTACGCGTGTATATTATAATTCCTTAAAATAATTTTATAGTTCCTGGTTAATTTTTTTTCTCATTTTTAGTCCATTACATTCTATGTTATAAAAAATAATCCAAAAGCATCACCTTGAAATAAAACAATTTTGCTGAATTTTTTCTAGACAAATCAACAAGAAATTTAATGGTATATAGAAAATATAATTTTGTAAACGGTGCATTAGTTGGATTAAACTGATTTTAAAGTATTAAATAACTGTATTAACAATTTAACATAAATAAAATATTTTTAAAAGAGATGTCAGCTTGAAAACTAAAAGGAGAAAGAGCCAAGAAATGTGGTCATGTTTTATACTGCTTATACAAATGGAGTTTTACCTGTATCAGGGTGCTACTCACTTCAACTCAAAATCCCGGAAAACTATTTCAGTAACTGACCTTTTATCCGGAATCCCCAAATCCGGAATATTTACAGATTTAAAATAATATTATTCTGGTAGTATTGTTCCCACAAAACTCCCAGCTCGCCCGATACATCCTAGTTTTCTTAGGTAATTATGAGAGGGGGGTTTGCGGCTTGCTTATTTTTGCTGACAAGGGGGGGAGGGGGGTCAAAAATGACCAAAAACCTTCCTACGTTATATTTGAGGGGCCCCAAAATGATTGCACCTAAATAAAGGTAACCGTTTAAAAAGACTCGCTCTTGGTCACATGTAAAACATTACCAGACACTTTGAAACTTACCCTTATCGCACTATACAGCTAATGATCCCCACCATAAAAAAAAATTCCGGGAAAAAACGGACATTGCCCGAGCGAGAAGCAAAAAACCTCTATCGCCCGAAAACGTTCGGGGGAACATTTGCAAATGAGTTGGATCGTCGCCAAAAAGAAGGAAAAAAATAAATCGGCAGCAACAGCTTGTTCTTTGGATTAACTTCTTGGCCGAGAGAGAAAACCTATAAATATGCAATCCATTGTACGCGGGAAAAAATAATAAGGATTATATGGAAATCATCGCTGCTCCACTGATCCCCAAGAGAGGTGCGAAAACAATGTGATGATTTCCATCTGATGTCGAAGGAGGTTTTTCAACGACGGAACTTTCGTTGTTGAGGTTTCGGCCACCATTCATTGTTTAGGGCGAAAACTCTTTTCTGGAGGATAAATTCTTTTGGGGATCTTTTTTATTTACTTTTAAAAAGAGAGGCGAAGAAGGAAAGTGAATCTTTCTTGTGGAATTCACCGTAGTTTTTTTTTCTTTCACCGCCACTGCTAATGCGTTTCTGATATTTCAATGCAGTTCTGTGGGTTCGTGTAGTAGTGCGTTTTATTGCGAGGTTCGGAACGCGGAGTTTCGGGATTATTTTTTTTTCTTTCCCAGAAACGAAGATTTAGAATGAAAGGGGTTTAAGTCATATTAACTTAGTTTTTGAGTAATTGTATGTTTTTGAAAAATTTTTGGGCAATTTCATGACCAACTATACTTGGTTGCAATGTTTCTTGACCCTATGACGTCAAAACGCGGAAGGAAGAACTGGGTAAGGAGCCATTCATTAATTACCTAAGGGTCACGAGGGGGAGGGGGGTTGGAAAAATCTCTACATACCCTTAAGGTACGGTCAGCCAGAAAATCAGCATGGTATCTGTTCAAAAAATCTGCTGTTTCTGGCTATCGGACAATAGGAAAACCGCAATCAACCCCCTTCAATGGTCCCTCCAACAAAAGACAGCCCTCGGGGAGGAGCGAGAAGTCACCATTGAGGGTCTGCTAATTGACTGGGGGGGGTGACTTCGGACTCCTTCGCTATTGTTGGAGGGGTCATGAATGGGGAGATGGGGCAGATTTTTTGAAGAGATACCATGCTGATTTTCTGGCTGACCGTACCCTTACTTGGGGGGTAAAGGGGTCAAACCCATTCTTACGTAAGATTTTCCAAGTTAATGTAAACAAATTCCAATTACTCTAATCAAATTACTATTGAATAACCTTGCAGACGATCTCGGTATATTTGAAAATCCCCATTTTTTGAAAAATGAAGGAATATCACAGATGAATCTTTTTTGTTGGAGTAGCATTAAGTTAAGATAAAAAATAAAACTGCTGAATCCATCTGTTGAAAAATAAAAATATTTGATTTACGTCAAACTGAGAGTTGGAATCTTACGTAAGAATAGGGGGGGAGGGGTTTGAAAAATCTTACGTACCCTTACATGGGGGTAGAGGGGGGGTCAAAAACTGCCAAAATCATCCTTACGTAATTAATGAATGGCCCCTAAACGGAAAGCCCGTTGGGTTGCTAGAAGGAGTTTCGGTACTCGAGATAAAAATACGTTATATATACGTGGGTCTGGGTAGTTTAACAAACTAATTCTATTTCTAAATTGAAGTCACTGAAAATTCAGACACTGTGCTGGGAACTACTTTCTGTGTTTACTCTCAGCTTGTTTTTCCAGGGTCAAGTAACGTTGCAGTCTTGTATAGACTCAAGCACTTTAATAAACAACTATTTTGATTTGACAAAGATATCCTGACAGCTATGTTACGGGGAAAACTTTGCATAATTTGGAAGAGAAATCCTGTCATAGTTAATCAGAATCTCCAGTCAGACTGCAAAGAAATCGTATAGAGCATTTTCAATCACATGACTCGGCCTAACAACGGCCTTAGCAACGTTGTTTTAGCCCGCCAGTGACATCATGTGCGAATGCTTCTATTGGATGCTTCTAGTTCCCGCCCCTAACAGCCTTAGCAACGTTGTTTTTGTCCTCCAAGTGCCGTCATGTGCGAATGCTCTATTACACTGTAAATGAAAATGTCTGAAATTCAGACACATAAGCGTCTGATATGGATGGTTCAAATTTCAGACACAAAAATGCGTCTGAAATATTTCAGACACTTCAAGTGTCTGAAATTCAGATGCAGGAAGAAATAAAAATAGCGTGACTGCGGAGGGTAGGATTTGAACCCGGGTCCTTTGCTTCCCAAGCGAGCGCGCTAACCATTCAGCCATAGGTACTTGTCAAAGTACACGGCACATAGAATAAACAAGTTGCTACAGATTTAGCGCATTGCTGTTTGTATTACTGTTTTTAAGGGAATTTAATTGTAGATCTTTTTATGAGGTTTATGAGCAAGTATTTTAATGGTAAAGTATTTTATTATTAATAATAATAAAATTCACAATTTTAAGAAAAATTAAAATCAAGAATCAATAAATTAGGAGTTGAAATACAATAAAAAGTAACAATTGCATAAAGTTTTTGGAAGCATTAAATAGTCGGTGTCAAAAAGAATGAAAAGAAAATCACGTGATTGGAATAAAAATATTAATCAGTTCAACAGTCATAAACTACGAAAAAAAGCTGTTTAATTCTGACAGGACAAATCTTTCAAGAAACAACCATCCGAGAGTAGGAGAAATATTTTTCGACCAATGAATTTCACTCATAGTTTCGGGTTTCTGTTTTATAAATAATTCTACAACAAAAATTGGAAAACTGATTCATAACATTGCATATCTTTTGAAAACTTACTTTTATAAAGTTGCAACATATTAAATTGCTAAAATTATTTAGAATGTATATATTAATATACCAAATTTTTTGGATGAAATAAGCATATTTTTTATTACTTTTTATAAAAAGGAATAAAGTTAAATAAAAAAAGTAATATGTAATAAAAAAAATAATAAACACAGGACGACGTAAGACACATCAAGTGTCTGAATTTGAAATTCAGATGTTTAGGTGTTTGAATTTGAAATTCAGATGTTTAGGTGTTTGAATTTGAAATTCAGATGTTTGTGGTGTCTGAATTTTTTTTAAGTCAGACACTTATGTGTCTGAAAGATCGTTTCAGACACTTAAGTGTTTTAATTTCAGACATGCTTATTTGCAGTGTACGTACTGAGGCAACCTTTATATCGGTTGCTATTTCTATGTAGTCTGACTACAGATTCTGTATAAATATAACAGGATTTCTCTGTACAAATTACAAAAGGTTTTCTGGTAGAATATAGGTTACATAATATTCTTCGTTTATTCAACAGTTGTTTATTAGACTGTCAAGCCAGACAAGCTCAAAATTGGAATGTGGAATATAAGTTTTGACGTCTTTTCCAACAACTCGACTTCAATCGTAATGAAATTAAATTAATTATATATAAACTTTAGAGATGTTTCAAATAATACCAGCAGGATGATTTTTAAATAAATGAAAATCATAAGAAATATCTACTCTAACTACAATTGGTTACTAATCGGTAACAATTAAATTAAAAATTCTCTCAATATTATTAGAAATGCCTCAATTAATGAAATTATTGAAAATCATAAAAATTAATTTTAAAATTTAATTCATAGGAGGAAGTTAACCTGTTATCGAAGGGAAACCAAAAATGATGTCTAGACTTATTGTGATTCCATTTGACGAAATTGTGACAGTCACAATTTCAAATTTTTGTGGTCTTCCGAATCTACTAATTAGGTATGTTTCTTATAGACGACCCTAACAGACCAAATTGGACTATCCCTCGCAACTATCCCACAAAACAAAGGGTATTGAAAAGCCTTTCAAATCCATGCTTGTCTCAAATTTTGTATTCTTTGACTTATTCCTCTGTCTTTCTGAGCTGATCTCAAACGAAAGTGAGGGTTTGAAGTTATTTGTTATTCCTCGAGAGTAATCTTTTTATCGTTCTCGGGTGTTGAAACAATTCGTTAAAAAGAACAACACTCGGTTTTTGAATGTTTTATCATTCCGTGTAATTAAGTGAGCTGTAGAATTTAGCTGTAGAATTTTTCGTGTCATCGTTAAAAAAGACAGATATGTAGTGCAGGTAGCTTTTTATACCAGATATGTATCTTGGCATTGTACTTTATACATAATTTATTGATACAATTTATTTTTTTATGTTTTCATTCTACTAACATAAAAGTTTTTCATAATCCTTTTTAAAGGAAAGAAACAAATAGGTGAAACAATGATAGTAATATTTCATTCTCTATTATACTAAAAAACTGTTTTTTTATATACTATCATTTACTTTGGTATAAAGTACAACTTTTTTTATAATTTTTACGTATTCTTAACTAATTTATTCTAAAAAAAAGTTATGCAGAACTTTTTTAGTTATAAGAATACTTGCATTACAAATCATAGAAAATTGTGTATAACTATAACTGGGATGACGAATTGCTTGGCTTAAAATTTATTCCAACCCCAATGAAACAAAAACTAATAATTCAAGTAAAATGGTAAAATGAAACTGCAGTATAAAATATTTAAATTTAAATGAATAGAATGAAGAAAAATGAAGAAAAAAAACAATAACAATGGTCTATTAACATTTGTGTTTCTACTAAATATCCATAAAAACCTAAATAAACACAATCAAATATCAGTTGGATCGGAACATCTAAAAACTACGTTTCTTTGAGGTTTAAAGACACAGTAAAACATTTTGTTTTTGTCCATTTTTATGTCTCATACATTTAAATATCACCTTAATCTTGTAAAGAAAATTTATTTTAATTAATTTAACCAATAGTTATTATCCGAAAAATCTGTTTTAACTTCAAAATAAAAACTTTAATTTTGTCTATTTAGATCTGGGGTCTCCAAACTACGGCCCGCGAGGCCCGAGGCCTTGTACTCAATTAAATTAAAAATCCAAGATCCCCCTGAAATTCGGGCTAGGGGTACCAAAATGAGTTAAAACTCTGTTTTGAAGGGTCAAATTTCCAAACATTTTCAGGGGGAGGACCTCCAGACCTCCCATTTTGTACTTTGAAATCGATTAATCACATCAATTTTCATATTAAGTTTATCAAAAGGAGAATCCTACCTAAAATGCATTAAAAAGGTTCATTAAACATATTAAATATGCATAAGATGGGCTTAGGAATAATTTTAGGTCTCTTCCCCGGTGCAAAGTTCTAGCCTTGGGCCTGATAATCAAAGATGATAGATGTAAGATGATAAAAAAATCTATTTACTGATTACTATTTAAAACTGAGAGCAAATATTTTAAATTTAAAGTGTCTTTAATACATGTTGTTTCGCCTTTGTAAATAACAATAATAATTGAACTACCCACGAGCTGGTTTGGTTTGAGCTACCCACTGGTTATGATTATTTTTCATTTGGACCTCGAGTATGTAGTCGGCCTCCAAACTGCTATTCAATAGTTAGGGGACATCCATAAATTACGTGAGGTGTTTTTCAAAATCTGGACCCCTCCTCCCCCCTTGGTGAGATTTAGTGAGATTTTGTTGGACCCCCCCTCCCCCCCACCTGAGATTTACCTACAACTTTTTAAAAATTATTTTCCTTTTTCATACTTAAAAAAACAAAGAAAATCGTATAATTTCTAACTTAAAAAGTTGACGTGAGATTTTAATCGACCCCCCCCCTTCTCCCTTGGTGAGATTTGGTGAGATTTTTTCCAAACCCCTCCCCCCTTTTTGACCTCACGTAATTTATGGATGTCCCCTCAATGAAAAGTTCGGGTTGAAAAGTTTGGAGATCCCTGAGTTATATAGATTACCATTACGTAAAATATCTTTTCGATATTACTATAATCACAAAGATAGAAATATGGTATATTAGTTAAACTAATAGTTATTTTACGAATAACCAGTTTTATACTTAGAATAGTTCAATGAAATCCTATATGCAACAAAACATTTCCCAATTCTATGTGCACTTCAAAATTAAATCCTTCCATTTATGAACATAACTACGTCATAATTTATTATTAACACGACGCATATTCCAATATGACAAAGTTTACAAGCAAAGGCACAAAAGCCTCAAAACAGCCTTACAACAATGACGCAAGAGAGATGGCGCTTTACAATTCCGGGGAATATTCCGAAATTCCAAGCCCACACCTATTGGGGCGACATAATGGCCGCAATTCATTCCAGCAGCAGCAGGGATACAACAACTCGGCACAACACGCGGACAATTATGTAAAATAATTCGAGAAGGGGGGTTCTCTCGCGTGATTTCGAACACTTATATAGGAGGGAGCCGGTTCGAAGTTTGAGGCGGATTTGACGTCACAGCCTGGTTTTGAGTAGTTTGGGTAGTCAAGCTATAATGATATGAATGATGTCCTATATCGAAAATGTTCGTATTTATACACAGATTGTGCTTGAAAAGGCCGTAGTTATGTCAGGTGTTTTTCAAAAGGTGTTCAGGTGTTTTTCAAAAACGGAAAACAGTACTATGGTCACTTTGAACCGCAGTAACTGACTTTATCTTTTGGAAATACGATGATGGTTACTGCTTTATAATTTGAAATTCATAATGAATTGAACATAATTCAATGCCTCGTTCAACCATACATCGGATATTTATTTCCAACATATAGAGAATATAAAGCGGCATTAAAGGGATTTTAAAATGTCATACAGCAAATATAAAATAGATTATAATTTTGTTTGAATTTTTTAATTGTTTTAACATTAATTACCAAATATCGTTTATTGTGGGGCAGAAAATATTGTTTTACTCGACAGCAGCGTTTTCTGACTCTATGACGTCACCAAGTGAAAGGAGAAAATGAGTAAACAGTAAGCCTGTTGGGTTGATAGGAAGGAGTTTCAAATTAATTAAAATTAATAGGAGGAGGAATTAAAGGGATTTTTAAAATAACGATTTTAGTAATCAAAATATAATTTTATAATTGAGGCTGTTGGGGCAAGAACCAGGTGTCCCAACTTTCAATTCAAAATTACTTTAGATTGTGTTGTTTTTTTTTTGGGGGGGGGGTTGCTTAACAGGATGTTTTTAAAGTCACACGGCTTTTATTTGGGACCAACGCCTCCTAGGGTCTACCTCTAGGTAAGTGACCCTAGCGAATCTATTGAAATGACCTACAGCACCCTTAGCGGCGAAATAAAAAAAAACATAAATAAAAGCTTGGGCTTTAGTGCTGTTGTATAAACTTTGCGTACGTTAAGATGAATACGGGAGTCAAAACAGAAACCCTTGTATTTGTTCTAGGAGCCCTCTGTGCATATGAGTTTAAATTTGTAATCGCGTTTTAAAAATTTCAAGTGGACAATATACTAGATCACATTGTAAAACAAATTATTTTAGCAAGAGTCCGAAAATCGGCAGTTTTTGAGAACAGAATTTTACAGATAACCCCTTAAGGTGAACCCATCCTCCCCCAAATAATACCAGCGGTTAATTATACCACGAATCTCTACCTCTTCTAAAGTGTTTCAGAAACGGCCTCGCCTCTCCCAGACTTGTCAGTAGATATCATTTCTGAGCCTCGAGGCTAAAACGGAAAGCAATTTTTTGGACCCTTCTGCTCCAAAAGGAAAAAAAAACATCGCTCGAGGAAAAGAGGATTTTTCTGGAAAAGTCTTTAGAAAAAGCGAAATATGCACCAGAAGTCAAATCTCACAAAGAATGAAGGGACTACTAAAGTGTCTGGTTCTTCCGAAATAAAAAAAAGTCTTTCGCAGTTCCCGAAAGAAAAAAAAAGTGACAGAATTCATATGATACGCAAAAAGCTTGTGTAGTTTTATTGTTATCGCTTTTGTTGGTTTTTACGATGTATGACCCTTGAGTTTTTTGAAGTGTGTGTGTAAATTAATTAATTTTTTACTAGGTATCAATTGAAGGGTGTTTTAGAGAGGTGCCCTCAGGGAGTAATTTGAGAAGGATTTTAATTGTTTCAGAGTCTCTCCTTGTATTTGCTCTTGGAATATTTGCACCTAGGATAAAACCTAATTAAAGTTTGGAGTGTGAAAAATTAGCTTGAATTTCCTGAAACCGTTTTTTTTAAATAGTTCTCATCTTAAATATTTTACCCCTAATTATTTATCAGATAAGAAGTAACTCAATAGTTTTAACGTATGGAGAGATAATTTTGATTTTTCTTGATATTTAACATTTATTTTTTACATTATGGTTCTGATATAGATAAAACAAAGTAGAGTACTTAAACCTGATAGTAACTCTTACATGTTTTCATTTTCATACTTTTATAAAAACTAGGGTATATAGATTTTTATTTAAGGACGTACTGTTAAAAATTTTTAAATTATGGAATTTTTGGATGGAGCAATAACTAAAAGCTGAACTTTAAACTATCTTTTTACTAACAATATTTTTAGCCCAGACAAAAAAAAAAACGATATTTGGCAATAAAAATAAAACTATTATAACTTCAAAAGATTTGAAGCCGTGGAGGCCAGAATCAAGTATCTCCACTTTCAAAACCAAGTTTATTCACAGTGAGATTCGCCAATTTTAAAATGCACATCTTCGCTTGTTGCCAGAAAGGAATATTTAAACTGTAAGTCTGACAAAAAAAACCCTGGGCCTCATTTCAACTTTATTAGAGACTTTCATATAAAACAACAGTTTAGTGATAGATCTTTAAGCTTAAGAAGTGAGAAATTAAGACTTAAATTTCCACTCTTTAATTGGTTTTATGGAATGAATGCTGAATCGAAGGATTTTGTTGGTTTTAATGCATTTTTAAAAGGTTATACGTGTCTAATATGATTCTGAGTAGCCTAGGTGTGCCACTCTTAAAAGTTCGGAAGCATAACTGAAACACCCTTTATACGATGTTTGAATCCATTTACTTAAAACACTTTCAAGATTATCCCCCAAATATATCTAAATAAAACATTTCAATTTCGTACATACGCCTCTAATTTAGTACCCATAACCCCCTTCAATTCAAAAATAGACCAAAACCAGTCCGTATTAAAATTGACTCAAAACAGTTATTTCCAGCAAAGTGATTTATGACCAAAGTGCTCCAGACTGAAACATCAACTTTCTCAAAAGAGTCTCATTCATATTCATTTAGGGATTTAATGGCGTCTGGGGGTTTGTGAAATATTTTCGTTATTTCTTTGCGACTTAATGCGTAGAGCAAATCTAGCGATTCTTCTAATGAATATGGAAATTATTCACGCTATTTACCTTTGCAGAAAGTTAGTTACTTTATGTATAGTAGTGCATACATCCATATAGTTAGGGTTATGTTTGGTTTTAGAATGAGATTGTGTGGGGAAATTTTTAAGGGTTATGTTCACAAAAGTGTTACTCGATGTGTCAAAGATTGGACACATCTGCATTTTACTGTTTCTACATTTTACGTTTATCTGTAAAATTGATTATTTAGTTTTGGAAATTGTTATGTATGGTTAGTTTACTTGTTAAAGGAAAAATAGTATTTTGAATATTTATTGTTTAGGGTAATTACTAAATTACTCAGAGAGTTGCATAAGCAATGCTTTCAGAATAATAGTAATTTACAAAACATATTTTCATAATTAAATTAGGTATGTCATTCCGAGAAATCTTCACATATTAAATATCAGGAATTCTAAATTTAGTTATCCAGGTCAAAGATAATATGAAAGATTCTGGAATACTGATACGAAACGTAATTCAAAAAATTCTTAACATTATACTTGGCAGCAACGTTTCCTCAGCCTATGACGTCACTAACGAGCAAAGTAGCTCCCAGAGAGGTGTCTATATTTTGAGTGAAATTAAGAACGTCAATTTAGAAAAACGATTAGTTTGTTAAACCCCTGTATTTTATCGTCGTTTTATTACGATTTGCGTACCGAAACCCCTCGTAGCAACCCAAGAGACTTTTTGTTTACGCAGTTTCTGCTTCGGAGTTGTGACGTCATAGGGTCAGAAAACGTTGCTGTCTGTGAAAGGAAAAAAAAATAGTATTTTGAATATTTATTGTTTAGGGAAATTGCTAAATTACCCAGAGATTTATAACGCATGCAATGCTTTCACAATAACAGTAATTTACGACACAAATTTTCATAACTTAATTAGGTATGTCGATACGAGAAATCTAGAAACAAACTCAGAAAATCTACCGAAAGGAAAGCCAAATTGACAAACATTAGAGATTACTTATTTGCAGTCTTTCATATGTAGAGTTTGTAATATATCTAATTAAAACAGCCGCTATTTATGTTCTAACTTTAAATAACGTAATTTCCAAGGCAACAAAACTCGTGAAATTTGAGGCGAACCAGCTTTTAAAACTTACATCGCATTAAACATTCTTTTTTTTAATCAAATCGAATAATTTTAAAAACCTTTTGGAACCTTATATTAGTGAACAGAAATGCAATTGAGATTGCTCATAAAATTTCTCCCAAAAAAGGATTGAAGATAAATTTAAATCTAATTTAAAATTGCATAGAATTTATGTACTCCTATCAGTTAGAAAATAAGTCAGTTAACATGAGTAGAAAGCTTCGCATTTAATTCCAAAACTAGAAACCTTAAAATGTTTAAAAAAAAATTAGTCTCAATATATCCCTTTTGAAATTGCATTTTAATACATATGTATTTCTCGTATAAATATTAGATTACACGATACGTTTACTAATCAAAGTATACTTAGATAAGTAATACATTAAAATTCCATATCAGATTCCATATATGGAATAAAAATTGGAAACATTTACGAAATTCGTGAAAATTGCTGGAAAAGAATAGTTTTCTTAAACCCTTCTCCATATGTAGTAGTGTAATTCATATAACCCACAAATTTCTATTTTTTTATATTGCACTAAATGTAACTATAATAAATATTAAAGTTAATACCGCAGTCATTTCTTTTGTGGAGTATCGAATATTTAAAATTCATAATGCATGATAATAAATATTTACTAAAACGTTCTCAAAATTTGTTAACTATAAAATTTTTTAGAAAAAAACCTTTTTCAAATAGTCCTGATGAAAAATCAAGCTTATATAAATCCATAGCTTTTTTGTTCTAAGTATCTGCATAGTTTGGCCATTTCATATTCTCTTAATTCAATTCAATTATATGTTTAGTGAATTTTATTAAAAAAAACTTAATAAATTTCAGAATAAAGTGTAAAAGCCAGAACACAGAGCAGATAACTTGTATTTCTACCGAGAATTACCGTATAGGCTTAGTACAAGGCAATAAAATATTGTTTGAAAACAGCTAATTAAAAAATCATTGAATCTTGATCAATTATAGTAATATAAATAGTTTTATGGTTGGAAATCACATAAAAAATGTTGTTGCGAAAAAACCGGTTAATGTAAAAATCGTTCAGTAAAATCCAGTAAAAAAAAAACAAATATAGCTTTACCCATGTAATAAATTTGTTTTTTACTGACCGGATTTTACTGACTGGTTCTTACATTGACCGGTTTCTTTTCGTATAACCTTAGAAAATAATCAACTTCTTATTTAAAATAATTTTTTTTTTTAAATTAAAACTAAAAATGTCTTTCCAAGTGTGTACTTACGTACACCTTGTCTCATCTTTGCCTATTTGTACAACTTAAAAATTAACCTCTACTCCTTCTATGATTGTCACAAAATTCACTTCAAAAACAAAACAAATATAGCTTTACTCAAGTAAAAAATTTGTTTCTTACTGACCGGTTTTTTCGTATAACCTTAGAAAATAATCAACTAATTATTAAAAATATTTTTTGAAATTAAAAATGTCTTTCCAAGTCTGTACTTATGTACACCTGGTCTCATATTTGCCTATTTGTACAACTTGAAAATTAACCTCTACCCCTTCTATAATTTTCACGTCGAAACTAAAGGACTGTCACAATACATTAACATAATTACGCGTACAAAATAATAAAAAACATATCTCAAAGGGAAAACAATCTCACTAAGTCATCTATCTTATTAACAACGACGCAGGAGTAGTGTAATATAATGAAGTAAAAGCCACCTTGTTAATGTCTGGTAAAATATTTAAAGCGGAATTAGGCTTAGTAAAATATTATGGATCGCGTCCTTCTTTAGGGGTGGGTACACACTGGGCGACTAGAGGCGCTAGAAGTCGTTAAAATTCTTATATCAAGCGGAGGGGAGAAAGAAGAGGAGATGCACTAGACCAGCGGTTCTTAAACTGTGGTCTTGTTCTGTAAGCAGTTCTTAAACTGTAGGAAGGTGCTGCGGACCCTCGGGGGTCCGCAGCGCCTTCCTAGGGGGTCCGCGAGTAACCCTGGGGAACACTCAAGACAAGTTACCTTTGAGTGCTTCCCAAAGATTCTAATATGAGGTAAAACACTACTTGAAGGGGGAAAATTTTCAAAACAATTTCTGGGGGAGGACCCCCATCAATCCCCCTGTGAGTTTTGACTTTTATTTAAATTTTTTTCCTTGAAAATTCTGTGGTTTACAAGGAGCTGCTTTCTATGGGTGTAACCAAAAATGTCTCAAAATGAACTAAAACAGTACTTTTTGAAGCAAATTTTCAAAATTTTTCAGGGGAGACCCCCGACCCCCATTACTACTTCAAGCAAATATAATATTTTAATGTGGAACATTAGGAGGTACCTCAGGAATAACGTTGAGTCAACCCCCCCTCCCCTGAAATCAAGTCTGGTTACTGCTCTGTGTGTTTAAATCTTGGGGGGCCGCGATGTCTGGCTGTTACACAAAGGGCGGCCGCAGCGATCGAAAGTTTAAGAACCGCTGCACTAGACCAAACCTTTTCACCTCACGGAACCCTTGTTACAATTTTCAAGTTTTACTCAACCCCTATATGTATTTTAAGATTTTTACAACATAAAATGGCTGCCATTGGTCGTTCGTTTTAAAACAAATTCCATTAGTGTATAAAATAAAATGTACCTGCCTGTACCTGTAAAGAATATTAAATTATTTTTTATTAATTACTACCTAAAAAATTCAACTCAATTTGAAAAAAATAAAGAACAAATTTGTAAAAGAAAATTTCAAAACTGAATTAATTAAAAAATTTTGGACCTTGGTAAAGGATTTTTGCTAAGGATTTTCAATTTTGTGGAGAAATACCTAGTTTTCTCTCTGCTTTATGATACTCTACCAAAAAATATTTGGGGATTTTAATTTAAAAATATATAATGTTTCACCTCTACCCCCTGATTTCAGAAAGTTCCTTTTGAACCTTTAAAAAGACAATTTCAACTACACCATATCATAAGCCCTAGGTAAAATGTGGGGACGGGGGTCATCCTCTAGAAAAAATTTTAATTATAGCATGCCAAAAAGTATTATGGTACTTTTAGGCCCCGTTTACATGCCCCACTCTTATACCCGGGTATAATGCAGGAGAAAGGGAAATTGAAAACTGTGCTATAAACCCGTTTACATGGCCAGTCCTCAAATCCCGGGTATAGACGTCACTGGTCCCATCATTCATTGCGATTTGTGTTTGTTTACATTCTGTTTATCTGTTTTCGTATTGGAATTTTGCGTTCGTAATGGATTATTTTCAAGTTTTTAATCCTAAATTTAAATATCCAACTGAAATAAAAAAACTTACTTTCCAACAAGTACTAACTAAAGCCTAGCGTGGATTACATTAGTTTTGAGTGAGACCAAAATGCATTATGGGAAAGTCGGGTATTCAAATTCCCGAGTAAATAGGTGGATTTATTTATACCCTGCATTTTTTTCCCTTTCATAGGGATTGCTGGGTATACCGGCCACTTATATGGGTATATGGTCCATGTAAACGGGGCCTTAGTGGGCTTAACCCTGCTGTACTGTTGGGGTCTATTTGACCCAAATTTTTTTTCATTTGCTCATAAAAAGGAAACCCCCGGAGATATTGTCATGAAATTGCATGACTTTGTTGATAAAGGACATAAATACGTAAACACTGAATGATTTTCATTTATTTTTATTTACAACCAAAATTTTTCAACTTATTCTTAATGTACTGTTGGGGTCAATATGACCCAATTCTAGTATTTTTTTCTTGTGCCTTCACACTTCCATATTTCTTGGAATCATTCAACGGAAACAAACAAAAATAACTACTCAAACATTCCTTTTCGAACTTTTTATGTTTATTTTTATTTTTTGCTCGTTTTCTTTTGTGTTTGATCCACGTGTCAGGAAGGCACATGCAATAAACTCCTCTGGACCAAACGTTTGTGATATGTGAAAATGCAAAGTTTTGGGATGTTTGTTTTTGTTATTTTTTTTATTTGTATGTTTAGTTTATTGCTTTATTCATATATTTTATTAAATACAATTTAAAATATACTTATACAACTTAGGATATAATTATTTCCAAAATTTAACCTTTCATTTAATGGTAGAAGTGATAATATTTTGAATGGGGTCATATGACCCAACAGTACATGCGCGTAGCAAGTCGGAGCAGTGCAGCAGGGTTAAATAGCATACCCCAACCTGGAACCGTCATTGAGTGTACATATTGCTTGCGGAACCCTTGGTAATCCTTCAAGGAACTCCATAGGGTTCCGAGAAACCCTAGTTGATGGGAAACGCTGCACTAGACTACTCCTGTATCAGAGCGGTCGAAGTACTCTCCTTATACTGACAAGCTTCCCAGAATATTCCAATTTTCGGCGAAATACACATCACTATATAGTATAGTCTAGTCTGTTCATTTAGAACTGACGCCTGAGACGAAATGTATTAGAAGCAGTTACTATTGTAATTATCATCGAAAGCATTTTCTTCTGCAATGACAAGGCAGCCGAAACAGAAGTAGTTAAAATACTGTACAAAAATCGGTCGCTGAAGTTGTGTGATGACCGTTATGAAGCATTATTGAGCGATTTTGATCCTGTTTCAGGCGCCAATTCTAAATGAACAGACTATGCAACGCTTCCTAACCCTATGACGCCACTACACCAAGGAAAAACTGAGTAAACACCAAGCCTGTTGGGTTGCTATGAAGAGTTTCGGTACGCAGATCGTGATAAAAATACCTTTTTAGGTGGGTTTAACAAAATAATCCTATTTTTAAATTGACGTTCTTCATTTCACTCAAAATTCAGACACCATGATGGGAACTACTTTGTTTTGTGTCTCCAGGGTCAAGTAACGTTGCAGTCTATAGTAGGCAGCAACGTTTCCTGACCCTATGACGTCACTAACAAACAAAGTAGTTCCCATAACGGTGACTGTATTTTGAGCGAAATGAAGAACGTCAATTTAAAAATAGGATTATTTTGTTAAACTTATGTATATATAGTGCTTTTCAATCACGATTTGCGTACCGAAACTCCTTCTAGCAACACAACAGGCTTCGTGTTTGCCGAATTCTCCTTCCGCATTTGTGACGTACTGGGTTCAAGAAACGTTGCTGTCGAGTATAGACAGCAACGTTAGTTGACCCTATGACGACACTAACAAAATAGTTCCCTTCGCGATGTCTGAATTTTGATATAGTCTTTTCATCACGACTTTCGTACCGAAATTCCTCCTAGCAACCCAACAGGCTTCGTGTTTACCCATTTTCTCCTTCCTCGTAGTGACGTATTGGGTTCAGGAAATGTTGCTGTCGAGTGTAGTATAGACTAAAATAAATTTATAAAAAAAATAGTACTATCACAAGCGCGTCAAAAGATGGAAGTGAAAGGATGACACCCGTTTTCCTCCGCTATAGGAGTAGTCTATACTCGACAGCAACGCAACGTTTCTTGAACCAAGTACTACGTCATAAATGCGGAAGGAGAAACCGGTAAACATGAAGCTGTTGGGTTGCTAGGAGGAGTATCGGTACGCAAATCGTGATTGAAAAGCACTATAAATACATGGGTTTAACAAAACAGTCATATTTTTAAATTGACGTTCTTCATTTCACTCAAAATTCAGACACAGCGATGGGAACTACTTTGTTTGTTAGTGACGTCGTAGGGTCAACTTAAGTTGCTGTCTAGTCTCGCCCCTCAGGCCCCCTTCTTTCTTCCCACCGTTTGATAATAAGGATCTTAATGACTTCGAGCGACTCTAATTGCCCAGTGTGTTCCCAGTCCTTAAAGGTTAATACCTCCAAATAAATGGCTGCTGATGAGACATAAAATGTTTTAAGAGTCTGGTCTCTCGAGGGACGTCGCTGCGGCATTTTGGGGTAATTGATAGTATAAGATGCGACGATGTTACGGGGAAATTAAAAGATTTCTCGGGGAAACGGAAATAATCGAATAGAAAACTGTGTGTTTATTGTTGGAGTTTCGGTTTTTTTTCTGTTAGAGGGATTTGTTTTATAGTTCTTGGTCTGAGCTAATAGTATGGTGAAAATGTAGATTGTACCTATTATTCTTGAAAAATTAACCCTTTCAAACCTATACCGCCTGAGATTTCGATTAAAACATGCAGAACATTTGGGGTGGTTAGAACTGGAAGGATTAAAGATAATCAAAAAATACGCATTAGGCTGGGCGCGCACGGGTGACTAAAGTCACGGCGACCAGGATTACTAGTATCAAAAATATCATTAGAAAACAATAGAGCATTTTCAATCACATGACTTTACCTAACAACGGCCTTAGCAACGTTGTTTTTATCCTCCAGTGATGTCATGTGCGAATGCTTCTAGTTCCCGCCCTTAACAACAGCCTTAGCAACGTTGTTTTGTCTTTGTCACCGTGACAAAAGTCGCCCGTGCGCGCTCGCCCTTAAGGAACATTGCAATAAATATTTAGAAAATAGATTTACTCGCAGTTTAAGAAATTCATCGTAAGATGAAATGTTTTTATTCAAGTCATGGTTTGAATTTATTTAAAAATACAGGAGGAAGCCTATTGTCATTTTGCATAATAAATATCTGCGAGATTGTAATAAATACAAAATACGGATTATCTTGAAAGCTATTAAAATACGGTACTTTAGAATTACTCATAAAAGTTGAAAACATTAAAAATATTAAAAGCAACTCTGCTATACTCGACAGAAACGTTTCCTGACTCTATGACGTCACTACGCAGAAGGAAAAACTGAGTAAACAGAAAGCCTGTTGGGTTGCTAGGAGTAGTTTCGGTACGCAAATCGTAGTAAAAAGACTATATATACGTGGGTTTAACAAAATAATTATATTTTTAAATAAAAGTTTTAGTAAGTTCACTCAATATTCAGACACCGCGATGGGAACGGGAACAACTTTGTTAGTAACGTCATAGGGTCAGAAAACGTTGCAGTCTAGCATAGCGTGTTTTGATACTTTTGAAAAAAACAGTTCGAGGTCCTTTAAGTTATTAGATACGCCTATAACCAACCTAAATTATTAGATAGTAAACTTTCAACATGATAAAAATTGCGAGTAAATTATAAAACACAACATCGCATAGTTTTATATTTTTTGAGCACGGATACCGAAAGAACCATACTAAACTGATGTTGTTCGCTTTTTCCAATACTCGAGCGTTGGAACAACGGAACTGTCACGTGCAGTCTCGCAATCGTTCGACTATTTCGGTTAAAGGAAACCGATCTTTGGTGTGTGCAGAACGTGCAAGGAACAAGTGCCGCCATTCTCATGTGGGTTAAAGCATGTTTGATATTTCCTTTGTTGTTTCTTAAACTTAAAATAACAGGTATTTACTTGGTAAAGTTCACTTTAAAGGGATTTTTGAATTTTTGAAACTAACACATCAGAAATTGCGGTTTCTCAAGCCATAAAAAATAGTTTTCAAAATAAACCATGAATTGCCTCTTTCATGGCTAAAAATATTATATTGCAGTTAAAAATTCCTGTTACACTAAATTTTTGATACTAACACTTCAAAAATTGCGGTTTCTCAAGCCATATAAAACGTTTTCAAAAATAAATTATGAATAATTGCTACTTTCATAGTTAAAAAACATTATACTAAAGATACAAACTCAAGTATCATAATCATAAATTACGTTATCAAGTATCATAAATTACGTTAAAAAAATTTTTTTTGGCTTACAAGACACTTGATTTTAAGTTTTCGAAATCAAAATTTAATATTAAATGTTGATTAATGTAATTTAATATTATCTGTGTATGAGTTAATGAAAATCCTTTATGTCACGTAAAAGATCACAAATGCGCCAACGGAGAGACACCTCAATTATTCTGAAAAATACTGAAAAGAACGCCTATATGATCGAGAAAAACTAGATTGGCCGTTTTAGCGAGGTGTAAACAATACGATATGGCACTGTTTGAGTTTTACTTTTTGATCAAAATATTTTCCATCATAAACTAACTCGTTGACTGTCGCATTATAAAAAAATGTCTGTGTGGCCACTTTCATTTCACATAAAAATTTGTCTCTGTTCCAAAACATACAAAACGTTACCTTTTGAAGGCCAAGTTCTATTTTTGTTTCTGAGGCCATACAAAATGGGCCTACGTTAGAACATGGTACTTGTGCGAAGTATAGAAAATTCACAGAACACAGTGAAAGTTGTTATATATTTAACTCACTATACCTCTTGACCTAAAAAGGTGAGTTAAATGCAGCTCATAATATGACAGACAACGTGCTAATGATTATTATCTGAATAAAACCATATCACTACACTCGACAGCTACGTTTCCTGAACCCAGTACGTCACTACGCGGAAGGAGAAAATGGGTAAATACAAAGCCTGTTTGGTTGCTAAGAGTAATTCGTGATAAAAAGACACTATAAGACATGGGTTCAAAAATAATCTTATTTTTAAATTGACTCACTCAAAATTTAGACACCGCGATGGGAACTAATTTGTTTGTGGGTGACGTCAACTAACGTTGCTGTCGAGTATAAAAAGTAACCATGGTTAGCCAATAAAACTCAAATTCCGATCACCAAATTTATGCCTCAAACTATGTCCGTGATGTATACTCAAATTAAGTATTCTTTGCAGTATGCGATATACTAGTTTAGTTAGCTGGATTTAGGGTAAACGGTGACACCGCAACTGATGCTTTTTTTAATCAAATATTCTTGATTATGAAGGCCAAAAATACGTGGATTCAAAATACATCAGTTGCGTACATTGCGTATCGCTAAGCTATCTACCCTAAATCCAGCTAACAAAACCGGTAGATCACATACTGCAAGCATACCCAAAACTAAATAATCAAACCAGGTTTTGTCGATCAAGAGTGATGATTAAATTGAAACCAACACTGAATATAAAAGTGTACTCACCAGACGTGTACCAGCTGATCTTGGACCTCCCTGGGGGGTTTGACGTCACGATGCAGGATTCTGCTCGGGCTTCTGACATCCACCACATACAGCACGGCTGTTGGGTTCTCTCTCCCGGCCTGATATGAAAAAAAAATATTTAATTAATTACTGGTGAGAGTAGTTTAAGATGGATGAAGTATGCAATCCGAGTTTGATTGCTTATGAATAGTACTAAGGGACCATTCATTAATTACGTAAGGATGATTTCGGCAATTTTTAACCCCCCCTACCCCCATGTAAGGGTGCGTAAGATTTTTCACACCCCTCCCCCCATTCTTACGTAAGATTCCATTTCGTTTTTCAAAATAATAAAATGTTAAAAAAAGATCTCAGTTTGACGTAAATCAAAGATTTTTTTATTTTTTCAACAGATAAGTAATATTCTTGCTGTCAACTGCATATTACCATTATATATTATTATCTCTAGTCTTTGGAGTACCATTTATCAGTAGAGATTTAAAAGTAAGTTTTTAAATATTTGTTTACAGAAAAATCTTATGTAAGAATGGGTTTGACCCCCCCACCCCCAAGTAAGATATATGTAGAAATTTTTCCAACCTCCCCTCCCCTTTGGGATCCTTACGTAATTAATGAATGAGTAATTAATGAATGAGTAATTAATGAATGAACCCTAAGCACAGAAGAATTATCTTTGAAAACTATACATTTACTTCAATTTGAAACTTAAATGTCTAGGATTTTTTTCTATCAGTAAGTTGTAAATAATAATTACATAAAACGTTTTGTAATGAATACAAGGAAAGGGAATCTGCAAAGAATAAAAATTAAATTGTATTAAAAATTTATAAAAAGCTTTTTTTTAAATATTCAATTGTTATTTTTACAGTCATCTAAAAACTAAAAATGACTTGATACTTTCCCTTTGCCCACTTAAAATAAAGTTGTATTTCCGTACGCGATTTTTCTGCGCAAAATGGTGAAAACACTCTCAGATTGCAGACACCGATGGTTTGAGGTTATTTTGATTTTAGTAAAAACACCACGAAAAAACGTTTGCCCTCAAATATGAACAGCGTTTTCCCAGTGAATGAACACTGAAACCCTGTAATTTACCCTGTAAAACCCTGTAATTGTGTTTTAGTAATTTGGAAAATCTGCAAAATTAAAAACTTCACACAATTCAAAGATTACACTTGAATGAACGACTGTTGCACACTAATGAGATATTTTGCGCCACTATTGCAGGGCCGCTCCCAGAGCATTGAAATTACTAATTATTTGGAATTACTATATGAGCAACTATATTCATTCACTAGGAAGTTCCCCTTACACAACATTAGCACAAAAGAATTAACTCGGGTATGCAATATTGGAGTATATTCCGAAAACTTCTGATATAACCTCCATATTGCTATCGATTACACACAGTGGAATTCTTGGTCAAACACCCCGAGTGGATAATGGTTAAGCGAGTGGTTTTTTCCGTTGACCACAGTTGATTATCGGAAAGCAATTACGGCTGTGTAATCAATCATGGTAACCTAACTCCGGGAGTTTGTGTACTCTAGACCTCTAACGCGCGATTAATATTATATGGGGAGTTCGCATTATCTGGGCCTGTATTTCGAGCGGTATGGTTTTGTAATTAGTGTTTTGAATAACTGACACAGCGTTTATTATTTCTTATACTCTAAACCAGCGTTTCCCAACCTTTTTACTCCCACGGAACCCTTTCGACAATCCCCAAGTTCCGCGGAACCCTAGGGTCCATGTAACAATATTTTTATTACTATTTTTTAAATTATTACATAAAACGGAAAATAAGTAACGAAGAAATCGTTTATTTACTATATTTATTTATTAGAATCATTAGACTAAACCAGTGTTTCCCAACCTTTTTCAGTCCATGCCCCACCAAAGCCTTCCTAAATTTTCCATGTCCCCCAATGTCCTTTATTTTTTCGAAAATTCTTCTTGAAAAGTAAATAAAACCTGGTGGTCCAAAATACAAAATAAAATTTTTGAAAACAATTATTGTTTGAATTTGCGCGATTCAAATTGTATATTTAGTCAAAAGTATTAAACAAAATATACTAATGATGAGGAAACATATATTGATGATGATAACAAAAACATAAAAGAATAGGTAAAAAAAGATCAAAAGATACACAAGTAATACATATTTGTTTAAAAAATTCGCTATAGTATTTGCAAATAAAATGATTCCTAAATATTCACTTCAATTGAATGTAGCAAAAAATATAGGGCAAATAAATGTACTGTATCACATCACAACAGTCTTTATACAACTTCAAATATGAGTAAATAGAAAATGTTTACTCAAAATTGCAAAACAAAGATTTACACGGTTTATTTAAAAATTGAAATGAATTGAATTTTCAATGCGTTTCAAAACTATTCAATTCAAGATATTTATGAGGAAAAATATTTATTTGGAAGGTATTTTTTACACTAAGTACTCTATTAGTTAAGTCAAATATTTAATATTCGCTTAACAAAAAAAATAAGTATTAATTACAATAAAGACACGAATATCACATTTCCTAGATCTATTTAACATGAGTAAGTTAAAGTTGGATGATATACTTTTTGTTTTAATTTGAGAGAACTTGATGAATTATAAACATTTTAAAAATAAATATTCTTTTTAGAAAGCAGAGAAAAGCTTTTTTTATGAAAAGAAGTTTTTCGTGTGCTAAAAAGTCATTTTAATATTTGAGTGAAAGAGCAAAAAGCAAAGCGCTGAATTCAGTTTAAAAATAAGAGAATTTCTGTTTGTTTCAACTTAATTAACGATGTTTGTATTTTTCCATGCTTATTAATTCATTGAAAAATACCATTTCTACATTTTTTTGTGATTTATTTGTCATTAGTGTTTAGTTTTAATTCTTTTTACTTACAATAACCGGAGTTCGTTTACGCTGAGAAAAATTGAGTTTGGATGCAAATTTTATTTTTATAGAGAACTTTTTTATCAAACATGTTTTAGAAAAATAAAAGATGTAGGAATTAGTTAAGGTTTTTAAATTAACAGTATATATTTTATAAAGATATTTATAATAACAGGCTTTACTTCAAAACTTAATTACGTTTTTCTTATTTATTAAGAAATTTCATTATGAAATTTCCATTCAAAACTACACGAGGCCTAAACTTAAAAAATAAATTAAAATTTTGGATATTTTTTAAGTTGACTTAATTATTACTATTCTTCCATTTATTAATGAATGAATCATTATTATAATTAATTAATTTTGCTAACTATGAAAGGCTGTTACTCAGACGAATAAGTCAAGGAATTATACTAAACAAAGTTAAAAAAACAAAGAATTTACTTCATGATCATTTTAGGATTATCGTTGTAATACAGGGAGTTTCAACAAGTTTGTCTAAACTCTGTGCAGAAAGATTCCTTCCATTTTAGAAAAAAATCCTAAAGAACCTTAACTTTACAACAAATTTCTTTTTTTGAGAAATGCAACGTCATATACATAGTGTTCAGCACTAGTTAACTAGAACTAGTTGCAACTAGTAGTTAACTACCGATCAACTAGTAGTTTAACTACTTTTAGTTTAAAGTAGTTCAACTACTTTTTTAATTAACTACTAGTTAAAACTACTTTCAAATTTTTAACTACTTGAAAAAGATTTTTATTTATAAAATTTAAAAAGATATTTAAAATTTTTATCAAAGGTAGAGTACTTCAAATATCATAACCAGAAATAAAGACCATTTTTGCGTGAAGTATAAATGTTTTTTGTGATATAGATAAGAAAGATTTGTTAGAATTTTGCCAAAAAGTATGTTATGAAATTAAATAGACTAGTTAACTACTTTGGGAAATAGTTAACTACTAGTTGCAACTAGTCCCAGGAAAAAATAGTTAACTACTAGTTACAACTACAATTTCCCAGACTAGTTAGTAGTTGGTAGTTAACTATTTTTTTACTACTAGTTGCCGAACACTACATATACATATCCGATCTTTAAAAAAATGTATATATTCTACTCCACGATTCGTTCATGCATGTTAAATGGATAATTTTAACAACTTACAGCCGTATTCACCGGTAACTTGATCGGTGGTTAACCAGGAGAACTAGTTTTCCTTCTTTAACTACCGATAAGAAGTTTGAATACCGTTTAACCACCGGTCAAGTTACCGGTGAATACGGCCGTTAGAGTGACATTTATCAAGAAAAAAAAACACATGTTCACTGGTTCTTATGTGTGTGATACTACACCTTTTTATCCCGATTTTCTCAAAAACTATGGGGCATAGAACTTATATTTCTATGCTTGCAACAACGTCATATTTCAAAAAACCTGATTTTTCAGGAGAGTGATTTTTAAAGTTTAAAAATAGCAGATTGAAATAATAATAAAAATAAATTTTAAAGATCCGATTAAAGTGTTTGCTATGCAGCATAAAGATATGACGATCTTGTAAGGTTTATACAACTCTTTCTGGGCTTTCTGAAAACAATCATAACCAAAAATCGATAATTTTTGATACACAATCACTCCAGGAAGTATTCGTAACCCATTCGTATACTATACCTCCTATTACGGCTAAATTCCAAGTGCAAAATCATTACCGAAAAAAGAGCAAAACAATATCAAAACAGTTAGAAAAAAAATAACTTAAAAAATGAAGCGATTTGAAAGCTATTGGTAATTTTTTGCTCATTTTTTTTAGTAGATTGTAATGAAGAATACTATATTAGGATAATTTTTGTTTTGATTTTGCCCGTGTAATTTAGCCGTAATAGGAGGTATACTAGTGCAAATTTGTAGTGTTCGGCACTAGTTAACTAGAACTAGTTGCAACTAGTAGTTAACTACCGATCAACTAGTAGTTAACTAGTAGTTTAACTACTTTTAGTTTAAACTAGTTCAACTATTAGTTGAACTACTTTTTTTAATAACTACTAGTTAAAACTATTTTCAAATTTTCAGCTACTTTTTCTCTTGATTTTTGTTTAAAATTTTTATCAAAATATGCAAAAAATTGTACTGTCATCTATAACTGCAATGTCATAAAGGCCTTTTTTTTGCGCGAAGTATACACTTTTTTGTGATATAGATAAGAGAGATGTATTAGAATTTGGGCAAAAAAGAGGTTATAAAGTTAAATAGACTAGTTAACTACTTTGGGAAAGAGTTAACTACTAGTTGCAACTAGTCCCAGGAAAAAATAGTTAACTACTAGTTGCAACTAGATTTATCCAGACTAGTTAGTAGTTGGTAGTTAACTATTTTTTTACCACTAGTTGCCGAACACTACAAATTTGTTGAAAGTAGTGAGCATACGTATGCAGTCACCTCAGTACAGTAGATGGACATTAATTTCTGGTCCACTTCAAGATGGACACTAACAGGATGGAGGCTAATTTGATTTTCCTTCGGAATGAAATGTTCCATTCCTCCCTATTCCATCTATTCCGAGCAATTCATTTTCATGTGCTAATAGGATTTATTGGCCAGTGTCCATTATTGTTAGAGGCTAGTTCGGCCATTCTTGACAGATACGGACTGACACTCTTTTAACACACCGTTTGACATATTATGGAATAGATTAATGCAAGTCAATATGACATATTTAAATATATTGCTGCCTCCCTTTGATTACAAAGTATATTTTTATCGCACTAACAAAGAAATAAAAATGTTTCTTATACAGTTCGGTGCATAAATAGTTTTAGTGCATAAACAGATGTTTGAAAAGAAGAACACATATTCAACCAATTTAGCACGTTCGCTCGCTGCCGCTACGAAAACTGATGGCATGATTACTATTTAATGGTAAATGTAGAAACCATTTAAAAATTAAAATGCTTGACAACTGGATGAATCTTAGTACCTTTCACTCAACAAAAGAAGATATGAAATGTATTAAAATTATAAAGAAAAAAATCTTTACCTCCACTCGTGAAAGGTCGGGCATATCAGCTAGTATTTAATAAATCAGAAGAATTCTCCTCATACCTCCATGATAAAATCCCTCCTAATATGTTAGTATTCAAATAAACTATTTCAATTATACTCGTCCAGCTTAAAACAGTTGTAATACAAGAATTCCAATCCTCAATCTTCATGACACGAAGATGAGCTTTAAAATAGCTTTAATTATCAAGTAAACTACTAGTACTATTGGAAGTTAATTAGCTTTGAGAGATTTATCACTCTCCAATGAAAAATATCTCCCCATAAATTAATCGGGGCATTCCTCTACTAATTTGTCTGGTCTTACGGATAACCCGATTAATTCTGTTTGATGGATATGATGGCTAAAACCAACTCCTTGTCTCTGCTCCTCCAACGGTTAATTCATGTGAGGACGAACTCTAAACAAAATTAGGACCGGAAGTTTTGAGGTAATTTGCTAATGGACTATGTATGTCAACTTAATCCAAAACAATAGAGTATATTGCACTATACTAGACAGCAACTTATAAGCAGACTAATAATTGAATGAGGCATGCGCTGTTGGTAGATTAAAGTTACAATTGTCCCTTGGTCAGACTTCTTTGCGCCATATAACTGCAACCAACCAAACAACCAACAAAACTCTAGTATTAAGATGTTTTTGTTCTGACTATTGCAGTCTATCATCTTACAACGCACGCCTGTTTCATTTATTGGTCTGTTTTTGATTATAATAAGCACTTGCATCTTGTTTCTGCATGAAAAATTTGAATTGGTTGAATGTGTAAAAATACCGGAATCGAACAATTGTATCGCTTTCTTCCCAGACCAGATATGCGAGGTTTTTTTTGCTAATTTTCACCCGTGATTTTCACCCCTTAGAGCCCACTTGCGACCCCCCGTTTTATACCGATTCTTAATCGTCTTGATGTACTCTAATACCTCCCCTAGAAGTTATGAAACACTTATCTGAAACACCCTGTATACTATACTCGACAGCAACGTTTCCTGACCCTATGACGTCACCAACAAAGTAGTTCCCAGCGCGGTGTCTGAATTTTGAGTAAAATAAAGAACGTCAATTTTAAAATATGATTATTTTGCTATAATCATGTATATATAATAGTGTCTTCTTATCACGATTTGTGTACCGAAACTCCTCCTATCGACCCAACATGCTTCCTGTTTACGCAGTTTCTCCTTCCGCGTAGTGACGTACTGTGTTTAGGAAACGTTGGGCTCTGGAATATATTTATAACGTGAAAGGACTTACTAAATTTAGTTATTAGTTTAATTTTCAAACTTACTTACTTTTTCAATTTAGAGAAAAGTGCTCCCATTGTGCCAGTATTTGACTGAAAAATTGTTCACAAAACTAATTTTTTACTCTAAAGAATTTCTGCTTTAATTACAACTTTATATATGCGTTTCCTTGAGATAACATCATAAAATAATAATTTTAACACTAATTAAATAATTTTTCTTCCCTCCCTAACCTATTTAATAATTATTAAACAATTATTTTTCCGTCTTTTAAATAACCTATCTTGACTTTAAATAAATCATGATGCCAAACGAAATTTTAAAAATTTAACTAAATTTTAGCATAATAAATGTGCTAAATGCCTAAACTATAATACTGGCCTCCTGTTTTTAAATGTTAAACACTTTATTCAGTAATACAACGCACTTAATAAATATTTCTGACAGTAAAAAAAGCAACACTAAACTGGCATCTTCCTTTTCCCATTTCTCTAAATAAAACTTAACCATCTATTCCTTTTTCATAAAAATAAAAAGTTTAAACGAATTACAACAGATACACAAAACAAAATGCAATACGAACGACTTTCCTAAAGAAAAGAACAAAAAAAGAAAAAAAACCCAACTGTCCCACATTTAACCCAGAATCTTTTGTTGTAACTCATAAAACCTAGATCCCCCACCCCCAAAGTAAAAAAGCAACAGCAACATTACACTCACTTTTAAAGAACAATTTCCAGGTTTCGGCCGACCCAAGAAATAAAAAGATTCTTCAAGTAGGAAGAATGATACAACACTTTTCTCTCGAAATGCCCTCTTTTTGGAACTACTCGTCTACTTTTCCCTCAGATGTATTTAATTTCATTTGAGAATAGTATAAGCTTTGTCAGACAACTCCGGCCACTTTTGTTTGGGAAATAATGCCTCAACTCAAGACACCTTTGTTAAATTGAAGAATTCGCGGTGAATGTGGCAATGGCTGTTAGCTTTAGGGGGCCATTCATTAATTACGTAAGGATGATTTTGGCAATTTTTGACCCCCCCTACCCCCATGTAAGGGTACGCAAGATTTTTCAAACCCCTCCCCCTATTCTTGCGTAAGATTCCATTTCGTTTTTCAAAATAATAAAATGGTAGAAAAGGATCAGTTACACTAAAACTCTCCGTTTGACGTAAATCAAAGATTTTTATTTTTCAACAGATAAACAATATTCTTGCTGTCAACTACATATTTTTAAGTTTTTCTGGGGTTATTCAATAGTTATTTGATTAGAATAATTGGGATTTGTTTACATTAACTTGGAAAATCTTACGTAAGAATAGGTTTGACCCCCACCCCCAGGTAAGGGTATGTAGAGATGTTTTCAACCCCCCTCACCCTCGAGACCCTTACGTAATTAATGAATGGCCCCCTAAGAGACACCTTTGTTAAATTGAAGAATTCTCGGGGTGAATGTGGCAATGGCTGTTAGCTTTTGGGATATATGGCGCTGGGCTTGCAAACCCGGCATTGTGTGCGAAATTTCGGGTGATGTGTGGGTCCGGTATTATTCATAAAGTTGTATGGTAAACTGTTGATGAAGATACTGTCTCCAGGCCTATTATAATAATTCAAGGAGTCTTATATGCGATGTGTAACACTGTCTCGTAAATTTAATGAAGGTATTTTCAAAGGTATACAAAAGCATCGTCTTCAAAAAGTTAAGATAAATAAAGTTTAGGTGAAATAGTTTATAGTGTTTTCAAAATTTACATTCTTAAAATAATATGAACTTCGAATTTGATAGTATATGTTGGAATTCAGTTAAGTCAAGACGTTGTATATAGTGTATTCAACACTGTTATAACGTTTAACGAAAGTATGTAAATCCTACACTAACTGATGAAAAAAAAATACTATTATTTTTCCATTTAGATTTAGTTTTAAATAGCTCAAACCGAGTTGCTTTAAAAGTCCTGTAGCAAAGGCTCTTAAAATTCGTAAATTGGAGTCTGACAAAAATGATTTTTACAAGGCCAGTGGAGTAGGAGCACAATTGACAGATTGTTTTGAAGAAAAGGTTAAAAAACAGAAAGGAGTTGACAGCTGAAAAACGAACTGCTCGACGGAGAAATTTCAGAGAGAGAGAGTATGGTTCTTTTATTTTTATTGTATTGTATTTGGTTCGAAAACGAACACCTGCTCAAAACTCAACTAATTTCCATGGCTCAATTCCATCATAAAATAGATGAATAGATCATGAAATAGATGAAAAAACTAGACCGCTGGCTGACAGTATTTCAAACTACACAGCTCCGATTGAAGCCTTAGTGTTATTGTTTAGATAAGAGTGCTTTATGCAGCTGTAACGCAGTGGAAATCCTCATTTAATTAACTGATTCTACTTTATGATTCGCGATTGTTGATCTGTTGTTTCTTTTTATATGTAGAGTAGACATATACGGAATTTTTTACTTCGAAATCTACCCATGAATTAACTTTTTTTTGTTTTACTACCCTTTATTGAACTTTCAACATTTTATATTTCCTTTCCTTTACTAATTTAGGGGAACATTCATAAATTGTGTCACATATTCAGGGGGTTTTGCTTGTGTGATACAGTGTGACAATGTGGTGGGGGCAGTTAAAACTTGATGACATCACGGCGTTAAACATGTTCTTTCACAGCTGTTTTGAAAAGCTAAAAGGGGTAGTAATTCCTTTGTTTGGTTTGGTTTAACAGAAAGAGTATAAAAATCTGAAGCATTTTTATATAAAATGAGAAAAGAAACCTTTGTTTGAATTTTAAATTTTCAAAAAGTGTGACGTCAGAATGAGGAGAAATATGAGCAGATGTATTTTTAACTCCTCTGAGAGAGTATTTCACTCCCTGAAAATCGGAAATACTCTTTAAAAAACTAGCCAGGAGTATTTTCACTCTTTGAATTTTCACAAATGTTTAGCTTAAAAAATGCATGCTTGCATTCGTTGCCCTTCTGAGTCGTTTCAAGAAGTGTAGGATTGAATAGAATGAAATGAACTTTATAAATATGTAAATATTAATAGTTATATTAGATAATAAACGCAATTAAGTGAAAAGTAAGTAGTAGTCATTGGTCTTAGTCTTTGAGTGAATTTTAATCGTTGGAGTACCCAAAACAGGAAGTATAAGTGGCCAAAACACTGTTTTTTCTCTATTTGTAAACCTCTTTTTGGTTTCAGCCACTGCACCCTAATTATCATACTTTTTAATTAGTGTTTTCGTACAGCCATAGTAATTTTTTTTTCATATATTGTTCTGATGTTTTTGAGTTTGATTGTGGTTTTTGTGTCTCTGTATATGTAATTCATGCTATTTCCGTATTTCACTCCTTATAGTAATTCAATTCTACGCCTCCAAAAAAATCCTAGGAATTGTGATAAGTAAAATATGGGAGGGTTTTTTTTCTTTTAGAAAGTCGTCTGTATTGACATTTTGTGTTGTGTATATCTGTAATTCATTTCAACTTTTTTTTTTGTGAAAAAGGAAAATATGGTCACATTTTTATCTAGTGGAGTTAAAACATGATCATGATAGTTTTATGTTGCCTTTTTCTTTCAATACACAATTTTATTTGAACATGTTGGAATAAAATGTTAGCAATTAAAAAAAACCCAACTGATCAGTAAATTACAATTATGTAATGAAAAGTTATTTTCGTTAAGGCAAATAAATTTCTGAAACTTTTTTTTTATCAATTTCTAACTTTAAGTGCATTTTCACTAATTTATCAGTAACAGTTTAATAAAATTCTTGGAAAATTAATGATTACACATTTTAATAAAATAAACGCAAATAAAACATAAAAATAAAGTAAAACGCAAGTAAAATAAAACGCAAATAAAACATTTAAATAAAACGCAAATAAAACATTCAAATAAAATAAAACGCAAATAAAACATAAATAAAATGAGACGCAAATAAAACATAAAAATAAAGTAAAACGCAAATAAAACATATAAATAAAATAAAACGCAAATAAAACAATAATAAATGAAAGTTAAGATTAAGAAAGAATTAAATAACTATTTCATAAGAATAAAATTAAATATTTGGTTCCAATCTCCACAAATCAGCAGGTATAATTAAATACACGATTTTATTTCTAATTATAAAATAAATAATTATAAGAAATATAAAATAATAATTATTGCATCATTTTGCCAAACAGTTTAATTTTATGAATTTAACTTATGCCAAATTAAATCTTCAAAAAAACTGAGCATACATCGTCGCAGTTGCTTTAAAAAAAGGGCATTTTAAAATCATAAAGGATAGAATTTAGTGTAATTACCAAATTTATATTAACATGTTAAATACATTAGGTAAAACTTGTTGTTTGAAGAAGTTAAATAAAACAAAAGCAAACATTAAGTTTAATTCAAACAAAATTTATGTAGTACCTAATAAATTTTAATGGAAATATGATCGAAAACTTATTTTTCAGAACAGATAAAAAAATCAATCGAATGATTTTAAACCAATTTTTAAAAATCATAATTCAACTAACTGAAAGTGGTTTGCGGCAACCCTACAACTACGCCTTTCATTTTTTCCATGTTCAAATCAATCATCAATCAATAAAACTTCCATCTCTAAAAAAAAAAAAACCCTGAAAAACAAAATTGCGAGCAAAGCAGAAGCGAACACTGTTTCCAGAAGGTGAAAAATAAGCTGGAAATGCGCTCACACGCAGCTGAAACGAAGTGTTCACTTGGAGAAATTCAATTCTTTATTTTTTTAATGAATGCGTTGGTTGTTCTTAAAAGAACACCTGGTTAATACTAATTAAATATGCGCTTGCCAGAGTAAACTCCTCAACTGCCTTACTCATTGCAGTAGCTCACATTACACAGCTCCAATTATTATTGGAGTCATACAGTTATTGTTTCGATAGGAGAGCTTTGAACAGCTGTACAATAGGGGTAATCATGGGGGTAATCCTATGGGTAATCCGCATCAATTCATAAGGACTTTCATCGATTACACTTCATGATTCGCGATTGTTGGTCGTTTTTTTTATATTTTCTATTTTAGTAGGGGAGGAGAGACCGATTTTGTTTTTGGTGTCACGGACGTTTCGTCTATTCTGAAATTTCCTACCCCACGGTTTCTGCTTAATCTTCGCTTTAGGGATTTGTGTTGTGTAAGTCCAACTAGTGGGGGTAGGAAATTTCAGAGTAGGCGAAACAACCGTAGAACCTTTTTTTTTTACTTCGAAATCTACCCGTCTAGAGGTACGTTGCATAGATTTCTTTTAGGTAACTTTGGGGGGCCTTCACAAATTATATAGCATATTTTGTGTTTGTGTTGACAAAGGGGGAGGGGGCAGTTTAAAAAACATTTGCACCTTTCGAGCATGTGTAGAATATTGTTAGAGCGACCCTTAATGGTACCAACAATATACGGTCGTTTTAACGAAAGGACATTATAACGAATAATTTTAGCATTATGATACAACAACTCGCATTCTTCTTACCGGTCGTTGTAGTAACGTAAGGGAGCTTTTTCGGAGGGTCGTTGTTAAGAGATTCTGATTGTTTTTTTTTTCCCAAATTGTATACATCGTCACTTCGTTATAACGACCCTATTTAGTGGTCCCGTAACGAGTCGTTAATATGGAGGTTCTACTTACTAAATAATTCTTATGTTCTTTCTAAAACCGGTTTTCGCTTCAACCAAACTCTTAAACATAGCGATTCAGAATCTACTAGAAATGAAATTACTCATAAAAAGTGATATCAATCAGTGCGAGCATTCAAAAATATTCACCCACCACCCTATCAGCTAAAACACCAGAAAAACCCACGTCAACCCGCTCTATCTAATTAGCGCCGTTTGTCACGTTGGAGATCATGTGAGGGGGGGTGTACGTCCGGTTCGAAAATCCCGTCGGATGTCCCCAATCAATGTGATCCAAAATTAGAACCTTTTGCTCGTGATGGAAGAGCTGTTTATCGTCGTTAGAGGGAGTGAGGCCCGTCCGCTTTGACATCGAACCAATCGCTTTTTTTTTGGTAATGGCGATTTGAGCTGGATTGGACTTTATTACGGGGGCTTTTGGGTGGAAAATAGTGGATTAGGGTAGAATATATGTCTCAGTGTTAAGTTTTTTTGGGGGGTTTTAGGTGTTTTATGTTTTTAGAATAAAGTGTAGTTAGTGAGATTTTTGGTAAAGGAGTTTAAGGATAGTGTTTTTGTTATACAAATAGTGTTTTTGTTAACTTAACTTGACCCTACGACGTCACTAATAAACAAAGTAGTTCCCATCGCGCTGTCTGAATTTTGAGTGAACGTCAATTTAAATATATGATTATTTTGTTAAACCCATGCATATATAGTGCTTTTCAGCCACGATTTGCGTACAAAACTCCTCCTATCAACCCAACAGGCTTCATCGTGTTTACCGATTTCTCCTTCCGCATTTGTGACGTACTGAGTTCAAGAAACGTTGCAACCAAGTATAGTGGATTGTCTTTACAGAGTGTCTTAAAAAGTTAGTGACAAATTTAACATGCAGCACAAAAATGATTTTGTCCTATAAAATCGAGAATTAAAAAGCTAGAGTCTCAAACATTTACAGTCACCTCTCTTTAAAATATGATCCCAAACAAGGTTCAAAAATCCACGAAAAATCCCGATGTTACATTTTCAGGATTTTACAAGAGCTAGTTTTCAGATTTAGAGGGATTGTAAGCTTTCAAAGGTTAAATTAAACATTTATTCATCAATTTTAGCTCTCATGCGGTAAAGAGTAAGATGAATTATAATTATATGATTTTCTTTACAAAAATTTCAATTATCTTATCTGTGCGTACTTTTGAACGCTGACGTATTAATTACATAAGTTGTCTTTGAATCAACCCTTAAATTCACTTACGTTAAACAAATATGATTAGTTCTTTATTTACAAAACAATTAAGATTGCTTCGCAGAAAAGCTACCTCAAAGAAATCATATTTTAACGAATAAATAAAATAAAGAATGTATATAAAAATAACAATGACAGTCTTTTAGGATATGAAACGTGTATCCATGCGATCATTTACTTGCTCTCCCTTATACTTTTGCCAACATGGAAAAAATGGTTGGGTACTTTTACCATCCTTTCCCCTTGTACTGATTTGCTATGAAAGCTTCAAGTCTTTAGCCCTACTGAACAACCATTGAATGCGATTTTTACCTTAACATTTTCCCTATTGCGTTAGGAGAGAGCTGAGGGTATCTTCAACTAACAAAACAAACAGACGTAGAAATAAACCCTCAGCCAGGGCCCACTTGAACCAATCAGAAGGCACTTTACCAAACTATTCCGAATAATTACCATCGGCAGCAGAAAAACCGAAACTCGGTGTCACTTACAGCAAAACAATTTAGCCGTCCCTCTCGAAAACTGTGACAAATGGGAAAAGAGAGAAAATCCCCATTAAAAGTCCCTATTCCTTCGTTTTTCTGATGGGGAGAGCGCCAATCCGAAAAAGATTAAAACTCGTGAAATCGCAGTTTGTTGTCCCGATAAGTAAAGCGCCAACAATATATATGCAAATGACGTCAGAAGGGAATAGAGAGATTTCTTGTTGTTTGTTGTTCAATAAAAGGGAGAAGTTCTCTAAATTAGATAAAAATCACGGGACGAAGTTTCATTTGGCTGGAGGGGGTCATCTGTGAGTTAAGTCATGCATAGCCTCTAAAGCTGAGATCCTTTTTTATACTCTTTCCTATGACGTCACTACGCGGAAGGAGAAACTGCGTAAACAGAAAGCCTGTTGGGTTGCTATACTAGACATCAACTTAAGCTGACCCTATGACGTCCCTAACAAAGTATTTCCCTTCGCAGTGTTTGAATTTTGAGTGAACATCAATTTAAAGATATGATTACTTTGTTATACCCATGTATATATTTAGTGTCTTTTTATGACGATTTGCGTACCGAAACTTCTCCTAGCAACCCAACAGGCTTTGTGTTTACCCATTTTCTCCTTCCACGTAGTGACGTACTGGGTTCAGGAAACGTTGCTGTCGAGTGTAGGAAGAGTTTCGGTACGCAAATAGTGATAAAAATACGCTATATAGACGTGGGGTACAAAATAATCCTATATTTAAATTGACGTTCTTCATTTCACTCAGACACCGCGATGGGAACTACTTTGTTAGTGACGTCATAGGGTCTGGAAACGTTTCTGTCGAGTGTAATAGTCCAGGAGATAGGCACATGAGAATTTAACTGGAGAGAAAAAGCACATTTTACCACATTTTAAGCCCACATTTATTTCTGTGTTTTCAATATTCATCTTAAGGATCATTCAGACTTATCACTTTATAGTGGTTCTCAGGAGTTTTTATGTAATCCACGCAAGAAATATTTTCTTACGGAGATTGGGCGAACTTTTAACTGTAAAAACAATCGCGTAAAATTTACGGTTTTAAACTGGCAGCTGGGTTGGTTGGGGAAAACCGTAAAAATTACAAAGTAAATCTTTAAAAACAAAGGCATTTTACCATTTTAATCCAGGATTTTTGTTTCGCAAGGTAAAACACCGTTGTTTTCACGGATTTACTTCGTAGTTTTTACGGTTTTCCACAACCAACCCAGCTGCCGTTTAAAACCGCAAATTTTACGGGATTTTTTTTTACAGTTTTGAAAACACTGTTTAGTTTCCGAGTTTTGCACCATTCAATATTCATTTTATTGTGTTTTTAGTTAAAAATGCTGATACAAGGAAAAAAAGGGATGTAGTATTTTAATGAGAAAAATTGACATGAAAATATTAAAAACACAAACCCGAAAACCAGAATTTTTAAGATTCACCTCCTACATTTCGGGCAATTTAATTATCTAGTCCCCCAACCCTCCCTTCCACGATTGTGACGTATTTCGTGCACGATCCCCCAACCAAAGGGGGATGAGAAATTCGTCAGAAGAGAAGTCCAAATTAGATAAAAATCAAGAGTCTCCAGATTTCATTCCCGGATCTTCCCAAAGTTTTATAACTTTATGAAATTGAGCTTTCAGGAGAGGACGCATACGTTAATAAAAACCCTCTCAGTCCTTGCCCGCCTCACATTGTATGGAAATGTAGGGCGGGTTAGGAAAGAAGGAATTACTCGAAAGGGGGTGAGAGCGAGGTTTTATTTTATTGAAGGATCGACTGAAGTTCAGTGGAACGGATGAGAAGAGCAAAATCGTATTTCATCTATCGATGTATCGTTGTCATACATCGATTCATCCAGGTAGTTTTAACTGCACCGAGGCGTTCTTTGAACTTTGTGTTTCGATGTTGTGAGGAAAGAAACATTTTAATCAACGAGAGTGCTGTTTAAAAAGATGACTATATTAGACAGCAACGTTTCCTGATCCTATGACGTCACTAACAAACAAAGCAGTCCCCAGAGCGGTATCTGAATTTTTAGTGAACGTCAATTTAGAAATAGGATGATTATTTTGTTAAACCCATGTATATACAGGGTGATTCAGATAAGTGTTTCATAACTTCTAGGGCTGGTAGGGTATATCAAGACGAACAAGAATCGATATAGGTTAGGGGGTCGCAAGTGGGGTCTAAGGGGTGAAAATTACAGGTGAAAATTACAGGTGAAAATTAGCAAAAAAACTCGCATATCTGGCAGAAAGAGATACAATTGTTCGATTCCGGCATTTTTTACATTCAACCAATTCAAGTTTTTCATTTAAAAACGAGATGCAAGTGTTTATTCTAATCAAAAACATACCAATAAATGAAACAGGCATGCGTTGTAAGTTGATAGACTGCAGTAGAAAGTGTCACGAATAAAACATCTTAATACTAGAGTTTTGTTGGTTGTTTGGTTGGTTGGAGTTATATGGCGCAAAGAACTGAAGTCTGACTAAGGGACAATTGTAACTTTAATCCACCTACAACGCATGCCTCATTCAATTATTGGTCTGCTTTGATTAAAATAAACACTTGAATCTGGTTTTTACGTGAAAAATTTGAATTGGTTGAATGTAAAAAATGCCGAAATCGAACAATTGTATCTCTTTCTGCCCAGATATGCGAGGTTTTTTTGCTAATTTCACCCGTGATTTTTACCCCTTAGACCCCACTTGCGACCCCCCTAACCTATATCAATTCTGGTTCGTCTTGATGTACCCTACCTCCCCTAGAAGTTATGAAACACTTATCTGAATCACCCTGTATAGCTTCTTTTTATCACGATTTTCGTACCGAAACTCCTCCTAGCGACCCAACAAGCTTTCTGTTTACTCAGTTTCTGCTTCCTCGCAGTGACGTAATAGGGTCAGGAAACGTTGCTGTTGAGATAGAATTATCTCAATATTTCAGTAGGAAAATTGAGTTGTGATTAAAAATCTCATTAAAAATTAGTTGTTTTGAATGTGTTGTTGAGAAAGCTGACTATAATCATCTTAATATTTAAGAAGAAGATATAGATACGATTCTGCGGTATTAAAAATAAGTTGTTTTTAAGGTGTTGTTGCTGCAGATCCCCCGAGATGATCTAAAATAAACACTAGATCCAAGCCTTAATCCATCTCCATGATTAGATAAAGTCCTTGGATATTGATTATTATGTAGCATGTGTAAGATCTATAGTTCTGTTCTAGCAGGGCCGTATCAAAGGGGGTGGTTTTACGAAATTTTGACACCAATTTTTATACTGTTTTTCCTTAAAAATTATGCGACTCACAAGGAGTAGTGTAACCCAAATGGTCTCAAAATGAGTTATAATAAAACACTACTTTTAAGGATAAAAATTCCAAAAGTTTCTGGGGTAGAACCCCAAATCCCCCTCAAAATTTTAAAAATCTTCCTAGAAATTTAAAAAGTCCCATCAAACCTCTTTAAAAACCCTTTTTGTAAGCCAAGTCAACCTATGTAACTTTTAATAGTGTATTGGACCGCTGTCCTATTTATAGAACAGTCCATATATCAGAAAAAAATACATTGTTTTAAAAAATTTCTCTTTTATATGTGAAAGTAGCCCATAATGATCATGTTTTTAAAAATTTACGTTTTTCCTATGATTTTTCTCTAAGAGTGGTCCAATATGGGTTAAAATGAAAATTTGCAATTGGAAGTAGTATGTGTCTAGGGAAAATATTTTAGGAAATAGCCTATTGTTTCACTACTGTTTGAAACACCCTGTAGAGTAAGGGTTTTCGGGGAAGCTAATGAGAAAAACTAATAAGATAAATCTAAGTTCTACCTCTAACGAAATATTTTAAATTCCTGATAGGTATTAGCGATATACTTTCTTAGCACCAAAAGCAAAGAAAGCTGTCGACTTAAACTTAATAAGCCTTGCTCGTAAAATTAACTAGAATATTTAGACCTTGCAACCCAGTATACCTTATTAACCTTCTTAAAAACGCAGCGCTATAATAAAATATTCAAAGCATCAGAGCGAACAGTTTCTTTTAGTTCTTTTAGGTCTCAAAGGTTTATTCGAGACAATTAGCCATCCAAACACAAAGAAGCAAATAACCGGATTTTACGTTCATCTTTAAGACTCTTTGTTGTTTCCAGAGAGAGAACTACGAATGAACACAGAACTTTAAAATGACTGTTTAATCGAATGTTGGGACATCTTAGGAAACAAAGAATTTGAAATCAATTTGAGAGACAGTTAAATAAACAACGATGGAGTTGTATTCAGGAAAATGCACTCTGAGGGGGCGTGTATAAAATACACTATTAGAGGGGAGCGGACTGAGTACATGATGTAAGTCAGTGGTTCCTAAACATCTTCGATTCACGCAGCCGCTAATGATTAATCTTCCACGGCTATTTATTGTAAAAAAGAATAAACTTTAGAAAAAGTAAACTTGCAATTTTTCTTTTATTTTTTAACTGGATTTTTTCATCTTTAACATTAAATTGAAAGCAAATGAAACGGACAAACATTTCAAATATAATCTACTTTTTAAATATTTTTTCATAAATTTTCATCAACCCCCCTAGTAGAGATAATAAAAGCTTATATATGCAAGGAAATACCATCAATTTGAGAGTACAGAAAATTAAAAAAAAAAATCCTACTGTTTCAAAATTTCAGGACCACCACACGATATTCTTATGAAAATTAAAATTAAAATAAGAATTTTCGAAAATTTCGAGAAAAAAAACCCTTCGAGTTGTTTACAATTCTGTGAGTTTAGCTGTGAGGGGACGTTTCCTTGTTATACTCGACAGCAATGTTTCTTGAATACAATACTTCACAAACGCGAAGGAGAAACTGCGTAAACAGAAAGCCTGTTGAGTTGCTAGGAGGAGTTTCGGTACGCAAATCGTTATAAAAAGACGCTATATATACATGGGTTTAACAAAATAATCCTATTTCTAAATTGAAGTTATTAATTTCGCTCAAAACTCAGACACCGCAATGGGAACTACTTTGTTAGTGACGTCATAGGGTCAGGAAACGTTGCTCTGTCTAGTATAGAGCCCGTTTAATCAGATCACCTCTGATTATCTGGTCGCACTGTACGGAGCATCCCTATCCGAGAGAAAGAGTTAGAGAGGGCGGAAAAATGGAACTTCAATAGAAGTTATTCGGTCCATTCCCTCATTGGGCTTTTCGATCGCTTGTTCGCCATTAATGTCTCCTCATGCGCGTTATACGCTCAGAGAAGCTCTCTTTTGTTTTACTACTCATCCATAAAAACAAATTGAATTGTTTTACAGTTAAGAGGAGATGGCGTAGGTGTATTGTGCGTATAGGAGGCACTTCGATGTGGCAACCATGCGTGTCGGTATATTGTGGTTGGTAAAAAGGAATAACTGAAAGTTGGAAGTCCGTTAGACGGAAGAAAAATCACTCCCATATCTCTCTGTTCTGTACTTCCAATCTTTCTCATCTTTCGTTCTTCTCTATCTGCTCTATTTCTCTCATATCTCTTCTCTCCTTGGTTTCTCTTTCTTCTATCTTTTCTCTTTCTATCTTTCTCTCTATCTTCATCATAACACCCATCTCGACATCTCTTTCTCTATTTCTCACTACTCAATATTTCCTTTCTACTCTATCTCTCTTTAATTTATCTATACTCTATCTCCCTATCTCTATCTTCCTTTACTCTTTGCTGTCTCTGTACACTACTTTCTTCCTCACTAATCCCTCAATCTCTCTACTCTTCTTGTTTTCTCTAGTTCTCCCTCTTCTGTTTCCTTCTCTCTCTATTCTCACACAACTCTCTCTTTCTCTCTCTCATTCTGCACTTCTCTCTTTTTATCCCACAACTCTCTATCTCATGTTTCCTCTGGTTCTATCTTTCTTTTATATTTTCCATCTCTCTCTTTTATCTATTTTTTTTCTCTAGTTCTCTTCCCACAACTCTATCTCTCTATTATCTCTTGTTTTCTCTAGTTCTCTTTCCTTCTTTTTGTACTTCATAAATCTATCTCTTTTTCTCTAGTTCTCTTTCTTTCTCTCTATTTCCC